>CP124712.1:9992500-10342500 GCA_031232105.1 Capsicum rhomboideum | reverse complement strand
TTTCTTGTTTTTGAACCTGTCTTTGAGCTTGAAGCTTCTAAATTGAAGCTTGCAGGTAATCTTCTTACACTTTTTTGCAAAGTGTCACCCATTAACGGGCTTGATGTGTCTTTACCAGTTGCCATTTGAACTGGACTAACTGTACCGTTACCTGATACAGTAGGTCTTTCTACATTCACCGGGGAATGTACACCCATCTGATCCATTTTGAGTGGAGTTGGAGAACTCGCTTGGGTTTGAAACTCAGTCTGAGTAGCAGAATTTTGAAAAGTCTTTAAAGAAATCTGTTGTTGGTTTAATTCCATATTTCTAATATAATCTTGTAAAATCATATTTTGTCTAATCAAATCATTTCTTTCTTTTTCTAAAAGCTCATTTTTATGGTTAAGTCTTTTAAAACCTTCTGTCATAGAATTACAGTGATCACAAAAAATTATTTTATTAGAGTCTTTCTGAATGTTATATTGAGGAAAAACGGTCTGATTTCTAAGTTCTGGAACTATAAAGAAATTAGGTCCTAAGTTACCTCTGGCATAGTCTAGTGCCTCATTAAAGTTGTTAAAACCTTTGTATAATGGGTCTTTGAATCCTTTGATAGTATCGATCACTTGTATCCACGTCTGGTATATACCTGGTGTCTTTCCCTGTATGATCACATAAAACTTAAACTTATTTGTTAGATTCTTGTCTGTAAAGTACTGGGTCAGGGCGTTCATTACAGCTAGAAAATAGCTGACATCCCTTGGAGTCTTATTATAAGAAATCCATAAATTGTCTAGTATGCACTTCTGGTTTCTGTCAACTCGTGCTTCAGGCCTTGTCTTGAAACTGAAATTGCATTCTGGATAACAAATCAGATTATGTCTGCCAAAATGAATTCTCTCAATTGTCTAATTAGTGGGAGTCTGAGATGTATTTAATGAACTCAATGGTCTAAAGTGAGTATTGCTTAAAAGAGTCTTTAAATAGTCGTCTGTAGTTGAGTCTGAGGAAGAAGCTTTAGCCTTTCCTTTGTCTGTCATGCTGCATAAAAATACTAATTAGTAGTTTTTGAAATTAATCTACCAAGTTTGTCAGCTAAAACATTCTCTTTTCCTTTAATATGTTCAAATTTAATACTATAAATAGAAGTGACATCAATAAAATTTAGCCATCTCCTTTTACTACTGTTTTTCTCACTAATTTTTTCATGAAATTTAACTATTGCTTCACAGTCTGTTCGTACTAATATTTCTGATTTGTTTAATATATATATCTTAAAACTATTAAGTCCATAAATTACTGCTAATATTTCTGCGTCTATACTGCTCATATTTCCTTGTTCTTTATATTTACCGCTTTGGTAAGCACATATTCTTTCTTCCTTTTTATCACTATACTTGTTTTTCTTTGCTTTGAGGACAGCTCCCCATCCTTCAAAACTTCCATCAGTTTCTACTATTAAATAGTCTGTTTCTAAAGGTAGTGCCAGGTCTGGTATATCTTTTATCATTTCCTTTAATTTTTTAACTAACTTTATGTCTTCAGTATTAAAAGTTTTTTGTCCTTTAGTACCTGTCTTAGCATAGAGGGGTGGGTCCTGCTACCTTTCCTAAATTTTTAATGAACTGTCTAGCATAATTTAATATTCCTAAAAAATTTTGTAAATCTTTTGTCTTTTCCAATTTGTCTGGCATTTCTAGAGCTTTCTTTGCTATGTGAGGTTGTAACTTAAGTTTTCCATTTCCTATAGTAATTCCTAAAAAATTAATATATGGTTTGCATAGCTCCATCTTTTTCTTACTAATTATTATTCCATTTTCTATAAACAAATTAAAAACAGTCTGTAGATGTTCTAGATGTTCTTTCATGTTATAACTAAATACTAAGATGTCATCTACATATACTAATACAAAATGCTTGTATTTTCCAAATATGTTATCCATTTTTCGTTGGAAAATTGGTGGAGCTGTTTTAAGTCCAAATGGCATTACTAGCCACTCAAAATGTCCTTCGGGACAAGTGAAAGTTGTCCACTCAATACTGTCTTTATGCATCTTTATTTACCAATATCCGGACTTGCAATCAAATTTACTAAATATTGTTCTTTCCTGGATTCTATTAATTAATTCAGTTTTGTCTGGAAGTTTGTAGGCATCCATTACAGTATTATCATTAAGTCTTTTATAATTAATAACCATTCTAGCTTTACCTCTAACTATCTCACTATGGTTTCTAACCATAAATGCTGCTGATCTATGTCTTGACTTTGATCTCCTAATTACTCCTAAGTTGAGAAGTTCTTTGATTTGTATTTCAAAGTCTTTTAAATCTTCATTAGTGGCTTGTATTGCAGCTATTTTTACAATGTATTCTGGATTTATAATTTCTAACTTACATTCTATTTGGTTATTTTTCCAATGTTCTAAGGGTTTTTCTCCTATAATATCTATGTCATCTAATTTTTGAATTATTTTCTGCAGATCGGCTTGATTTTTAATAATTCCTATGTTATTTCTGCTAAGATTATATTTGTCTATCTGTACTTCTATTAAGTTATAGTTCTTCTCTATATCTTCATCTATCCATTCTTGTTCATCTATTATTTCTGATAATAAGTTTTTGTTGCAGGTACAATCTGTTCCTTTATCACAAACGGTGTCTGGATTGATTTGCTTTCTTTTTGAGTCTTTTATTACTTTAGTATCTCTTTGTACATTTCTTCCAAAGAATGAGGGGGTTATAGTAATGTTTTTTGTAAAGATTACTCCATCTCGGGTGATAAAACATCCTCCATTGTTTCGGACCATAAAATCTAATCCTATTACAAAGTCTGCTTTTATATCTAATTTTCTTGTTAACATGTATACTAACTTATATTTAGTCTTGTAGTTTGAACAAGTGTTATCGAAACTAACTATAGCATTTTTTACATAATGAGTATAAGTATTATGATAGCCATCCATTTGCATGGCTTTCTGTGGTTTAGTAAACTCATTTAGAAGGTGCTTTGGTAACAAGTTTTGATTTATTATACACTGTGTACATCCTGAGTCTACTAATCCTAAGGTTTCTATTTCATAGTCTTGTATTATTATTTTTGTCATTACTTTAATAGAACTTAATTTTACATCTTTGTTACATACTAGTCCTTCAAAAGACTGGTTTAGCAATTCAGTGTCTTCACGATCTTCTATAATAATTCCCTTTGGCTCTTGGGAGACTACTTTCCCTTTTTCTAAATATCTTATTCTATCTTCTAGTTCATTTATTTTTATTTCTAGATTATGTATTCTAGTCTCTGCTGCGTTATCTGCTGTAATTATGACAGTCTGTTTCTTTTCTATTGGTTGTATTTGTATTGACTGTATTACTTGTTTTCCTATAGTCTTTTCTATACAAGATATACATCCTTCTAGGTAACATTTGCTGCATTTAGCTCTTCTAGTTCTACTAGGGTACCAATGACAAATATAACATTGATTACTATCTAAACCCTTATGCTTTTCAAACTCATGTAGACACTGTTCTGATTCTATAATATTTACTAGGTTAAAACTAGTTACAGCAGTGTTTAAATTTTCTAATCCTACGTCTTCGTCTGAATCTGAAGAGTTGGGATTTTTATCATAGTCTATACTAACAATAGAATATATACTTTCTGTGTCTGACATATATTCGTCTACGTTTATTAAAGTTTCGTTAAAATCTTCTATTAATTGAAAATTCCTTGTTCTAGTATTATTTCTTTTAGGACATGTATTAGCTAAATGGTCTGAACTACCACAAGTAAAGCATTCTAAAGTATTTTTATAACTTCTTATCTTTGTATTTTCTTACATGTTTGTTTTTATTCAAAGAGGGTTTTCTGGCAGAAGATTTTCTCAAATAATAACTTTTTTGTCTATAATCATTACGTTTGTAAGGTTTTCTATGTTTCTTATATTTATTTTTTCTTTGGTAATTGTCATCATAACTTTGTGTAGTATAAATAGTCTTACAAAAATTTGTTTCGCCTTTCTTTAATTGTTTCTGTATTTGTATGTTAGTACATTTTTCTTGTAATATGTCTATTATATGTTGTATTTTATGTCCTATTGACCATCTGGCATTAGGATTCTGTATTACACCATCTCTCTTACTCCATCTATCTTCTATTTCTCGTCCTAAGGCACCTGGTAACTTATTAAATAATTTCTTTCCTAAACCTTGGTCAAAAGCGTTGCCACTTATAGTTGTATAATAAAAGTAATCTAAAAGAAAAGGTTTAATATGATGCCAACTACTTATACTTAGTTGTTCTAATTTTATTAAGGCTTTCTGTTGTAGTATTAATAGTCCACTATTTGGATCTTCTCCTGTTATTAAACTATGTATTTTGTTAGTAAAATTATATGGATTAGCTCCTAAGTCTAATAATTCTTTGAATTCATTGGGAAATTCCCTTTTAAAACTTTCCCATAAACCCTTGGTTGATTCTCCTAAAAATGTTTCTAAATATTTATACATGGTTTCTGAATCTGTTTCGGTATATGTCTTAATATAGTCTGCTACTACAAATCCTTTCCATAAATCTATAATTGTATTCCAGTTTTGTGGGTCGTGTGCTGCTATATTAAGTATTTTTCCTTTATCATCACCTTCTTGGAGAGTGATAGGTTCTTCTATCGGCATTCTTTTTCCTATTGGTCTTACACTTTCTAATTCTGTTTCTGGATTTCGTCTATATACTCTATGTCTTGGAACATTTCCTGTATTGATTTCTACTGTATGTATTTGACTAGTTCTTTGAAAGGGGCTTGAGCTAGTAGAAGCTGATTCCATAAATTCTTTAGTACTTTTATCTGTTTCTGAAACTACATCGTCTGAATTGTTAAATAGTTCTCTATATCTTATATTATCTGTTCTTAAAGTACATGACCTGAAATGGTCATCTACTTCAAAAATTTCTAATTGTCCTAGCTTGCATCCACTACATTTAAAGCGTCTCTTGTTATCGGTCTTATATATTTCTCTTGCCTTTTGTATAGTTTTATCTACTTCAAATTCTTCTAATTCAATTATATTCATAAATTCTGTTCTTTTTGTTTGTTCTACTTCTTCTTCTATCTCATTTTGATTTGTTTTCTGATAGTCTAAGAATCTAATGGAAGTCTCTCCCTTTTTGTTTGTATACATTAGATGGTCTGTGGGTTTTAAAGTCTCTTGTTTATCTTTATCTTTATGTTCTAGGTTCCATTCTAAACCAGCATAAATTTCTGAGTCTATTTTTATGGGCTTCATTAGTTTAATTCCTTTATTTCCCATTAATCCTACCACATCGTCAACTTTTAATTTAAATTTGCTACCACTATTATTAGCTAATTTTCCGAGGAATCCGACACAAACTAAGAGGTTATTTCCTCTGGTCATGTCTTCATATCCTTTAGTCTGAATACATATCTTTATATATTGTCCAAATTCAGAAGAATTAATCATATAGTCTGGACTACAGTGAAATATTCCTCCATTATTAGTCATGTCTACTTCAGTTAATCCTATAAGGGATCTTTGAGTGTCTGACCATCTATCATCATATATAGTTATGAGAGCTTTTCTGCCTAAATTCTTTCGTGTTAGTCCTTTTAATCCTATTATTATTAAACCCATGTGCATTAGATTCATATGTCTTTTTTGAATTTTGTTTGAAGATTCTGGACTAATTAATGTAAGATTTTCTTGGTTATGTCCTGTTACACATATCTGTTCTTCCCTATAATGTCTATATAACAAAGCTTTTTGAGAAAATAAACCTGCACTATATAATACTTTAGGATTTAGTAAATTTAATTTGTTTTGTTGGAAAATCTGAATGTCTTTGTCAACATCTATTACTTCGTCTAATTGTTGTGAAGTTGATGCAGTGTGTCTTCCAGAAGTCATTATGTTGGATATTATATTGTTACTTAGTCTGTTTTGGGTGTAGCTATGTCGTGGTCTTTCTTCGTTTTGTCTCCTACCTGATAAAAAGTCCATGGTCTTACTTTTCTTACTACTGTAGCTCTATCTTTTAGTGGAGTTACTTCTGTTCTTTTTAATTGATTTATTAATTCGTTTAGAGTATCTTCAGGAACGGGTGGATATTTAATTTTGTTTAATTCTTCTAAATGTTGTTTTAATATTTCTTGGTGGTCTTCTATAGTTTTACCTTTAATTAGTCTTTCTATATTTTCGTTGAGTTTTAGGAGTAATAAGATTATAGTATTATTTTGCTTAATGATTATCTGGTCTGCCTTACTTTGAGGTGAATGGGTACTTAAACCTTCTGGGTTTGGTGCTATTTGCTCTGCTTGTTTAAGTATTTCGGTATATAAAGGGTCATTCATGAAAGGATTATTACTCCTATATGTTCTATAGCTTGTTTTAAATCTTTAAGGTCTGTATGAAAAGTATTTTCTTGAGGTTCTTTATTAAGTTGTCTTTTCTCTATCTCTGTACATTGAATTTTTAGAAAGTCTAACTTTTCTTCAATTTGGTAAAAGATTTTTGTCTGCTTAATTTGGATATCCCTAAGAGTCTCAAGTATTAAAGTATTATCTTTATGAATATTATCTCCTAAATTTAGTCATAAGTCTACTATACTATTTAATTGTGGATCTTCGTTATGTAAACTATGGTCTCCACTGACAAAATTACACCTAATTAAAGAATTGTCTTTTAATCTTTTATATTTTCTTTCTGGAATTAATTGTAAGTCTAAGTAGTCTAATTTTTTGAGATTTGTTACTTTATCTATTTTATCTATCCTAGTGCTATCCAGATTGGTTTATTTTTATACCACTCTAACCACTCTTTATAATTTGCTATGTCTCTTTCTATACCTTGTAATTCCCAGCTAATATTACTTGCTATTTGATCTAAATCTTTTGAATTTAAAGACTTTAACTTTTTTAAAGATTGTTTTAAAATTTTTTGTTTCTTTGTTGAGTATACTAGTCTTATTACTTGAGTAGTGTATAAAATATTATTAGCTTGTATCTCTCTAGCAAATGGATGAGTTTTCATTAACTATTCTATCCTAACGGGCAATTGTTTAAATATTCTTTAAAATATCTTCTACTTTCTATAGTGTCTTTAATATTTCTTTTAACTGTAAGTAGTCTAGATTGTAGTCTATTTTGGTGTTCACACCTTCTATGATACGTTTCTATAGATATATTTGTATAATTTTCTTTGGTTGCGTTATTAAAGTCTTGTAAATATTGAATCAGTTCGTCACGTATTTGTATTAATCGTGTTTCTTCAATATATGACTCTCGTATCTGTATATTGTAATGATTTATATAATTACAATAATTATCATTCCTTCGCATAAAAGGAAATTATAATAGCTTTTATTAGATATTCTTGGGCTTGTATGTCTATTTTTACTTGTTCTATTTCTTTCTTTATATAGTTATAATAATCTATTATTTGTTTTCTTAGGTGAACTTCTATATCTAATTCTAAATATATCTTAAATCTTGTTAATACTGTTACTAACTTTTGTTCTAAAAATTGTATATAATTCTGGTCTTGCTGGATACAATATAGTCTTTGGCTTAATTCTTTATATTTTCTACGATATTTGTTAATAGTAGTTTTTGAATATTGCATAAAATTCTCATCCTAAAGGAAAATATTGTACTCTATTTCTTAAAAACTTTATATAGTCCTTGATATTTTTAATTTCTTTTTCTATACGTCTTAACTCTTGTTTATGAGTATGTTGTAGTGATTCTTTAAGTATTATAGCTTGTCTTAATTCTTGTTTATAATCGTATATTTCTTTGTAATGATAAGCAATGTTTTTAGTATAAAAATGTCTTCTCATATATTTAATAACCTAAAAAGTTGTCTATATCGATGATTATTTCTTATATGTTGAAGAGTGTATTGATTATGTCTTCTTAAAGTGTATCTAATTAGTTTTCTTTGATATTGTCTTAATTCAGCGATACAATAAGGGATTCTACCGTTTTGTATTATTCCGTCTTTTATTTCGGGATTATTATGTAGATTCTGAAGTTCTGAGTATAACTGATTTATTTTTCTTTTGGTCTCGTTATATTCTTGAAAAGTAGTAATTGGTCTATTCATATATTTAGCCTAGAGGAAAATAATCTATCTTTTTCTTAAGTCTTTTAGCTCTTTTTTGTAGTATTTTTATTTGATCACTGTATTCTACTATTCTTTGTGCTAAGAATTGTACCTTTATTTTGATAGTTGGATCGGTTTTAAATTCGTCTTCAAAATAATTAGTGAAATATCTAAATTTTCTTTCTAATCTATCGTGCGCCTTTTCTAATTCTTGACTTTCAATTAATTTCTATTAGATGGGTCCTAAGATATCTAATGTATCTAGCAAAATCAGTCTGTTTCATATAATTGTTATCCTAAAGGGTAATGATTAATTGTATTAGTTATTTTTATAACTGCCTTTTGTCTGTATTTTATTTGAAGAAAAAGTTCTAAAGTTGGTTCTTCTAAGTTCTTATATTCGTGTACTAAGTCTGCTAAACGTAGTTTATTATCTAAAAGGAAAGATCTAAGAGCTTTTATATATGTAGCTAGTTTTGTCTTTTTCATAAACTTAAGGCCTAGAAACTTCTCGCTCTGATACCAATAAAATCTAAACACTTAGATTATAGGATTATTTCAAGATTATAGGATTATTTCAAGGATTGTATCAATCTTTGCTGATTAAAAGTGTTGGAGTTGATTGATTTGAAGAGGTGTGTTCTTATAGTTGTAAAATCCTACTTGGTACTTCCTCCTCCTTGTATCTACTTATGTAGTTAGGGATAATTTTTCTAGAATACTAAGTATATTCCCCAAATTTTTATTTTTTTTTCATAGTCATACCCTGTTCATCTCTTCTTCTTAAACATACATATATATATGTATGTATTTATATATAAATAAATATATATATATATATATATATATATATATATGTATGTATGTATGTATGTATGTATATATATATATGTATGTATGTATGTATTTATATATATATATATATATATATATATATGTATGTATGTATGTATGTATGTATGTATATATATATATGTATGTATGTATGTATGTATGTATATATATATATGTATGTATGTATGTATGTATGTATATATATATATATATATATATATATATATATATATGTATGTATATATATATATGTATGTATGTAGATATATATATATATATGTATGTATGTATATATATATGTATGTATGTATATATATATATATATATGTATGTATGTATGTACGTATGTAGATATATATATGTATGTACGTATGTGTATATATATGTATGTACGTATATATATATATATATATATATGTATGTATGTATGTATGTATGTATATATATATGTATGTATGTATGATGAAAGGGCGATCTGTTCCGGTTAGAACCTCCAGATACATGGGCTCATTATAGATCTGTATTAAATCTTGACAGGTCCCTTGCTTGGGTAAAAGGCCTAGCCTTCCATACAGTTAATAGAAATAAATAAATTCTTTTATATTTCGATTTTTATATCTTGATATGAAGGTGCTTCTTTTGCTAGATCTATCTAGCCGTGCGGACTACCGTCCACCTCAGAGATCCTGTAAGATGGTATCAGAGCCTGATATTTTAGGTTAAAGTTGTATTAGAAGTAAAGGTATTCAGCATAGATATTCGTAAAACATGGATAATATGGCAGAATCTCATGTTAAAAATGATAGACTAGAAGAGGTTGATATACCTCAAAACCTTGATCTGCTAAACAAATGGACTATTCCTGAAATAAAAATTAAAAAAAATTATGATTATGGCTGGTATGACCGCCTATCTACTACTCAGTTAATAAAAACAACTGAGGAATCTCTTGCTTTAAATTTGTCTGAACAAACTATTCGTTTGTTAAACAAAAGAGACATTGATGTTTATAAGCATAAGTATAATTTTATACATATTGGCATGGTTCAGATCGCATTCAAGCCTTTAACTCTGAAAGGGTTATCGGAAACATTTCTGGCAGCACTACGTGATGCACGAAATTTGAATTTCCGTCAGTCTTTAATGGGATCGATAGAATCCACTATGGCCTATGGTCCAGTTTATTTTAGTACTCAGCCAAACTTACAATTATCTTTGTCTGATGTAAACATTTTAGATGCTTTAACATTAAATGTTAAAACTCACGGTTATAATTATGCATCTGGATCTGAACTTATTTGTTTATCCTATTGCATATATTATAAATTTTTAACCACTTTAACTCCTAGATGTAAATTATATGATACATCAGAGCAAACGATTTTGTTTGAAACTAATTTTTTAAAATCAAAAATTACTACTCGCAGACCTATTCTATGGGAAGAAATTAATTTTCCAAATACTTGGGTTTTAAACTCAATTATTCCTCAACAACAATTGGCTGATAGAGTCACTAATGACGACTATTCTCATATTTCTGACTGATAATGGTCAAATTTGTATTCAATTTGATGATAAGACTTCTGTATATAGCAGACAGTCCTTCTATGGTAGTCGATGTAGATTAACTTCTCTGCCTTCTTTAATAGCTCCAGTTGAGCCCACATACGGTCCAGCTAGAGTTAATAAACTTGCTTCTTTGCATACTATTCCTTCGACCTCAAGTCTGTCGAAATTAAAAATTGATCCTCGTACTAATATAGTACAGGGATGCGATGATAGTTCTGATAAGGATATTCCTTCTGCATCCGAAATGGATTTTGACCCTAATCGTGTTTAATGATTCCACATCTCATTGATTTTAGTCCAGGATCACTGGCACGGAAACATATTCAAAAGGAATTTTTGGATATCAAATGGAAAATATTTAGAAATTGGTTTTTTGCTACCTATAGTAGTATAGACCAAAATAATATTTCCCAAGAATTTATGAAATTTGTGCTTTACATAATCAAAGTATGTATTTTGTACCGTGGTTTATAGCCACATATATACCCTTATATGTTAATGTCTTAGAACGAACTTATAAGGATAGTAATGGAAATCTTATTACTGCTAAGTTTCCTCCTCAATCGTCCTATGTTATGCTTAATAATACTGGTATAACCTTCAATGCTTTTCAGCAATTCATAGACCAGGATGTTGGTAAAATTACTATTGTTGAGATTAACAAACTTATTGCTCAAAATAATTATTTAGGTTTATATGTAAAGGTTTTAGGAGAACATATTGTTTCTCTTGATAAAAAACTGGATGATTTATCCATTGCAGTAAAAAATTTAAATCAAGTTAAACTAGAAAAGGTTTTAAATCGCCTTGAGGAACTTGGTGATAATATGGCGAAAGATGTTGGTAAATAACCTGTGCACGAGATAGGAAGTTCTTCTAAACCTGCCACATCTCTTCCTCGTATAATTACTAGTTCTATCCAGCAACCTCCCGAGAATTTGGATTTTTCAATAAAAACTTTTGATAATCTTGAAGATTTGCTTGACCAAAAGTTTTCCAATTTAAAAATAAAACCTATAGATTTATCTGCTCAATTTGCTGACGAATTAGAACATTCTTCTAATCCCCAAGAACAAATTGTTTCTGAGTTCAATAAACTTCATCATAATAAATTTTTGCCTTATGCTCATAAACCTAGCATGAAAACTACCTATTATCCTAGGCCGACACCTCAAGACGTTCTTATAGAAGAACGAGAGTGGAACTTTAATACTTCTTTTGAAGGAACTGCAATCTATGAATGGAACATAGATGGTATGACTGATAGGCAGATGACTATTCAAGTACATAAGATGATGATGTACTCTACTATCTGTAAAGCCACTAGGAATTCAGATGGAACTCCTAAAAATTCTTATAAGTCTATCTGTAAAATGATAGTTGCAGGTTTTACGGGCCAGCTTCGTGGCTGGTGGGATAATTTCTTGATCCAAACAGATAGACAGACAATCATTGAAATGAAAAAAATAGAGGCCAGCACCGATAATTTAGGTCATAAGTTAGAAAAAGGTAGAGAAGATGCAGTCTATACTTTAGTAATGACTATTCTCGAACATTTTGGGGGTAGATTTACCAATAATTATGAGTCAGTGAGAACTCTATTGAATGGTTTACGATGTAAACATTTAGGTGAATTCAGGTGGTATAAGGATACTTTTCTCAGCAGAGTTTTAGAATTACCACCAGAAGATCACAGTGATCATTGGAAAGCTAAATTTATAGATGGCTTTCCTCCCTTATTTGCAGAAAGGGTTAGACGAACTCTTCGAGGATCTCAATCTGCAATCCCTTATTCGAATTATACATATGGAAACCTGATAGGAGTTTGTACCCAAGAAGGATTAAGTTTGTGTAATGACCTTAAGTTAAGTCACCAGCTCAAGATGGAAAAGTTGAAAGAAAATCCCAATTAGGAGTTTTTTGTGCCCAATTCGGTATGTCTCAACCTTCTCCTGCTTATAAGAAGAAAAGGTCAAGATTTGTCAAAACCTCTACACCAGATGATTATGTTTATAAGAAAAGAAGATCTAGATTTAGATCCAAAGAAGTCCGTGAAAGCTAAAAAATCTCACAGAAAATCCACTAGATTTACTAAGAATAGATCTAAGCGCGACTTAGAAAAAATTAAGTGCTATCGTTGTCGACATTTTGGCCACATTGCTCCTAACTGTAAGCTTGAAAAGCTTAAAACTTTAGAACTAGATGATGGTCTGCATGAAAAAATCTATGGTTTATTATATACCTCTGGTTCTGATTCTGATTATGAGAATATTCAGTTTGATGATGAAATTGAAGATGAATTAATCGACTTCTCTGATGATGAAATTGAGAAAATTGCTCTTGCTTGTAGTACTTGCACAGGTGATACTTGTGTTTACGAAAATAATATGTTTTATCAACTTCAATCGCAATTTCAAGATTTGAATGTCCAAACAATTTCTTCGAAAAATGTTATTGAGTTATTAAAGGAAGTTACTGATAGTAGCCTTCGTGAAAAAATTATTAATCTTTCTGTAGTTGATTCCACTTCTAGCACCAACCCCTCTATTTCAAAATCCAGTTCGAAAACTGATATTAAGAACTTTAGTCCTTATACTATTTCTGAAGTTCAAAAGAGGCTTTTGAAGAAACATTCTTCTTCTAGAGAAACCTCTCTTGCTGATTTAAAAATTGAAATGGAGAATTTGAAAAATGAGATACGAGTTCTCAAACAAAATCAAATGATTTCTAATCATAGAATTACTCAGGTTGAAAATTCTTTCACTATTGATCCTCATGGAAAAAGGAAAATCGAAGATTTACCTAATGAGGATGATCCCCAATTGTTTGATATAGAAGCTTCATCTAGTCCGAAAATCGATACGTTTTTAGGATTAATGCAGATTGTTACGGCTCACAGATGGTACATTAATTGTACTATCTTAATAAATAATCATTTTTCTATTACCAACATTGCTATGATTGATAGCGGGGCCGATGTTAGTTGCATTCAAGAAGGATTAATACCTTCTAAATATTTTCAAAAAACAACAAATATGGTTAAGTATGCATCAGGACACTCATTAGATATAGAATATAAGTTATCTAATACATGTATTTGCCAAAACAAGGTTTGTATTCCACATTTCTTCTTTTTGGTTAAGAATCAACTCAACCCTCTAATTATACTTGGAACCCCCTTTATCCATGCTATATATCCTTATACTCATATTGATGCTAAAGGATTTCGTGCTGCCTTCAATAATAGACCAATTAGATATGAATTTGTTACAGAACCAGTAACAAGAAATATAAATGCTTTGATTGATCTAAAACAAAAGCATGTTGATTCTATTCAACTAGAAATTTTTAGTATACAAATTACTGATGCTTTACAGTCTCCGAAAATTCAAGAAAAAATAAAATTAATTTCGGAGCAATTTGCTGTGGATATATGTGCTGATCATCCCAGTGCTTTCTGGAATAGAAAAAAGCATGTTGTCACCCTTCCTTATGAAAACGATTTTTCGAAAGAAAATATTCCTACTAAATCTTGGCCCTGTCAAATGAATGCAGAGTTAGTAGATTTTTACAAAAAAGAAATTGATAGTTTATTACAAAAGGGTTTGATAAGACCTTCTAAATCACCTTGGTCTTGCACTTCTTTTTATGTAAACAATGTAGCCGAAAAGGAAAGAGGAATGCCCAGATTGGTCATTAATTATAAACCTCTTAATAAATTTTTAAAATGAATTCGATATCCTATTCCAAATAAGAAAGATCTTCTTTCTAGATTATATGATGCCAATATCTTTTCAAAATTCAATTTAAAATCTGGTTATTGGCAAATCCAGATTTCAAAAGAGCATACTTATAGAACTGCTTTTAATGTCCCATTTGGACAATATGAATGGAATGTTATGCCATTGGATTAAAAAATGCTCCTTCTGAATTTCAGAAAATTATGAATGATATTTTCAATTCCTATATGGATTTTATTATTGTCTACATTGATGGCATTTTGGTATTCTCCAAAACTTTAGAATTGCATATTAAGCATTTAGACATTTTAAAGAAAATATCATTCAAAACGGTTTAGTGATTTCTAAACTAAAAATGAGTCTTTTTCAAACCGAAGTCCGCTTTTTAGGACATACCATTTGCCAAGGCAAAATTATCCCTATTCAATGTGCGATTAGTTTTGCTGATAAATTTCCTGATATTATTACTGACAAGACTCAGCTACAAAGATTTTTGGAAAGTTTAAATTATATTGCTCCATTTTATGCAAATCTTTCTCGGGATTTGGCTCCCTTATATGACAGATTAAAAAAGAATTATAAAGAATCGTGGTCTGAAAGGCATACAACCATAGTTCAACAAGTCAAAAAATGAGTTAAAGCTCTTCCTGTTTTAACTCTTGCCAATCCTGCTTGGAAAAAAATCGTTGAGACCGATGCGTCTAACACTGGTTTTGGTGGAATTTTAAAACAAATTAATCCCAATGACAAATGTGAATATCTGATTAGATATCACTCAGGAAAATGGACTGAAGCCCAGAAAAAATATGCTACTGTGGCTCATGAAATGTTGACTATTGTCAAATGCGTTTTAAAATTTCAAGACGGTTTATACAATCAAAATTTTTTGATTAAAACTGATGCTCAATCAGTTAAATATATGTTTAATAAAGATTTTAAACATGATGCCTCAAAAATGATTTTTGCTAGATGGCAAGTCCAATTGGCTCCCTTTGATTTTGAAATTCAATATAAAAAAGGAATTGATAATTCCCTGCCTGATTTTTTATCTCGTGAATATTTACAGGATGGCTGAGTCATGGAATCATGTAACTCGGGGTCGTGGTCGAGGCCGAGGAAGGGGAAGATTCCCTCCTTCTCCATCCAGGGCTTATAGCCAAGGATCTTCATCCAACTCCCTGTGATATAGATGGGAAAAAGGACTTTGATAAATTCAAAAATATCTCAAGGAGAATCCTCTTCAGGAACTTCTATTCATCTGGACGATATTCCAGCAGATCATCCTCTTTATGAACAAATGCAGGCATATTTAGCCTCTCAAAAAGCAAAAAATTCTTTTGCTTCAGTTACTAAAGAAAGAGACGATGATCTCAAACCTTATGAAAGGGTACCAAAACAAGAGATAATATTCATTGTTGACAACTCTGAAATATTACGGAGTCATGACCCCTGGGCAATATTTGATCGATAGCTAATTCAGGGATTATATTTTCCCGGAGAATCTTATAAGACTCGAGCTTATTATGAAGCTATACTAAAGGAAACAGGTAGTGCGGAGATTTCACATTTTCCTGTTAATCAAACGGAACATAGTTATTCCAAGATTGTTATTAAGCAGATTCACTCTGTTGAAAACTGGGGGATAACCACCATGAGAGAAAAGCAGATAAGCTTTAATAATGTTACAATGAACGTAACATTTTAAGACTATGTCCAAGCCTTTTCCAAAGTATTATATTATAATAATACCAGGCATAAGCATACTTGGTTCATAAAAATATGCTCAAAAATATTCGACACAATTATTCCTAATTGGTTTCTAAACTGGTGGTCATATCATGGCCCAACGGTAAAAATTTTACCAGAACCATTTTTTATACTATATCAAAAATGGAAGATTGTTTCTCTAGATTTGGAAAATTTATATAAAGCAGATCATCTCTGCTATCCAGATCAGATTGATCCAATTTATTTCTTTTTAGAATTTTCAATTCCTTGGATTCATAAATGGACCCTAGAATTTGGTTATACCGACAACCAGATACCGTGCCTATATCGTACCTTTTTTAATAATTTCTGGGACAGATTAATGAAATATGACCCAGCAACACAAATCCTTAATGGATAAGCTTTAATGGACCAAATTGGATCAACTATTGAGACTTATGAGTCAGCTGCCGAGCAAAACAAATTGGATGACCCTACGGTTAAACAACTTACTCAAAAAATTATGTATCAAGATGGAGATAAAACCACTTTAGTCCAAGCATATCTGGACGAAATGAAAATGAATTTACTCAATTCACTTCTACAGATGTAAACAGATTCATCCGTCAACAGTGGAAGTAATAATGATGATGACAGTTTTACAGATGCCCCTCCTCCTGAACCAGAAACAGTGATGACTGAAAAGGAGATAGAAAACACAAAGGCGTTTATACTATGCATGAAGGTTGCCGATAAAATGCAAGGCAAGAAAAAACAATAAAGAATAAAGTTGCGGAAGATTAGCCGCCACAACAGTACCCAACACAGTAGATTCACTGTTTAGGGGACAGCTATGTCCCACTATTTCACTGTACATTACTGTTTAAGATTATTTTTTTATATATACATTTTTTTTTCTTATTCTGAGGCAGAGTTTAGAAACTCCCCTCTCTCTCTAGTCTTACTTCTCCTCCTTCTCTCTTAATTTCTTAAGCATTGTAAAGTTTTCTCTTTTGTAATTAATAAAAATCTAGAAAACATCCATCATTTTGGACACAAATAGCCTTGCTTATATGGCTTAAAGCCCTTGTTTCTGGGCAATGACCCTTGCCACCGGGTCTAACAGGTGACACCTCGTCTTATTTTTGTATATCCGCCATGACTATGTCCGGTTAAACTCCTTATCTATGTTGAGTACTTAACCTCTTTTACACTTCAATCTTAGAAATCTGGCTTTATCAAAATATGAGACAATTTGTATATTTCTTTCTGACTTGGTTCTACGATGGTGATACAGTCAAATATAGTACCGTCTATAATGGCTTTGTCTTAGTGACTATGTCTGGTAAGTCGGTTTCCTAAGCCCATAAAAGTTGCGATGAAAGGGCGATCTGTTTCGATTAGAACCTCCAGATACATGGGCTCATTATAGATCTGTATTAAATCTTTACAGGTCCCTTGCTTGGGTAAAAGGCCTAGCCTTCCATACAGTTAAAAGAAATAAATAAATTTTTTTGTATTTTGATTTTTATATCTTGATATAAAGGTGCTTCTTTTGCTAGATCTATCTGGCCGTCCGGACTACCGCCCGCCTCAGAGATACCATTTAACAGGATCTCTGAGGCGGACGGTAGTCCGTACGGCCAGGCAAATCTGGATAAACAAGCACCTTTATATCAAGATATAAAAATCGAAATATAAAAGAATTTATTTATTTGTTTTAACTGTCCTTTTACCCAAGCAAGGGACCTGTCAAGATTTAATACAGATCTATAATGAGCCCATGAATCTGGAGGTTCTAACCGGAACAGATCGCCCTTTCATCATAACATTTATGGGCTTAGGAAACCGGCTTACCAGGCATAGTCACTAAGACAAAGCCATTATAGACAGTACTATATTTGACTGTATCACCATCTTAGAACCAAGTCAGAAAGAAATATACAAATTGTCTCATATTTTGATAAAGCCAGATTTCTAAGATCGAAGTGTAAAAGAGGCTAAGTACTCAACATAGATAAGGAGTTTAGCCAGACATAGTCATGGCGGATAGACAAAATAAGAACGGGTGTCACCTGTTGGACCCGGTGGCAAGGGTCGTTGCCCGGAAGCAAGGGCTTTAAGCCGTATAAGCAAGGCTATTTGTGTCCAAAATGATGGACGTTTTCTGGATTTTTATTAATTACAAAAGAGAAAACTTTACAATGCTTAAGAAATTAAGAGAGAAGGAGGAGAAGTAAGACTAGAGAGAGAGGGGAGTTTCTAAATTCTGCCTCAGAATAAGAAAAACAAACGTATATATAAAAAAATAATCTTAAACAGTAATGTACAGTGAAAGAGTGGGACCTAGCTGTCCCCTAAACAGTGAATCTACTGTGTTGGGTACTGTTATGGCGGCTAATCTTCCGTAACTTTATTCTTTATTGTTTTTTCTTGCCTTGAATTTTATCGGCAACCTTCATGCATAGTATAAACGCCTTTGTGTTTTCTATCTCCTTTTCAGTCATCACTGTTTCTGGTTCAGGAGGCTGGGCATCTGTAAAACTGTCATCATCGGTATTACTTCCACTGTTGACGGATGAATCTGTTTCCATCTGTAGAAGTGAATTGAGTAAATTCGTTTTCATTTCGTCCAGATATGCTTGGACTAAAGTGGTTTTATCTCCATCTTGATACATAATTTTTCGATCAACTTGTTTAACCGTAGGGTCATCCAATTTGTTTTGCTCGGCAGCTGACTCATAAGTCTCAATAGTTGATCCAATTTGGTCAATTAAAGCCCGTCCATTAAGGATTTGTGTTGCTGGGTCATATTTCATTAATCTGTCCTAGAAATTATTAAAAAAGGTACGATATAGGCACGGTATCTGGTTATCGGTATAACCGAATTCTAGGGTCCATTTATGAATCCAAGGAATTGAAAATATAATCCCTGAATTAGCTATCAATCAAATATTGCCCAGGGGTCATGACTCTGTAATATTTTGGAGTTGTCAACAATGAATATTATCTCTTGTTTTGGTACCCTTTCATAAGGTTTGAGATCATCGTCTCTTTCTTTAGTAACTGAAGCAAAAGAATCTTTTTGCTTTTGAGAGGCTAAATATGCTTACATTTGTTCATAAAGAGGATGATCTGCTGGAATATCGTCTAGATGAATAGAAGTTCCTGAAGAGGATTCTCCTTGAGATATTTTTGAATTTGTCAAAGTCCTTTTTCCCATCTGTATCACAGGGGAGTTGGATGAAGATCCTTGGCTATAAGCCCTGGATGGAGAAGGAGGGAATCTCCCCCTTCCTCGGCCTCGACCGGGATCACGACCACGACCCCGAGTTACATGATTCCATGACTCAGCCATCCTGTAAATATTCACGAGATAAAAAATCAGGTAGGGAATTATCAATTCCTTTTTTATATTAAATTTCAAAATCAAAGGGAGCCAATTGGACTTGCCATCTAGCAAAAATCATTTTTAGGCATCATGTTTAAAATCTTTATTAAACATATATTTAACTTATTGAGCATCAGTTTTAATCAAAAAATTTTGATTGTATAAACCGTCTTGAAATTTTAAAACGCATTTGACAATAGTCAACATTTCATGAGCCACAGTAGCATATTTTTTCTGGGCTTCAGTCCATTTTCCTGAGTGATATCTAATCAGATATTCACATTTTTCATTGGGATTAATTTGTTTTAAAATTCCACCAAAACCAGTGTTAGACGCATACGTCTCAATGATCTTTTGCCAAGAAGGATTGGCAAGAGTTAAAACAGGAAGAGCTTTAACTCATTTTTTGACTTGTTGAACTATGGTTGTATGGCTTTCATACCACGGTTCTTTATAATTCTTTTTTAATCTGTCATATAAGGGAGCTAAATCCCGGGAAAGATTTGTATAAAATGGAGAATTTAAACTTTCCAAAAATCTTTGTAGCTGAGTCCTGTCAGTAATAATATCAGGAAATTTATCAGCAAAACTAATCGCACGTTGAATAGGGGTAATTTTTTCTTGGAAAATGGTATGTCCTAAAAAGCGGACTTCGGTTTGAAAAAGACTCATTTTTGGTTTAGAAATCACTAAACTGTTTTGAATGACAATTTTCTTAAAAATGTCTAAATGCTTAATATGCAATTCTAAAGTTTTGGAGAATACCAAAATATCATCAATGTAGACAATAATAAAATCCATTTAGGAATTGAAAATATCATTCATAATTTTCTGAAATTCAGAAGGAGCATTTTTTAATCCAAATGGCATAACATTCCATTCATATTGTCCAAATGGGACATTAAAAGCAGTTCTATAAGTATGCTCTTTTGAAATCTGGATTTGCCAATAACCAGATTTTAAATTGAATTTTGAAAAGATATTGGCATCATATAATCTAGAAAGAAGATCTTTCTTATTTGGAATAGGATATCGAATCCATTTTAAAAATTTATTAAGAGATTTATAATTAATGACCAATCTGGACATTCCTCTTTCCTTTTCGGCTGCATTGTTTACATAAAAAGAAGTGCAAGACCAAGGTGATTTAGAAGGTCTTATCAAACCCTTTTGTAATAAACTATCAATTTCTTTTTTGCAAAATCTACTAACTCTGCATTCATTTGACAGGGCCGAGATTTAGTAGGAATATTTTCTTTCGAAAAATCATTTTAATAAGGAAGGGTGACAACATGCTTTTTTCTATTCCAGAAAGCACTGGGATGATCAGCACATATATCCACAGCGAATTGCTCCGAAATTAATTTTATTTTTTCTTGAATTTTCAGAGACTGTAAAGCATCAGTAATTTGTATACTAAAAATTTCTAGGTGAATAGAATCAACATGCTTTTGTTTTAGATCAATCAAAGCATTTATATTTCTTGTTACTGGTTCTGTAACAAATTCATATCTAATTGGTCTATTATTGAAGGTAGCACAAAATCCTTTAGCATCAATATGAGTATAAGGATATATAGCATGGATAAATGGGATTCCAAGTATAATTGGAGGGTTGAGTTGATTCTTAAACAAAAAGAACAAATGTGGAATACAAACCTTGTTTTGGCAAATACGTGTATTAGATAACTTATATTCTATATCTAATGCGTGTCCTGATGCATACTTAACCAGATGGGTTGTTTTTTGAAAATATTTAGAAGGTATTAATCCTTCCTGAATGCAACTAACATCGGCCCCGCTATCAATCATAGCAATGTTGGTAATAGAAAAATGATTATTTATTAAGATAATACAATTAATGTACCTTCTGTGAGCCGTAACAATCTGCATTAATCCTAAAAACGTATCAATTTTTGGACTAGATGAAGCTTCTATATCGAACAATTGGGGATCATCCTCATTAGGTAAATCTTCAATTTTTCTTTTTCCATGAGGATCAATAGTGAAAGAATTTTCAACCTGAGTAATTCTATGATCAGAAATTATTTGATTTTGTTTGAGAACTCGTATCTCATTTTTCAAATTCTCAATTTCAATTTTTAAATCAGCAAGAGAGGTTTCTCTAGAAGAAGAATGTTTCTTCAAAAACCTCTTTTGAACGTCAGAAATAGTATAAGGACTAAAGTTCTTAATATCAGTTTTCGAACTGGATTTTGAAATAGAGGGGTTGGTGCTAGAAGTGGAACCAACTACAGAAAGATTAATAATTTTTTCACGAAGGCTACTATCAGTAACTTCCTTTAATAACTCAATAACATTTTCCGAAGAAATTGTTTGGACATTCAAATCTTGAAATTGCGATTGAAGTTGATAAAACATATTATTTTCATAAACACAAGTATCACCTGTGCAAGTACTACAAGCAAGAGCAATTTTCTCATTTTCATCATCACAGAAGTCGATTAATTCATCTTCAATTTCATCATCAAACTGAATATTCTTATAATCAGAATCAGAACCAGAGGTATATAATAAACCATAGATTTTTTCATGCAGACCATCGTCTAGTTCTAAAGTTTTAAGCTTTTCAAGCTTACAGTTAGGAGAAATGTGGCCAAAATGTCCACAACGATAGCACTTAATTTTTTCTAAGTCGCGCTTAGATCTATTCTTAGTAAATCTAGTGGATTTCTGTGAGATTTTTTAGCTTCACGGTCTTCTTTGGATCTAAATCTAGATCTTCTTTTCTTATAAACATAACCATCTGGTGTAGAGGTTTTGACAAATCTTGACCTTTTCTTCTTATAAGCGGAAGAAGGTTGAGATATACCGAATTGGGCACAAAAAACTCCTAATTGGGATTTTTCTTTCAACTTTTCCATCTTGAGCTGGTGACTTAACTTAATGTCATTACACAAACTTAATCCTTCTTGGGTACAAACTCCTATCAGGTTTCCATATGTATAATTCGAATAAGGGATTGTAGATTGAGATCCTCGAAGAGTTCGTCTAACCCTTTCTGCAAATAAGAGAGGAAGGCCATCTATAAATTTAGCTTTCCAATGATCACTGTGATCTTCTGGTGGTAATTCTAAAACTCTGCTGAGAAAAGTATCCTTATACCACCTGAATTCACCTAAATGTTTACATCGTAAACCATTCAATAGAGTTCCCACTGACTCATAATTATTGGTAAATCTACCCCCAAAATGTTCGAGAATAGTCATTACTAAAGTATAGACTGCATCTTCTCGACCTTCTTCTAACTTATGACCTAAATTATCGGTGTTGGCCTCTATTTTTTTCATTGCAATGATTGTCTGTCTATCTGTTTGGATTAAGAAATTATCCCACCAGCCACGAAGCTGGCCTGTAAAACCTGCAACTATCATTTTACAGATAGACTTATCAGAATTTTTAGGAGTTCCATCTGAATTCCTAGTGGCTTTACAGATAGTAGAGTACATCATCATCTTATGTACTTGAATAGTCATCTGCCTATCAGTCAGACCATCTATGTTTCATTCATAGATTGCAGTTCCTTCAAAAGAAGTATTAAAGTTCCACTCTCGTTCTTCTATAAGAACGTCTTGAGGGGTCGGCCTAGGATAATAAGTAGTTTTCATGACAGTTGCAATTACAGAAGAGTGTAGTTTGAGGTTATGGAGCAAGCTTTTGAAAAAACTCAAATATTCTAGGAGTTTCTATACAAATTGGTGAAGATGAGGTTGGGCATGCACTATGTGATTTTGGGTATATTATCTACTTGATTCCCCTATCTGTGTTCCAGACACTTGGCTTGGGAGATCCACACCCCACTACCATCACTCTACATTTGATAGACCGCTCACGCATGCAATCGGAAGGAGTAATTGAGGATGTGCTCATCAAGGTGGATAAGTTTATAATTCATGCTGACTTTATTATTTTGGATTTTGAAGTAGATTAGAAGGTTTTGATTAATTTAGGATGCCCGTTCTTTGCAATTGGTAGAGAACTTAGTGATGTAAGGAAGGGAGAGTTGAATATGAGTGTCCATGATGAGGAGCCAATATTCAAGGTGTATAAGTCACTCTCCACCCTTTCACACTATAGAGACTTTTACATGATCATAGAGATGGTCAATGATAAGTGTGGGGTGGAAATCGTGGACCCAAAAATGTTGAAGATTTTAAGCTTGCCACTGAATAGTCTGAGGTCCAGAAAGGGGAAGTTCTCAAATTGTTTAGGGAATATGAGCATGTCATGAAGAAGCCTGAATGTGATCCAAAAAGGGAATTGAAGACAAAGAAAGTGAATAATGATGGTGATCCTTTCGAAGGGAAGAAGAGGCAAAAGTTGCATCATATAGGGAGGAAGAGATTGGGAGAATTTTGTTGATCTATGACTTTGATTGTGCCACGACAGTAAATCAGGCGCTTCTTGGGAGGAAACCCAAGTTGTAATAGTGTAGTTTTATTTTTTTATATTTAAAGTGTCACTTTTTGTTTTTGTTTTTGTTTTTGTTTTTGATTTGTGTAGATTTGGGGAAGACTGAGTACCTATGTTTAGAAGCAAAGAGGTATGCATGAAGCATAAGTGTGGGTTCATTCACCTCTTTGATGGAAAGAATGAGAGAAGACAAGCTGCTAGCTAGGCCCTAAAGGGCCTCAGGGAGCATATCTAACCCTCTATTTGACTTTGTTTATTGCTTTGGGGACAAAGCTTAACTTTAAGTGTGGGGTGGATATATTCCAACATTTGTGAAGGGTGGAGTATTCTATAAGTTTTATTTTCTTAGTTGCGTACTTTATTTTTAAAAAAAATTGAAAAAATCTAAAAATGCAAAAAGATTTTTCTTTTGTCCTTTGGAATAAAATAGTGTTTTTGTTTTTAGCTTTTTAATTGTGAGTAGAGCATATTTCATCCATTCTTTGGTTTTTCATTTCGGTTCGTTTTCAAGGGGAGGCCCTTTGAACTGACTATCCATTTTATTTTTAGAATAGCCTTTGTTTTATTTTTCGGTAGAATGACTTTTCTAGATGATGGATGGTTGATGATATTCTTGAGGGAAGAGTAGTCATTAGGAGTTAGAGAATCTTTAGGACCAGTTGAATGTGAGGTGCTCTTGTTAGGTGCTACACATAAACTGAATGATGCATGTTAGATTTAATTCTGAGCATGCTATGAAGAAAATTCAATGACTTCTTTTAAGAAACTTAGGCTCTTTTACTTGACTCGTACGTGATTTTTAGCTAAAACTTGAACTCTTGTTGTTTGCTTAATTGAGAGTCAGTATGGATCCTTCTTGAGTTGATCATGTTCCATGTGTGTTAGGTGTTTGTTGATAGTCCATGCTTTCATATTGATGTCTAGAACTTTCCCAATGTGTTTGCAAAGCGAAATGAAGAATGTTGAGTTTAGGAGAAGATATTGGCGTTTCTTTGATTAGTCTATTTTAAACATTGGCTTTACCGATCTACAATGGATGATCCTAGTTAACCCAATTGAGCCTTTAGCCTATTCTTTGGTAGCCATGTTTGAAGCTTAATCATTTCTTTCAATATATCTTTATTTTGATTCAAAACTCTTTGGCGCTTTAATTGAAAAATAAGAGTTGAAAGTAGTGAGAATTGAATAAAGAGATAGTTTAGGTGAGAAGCCTGTTGAAAATTCTAAGGGTGCAAGTGCTTAAAACTTCATATACTATTTGTAGGGAGTAGGAAAGTTCTCCTTACTCGTGGTATGTGGACTTGCTTAAAGAGATGGGTAAATAAAGAAATCTATGTGTGAAAAGAGACAAGAAAGATTTGGTTGATTGAAGAGTAAGCAACCGATGAAATATTTGTGATGTATTAAAGCGCATAAGGAAGATAGTCATTAATATAGCCAAAATAATTCCTACTTGTCCTTTAGCCTACATTACAACTCGAAAAGTCCTACTTGATCTTTGATTTGAAGTTCTTATATTAGTAGAGTAGTACACTAAGGGCAAGCTTATGGTTCATCATATGTTGCATGTGAACTTTTTTGAGAGTGAGCATTGTTAGTGTTTTGATTAAAGTGTTGGTTTAATGATTGACAACTATGATTGCAGGAAAATAAGGAACGCACAAAAGGAAGAAGGCTGGCAACACAAATTAAGGAAAATAGACAAGAGAAAAAAATCGTGAGGAGATATCAGCTTACAAAAAATAAGAAGAAGAATGATATGGGTGATATAAAAGGAAAAACTAATAAAACACTTTAAGGAAAACTATCCTTAAGTCAAGAAGAAATCAATCTCAAATTGATCTATGGAAGGAAGAATATTACTTACCATCTTGGCAAAATTAATCTACCTAAGAATGGAAGGAAGTAATAATCACACACAAGGGAAGCGACAGGATAGAACAGAGTCATTAATGACTCTCCCTTATTCTTGGAAAAGAATATTCCATTTCCTTTTTCCATGGATCAAATATCTTGGTTTGCATCACCTTCAATGGTCATATCCTCGTCTATTTAAAGGACCTTAAGGAAGAAAAATCTTATGTTGCTAGTCTTTATCATCTACCATTCTTTGCTCTACTTTTAACATGCTTTGTATTTTTGTGAGATTTACTGTGTCACAAAAAAGGATAGGAGAGAAAAAGATTGTCGGTGAGGTTATAGTGTCAAAAGATCCTAGAGAAAAAGAAAACTGAGAGTATACTTAGGTATTACTTTTCAAAGCAATCTTTGTACCAAACCAAACTTTGAAAAATACTAGTAGAACATCCTTGCAATCCAAGGGGACTGGAGTAAGATCCATCAGGGATCCCAACTAGTATAAAAATATCTTGTCTCAAGTTTACTTTTTTGCTCTTTATATTCGGTAATTTATTTACTACTTCAGTAAGTCGACTTTCAAATCTAGATAGTTGACTAAGAAATAAAAAAAAGGAGCAATTCACCCCGCTCTTGCACTTTCAAGCATAATATTATTCTTATACCCGTGTGTGTTGTTGTATATTTATGAGTGAATATGTATAAATCTCTTTTCGTGAGGGCACATAGATAACAAAAGATAGGTGAAATGCATGATTTATTGATTGGGTGACGTATGAGTGGTTGTAAATATCATAGAGTTAGTCCTTGAGGTTAGAAAGCCTTGAAGTAGTTTTTCATGAGGTTTTAATTGTATGGTATGAATGGAGCATGTTAAATAAGAACTTGTTATTAATCATAGTCGGTGTAGTCTTATCTTGAGCAATCTAGTTTTAATTGGTGTAGTTCATAGTAGAGTCTATGAGTGCATAGCTTACTCGAGGATGGGCAAGGGTTTAAGTGTAGGGTGTTGATGTGAGGATAAAAACCATGTTATTTACCATCATTCGCCTCACATTTGTTCTCTTTTTAGTATCGTTTTGAGATTAAATGTGGTGAATTACACTTATGTTTCATGTTTTGTTTATACAAGAGTGTCTTGAGGTATTTTGAGATGAAACAAGAAGAAAAACAACACCAAGGAAACCAAGGAAGGATCAATGTCACAACACGTTGCAAAACAAATACAAAATGGCCAAGGGTGTTGTGTCTTGCACCCCTGCTACAAAGCAAGCAATGGCGCAGATCCAATAGGCTTTCAGAACCATTTGTGCCACTCACACAAAGCAAGGTGTGGTGCAAGAATCAACAAATTTTTGAAATTTTATTTGTTCCTTGTGAACTTCAATTCTGCTTCTGTTAATTTCCCCAAGGCCTCAGATACGCCTCTGACCGTCCTGTACAAAAATAAATATTGGAAAATCAGCACATCAGAGAGACAAGGGAGGAGTGTCAGAGTAAAAGAGGAAAATTGGAAGCCAACTGTAAAATGGAATTGGCCAATAATATCTATCCAAATTATATTTGAGAGGAGAAGAATTTAAGTGTTTATCATTGCAACTTATATGAATCAGAACCCCTAAAACTCTTATTTGAGCTCTCCAATTTATAACCATGTTCCTATTTATAAGAAAAAAAGGAAATAAAGATAAAACAACATATGATCCTACTTCAATTGTAGACCAACTGTCATAATAATTGCTTGTAAACATCTAGACAACGACAACTAAGCCTTGGCTCATAACGCTCCACTTAGAGCGCAACTCATTCCAATATTTATATTCTAGTGAGCATGATAAGTACTTGATTCACTTAATTTATCCTGAAATCAATTTTGAAGGAAAAATATCAAAATTACTCAAGAGTTTCAAGTCATCAAATTATTTTCTCTTGATACCTATGCAACTAGTACAATGAAGTTGGAGAAACTTACCCTTCAAAAACTAGGTCCTTCTGCTCTTCCAAGTTTAATATTCTCTCCTCAATTGTATTCTTAATCACAAATTTCACAATCCTAGAAATGAGAAAATAATAATAAGCTCCCTTCATTGTTATAGCTCGTTGAATAAATACAAACACACACTTGATTGGCTTATATTGTCCTATTCGATGGATTCTATATTGGGTTTATTGCTCCACAGCAGAATTCCACCAAGGATCCATCAAGAAAACCTATTAAAGTTTAATAGAAAGCAACACATCAAGGAAAGTAGTCTAGGTAAAATGATTCTTACAAAATAAATGAAAATTACCACAATATCTATCCTGCAGATGCACAGCGAAGAAGTTATAAATTATCCTAAACAAAATAAATATTTGGAACCCAAAAAGAAGAAGGAATCCCGCATTAGATTCAAACGACTTGTTATTTGACAAGAAATGAAGAATATGTATTGACAGAAAAAGGAACGTAAAACCTTACTTGTGATGCCACTAAAAGATTGAAGGCAACACCTCTGGCTTTCAAGCTCATAAGTAATATCCTGTAATTTGGATCCTTTGTAAATCTTGTAATTGCAGAATCTCTTGCAGTAATAGTCATGGATCCATCTAACTGAACACAACTGACACCCGACTGCCAAAAAGATATATTTTTTGGATGTATATATTGATGGCAACAGAGGGGTAGATGTGAAGAGGATAAGATATCATGTCTTACCTTTTGTAGAGAATAGTGAATCAGATCCAAAAATGATGTGAATTGGCTGAAGACTATTGCCTTTGTGGAATAGTCTCTTTCAACCATGAACCTTATTTCTTCTCTATAGAACAAATAAAACAAGAAATGAGAATGAAAAATAGGAGTTATTACTACCATAATATATATACTGCAGATATTCACAATAATAAGATTAGATAAGTTTAAGCCATAATATAAAAGGATATAAATAAGATTGAGACCACAACGAGAACTTAGTATTGCTTAATTAGTTCCTACTCAAAGTTAAGGTTGTATTTGATGCATCATCTCCAAATGGTAAGAAAAACATCAATTAGTCTTCATGTATCCCCTATTTTTCACACAACCAAACTTGACAAGAAATTAAAGTATCAATTTTTCAAGGTACATATCAAGCAAATTCACCATGATATAAAATCTAGAGGGACTGAAACCATCATCCTAAACTTCTGCATGTGTAAAATCATCTTGATCCTATATTTGGTATGGTAGGTATCAGTATTGAGAGCCTTAGGAAACATATCAAGTTCCTGCAAATGATGCAGTATTGCATCCTCTTGCACTCTTTGTGAGAGGAAAATACTATAAAGGGAAGATAAGATATAGTTATTGAAAAATAATTGTTTACCACATTCTATTTTTGTGCTTGTTTGTAATTCATCACGAGAACTTCTGTTCAGTATACTTGAGGACCCTTTGATAGTCGCTTTAGATTTCTGATTCCCTTTATCATTTTTCGTGAAATTCACTGTGAGTGATTTAGAACAGGAAGGGCATGAAACTTGTCCCTCACTTGCGAAAAAATCTTTCAGACATGACTTGCAAAAGACATGTGTGCAAGAAGCAATCAGCAATGATCAATAGAGGTAAACATTCTTATAAGAGAGTTAGTTCGAACTTTAAACGACAGAATAATAGTAAAGGAATTCATAGTATCTTTCTTGGGTTGTCAAGAAATGAGGTACAAGAATTTAAATCATGAAGTCCACAAGTTTTATGAAAGTTCTTTTTTGTGTTAAAAGACATTCCTAAAATCATTTCTAGTTAAAAATTGTTGTCTTTCATACTGTGCTGGAAAAGAATTTGCAGAAACTCAGGCACACAATGAAGGCTTGAGAAGTTACTCAGAATAGGTTTTTAAAAGACATAGTATATGTAAATATGGAAAAATATAGCCACATCAAAACTTGAAATATCATATAGTACACAAAATATTAATGTTGTGCATGTAGGAACTCCATTAAGCTCAACTTTAGTGAACATGATTTGAAATATCCTTGTTCCTTTTTTTCTTTCTTTAATACTTTATTTTCTTTTCTTAGGGAAGAGAGAGAGGATGCAACTCACAACTGGATCTTCTACTGGATCATGACATAAACAACATGGTTGTTCAACATAGCCAACATCATTTGTGCTTCCACTTCTAGCCAAAGCATTACTTGGGTATTCCACAAGGTAAGGATGATCAACTGCTTGTGGTAAGATCGAAAATAAAATAAAATCAGTTAAATATAAACAAAATTTTGCTCATTAATAAAATTGGTCTTCGGACCTTAAATTTTTTTTAAAAAAAGCAAAATTTTTTGCTAAAGTTATCACTTTTGAGATGGAATCGTGCATAGATCATAAAAGTCAAATTGCAGGCTATAGTACAAGAAGTTTGAACTGTTTAATTCTTTAAGGACCTAAAATTATTAATTATTTAAGAAGATGCAACAGGAGACTTATGTAACCAAGGCATGCTAGAAACAACAAATAGTCATCGTAACAAAGGAGACGAATGAAGTCAAATCTTGCTCTTGTCCTATGCTCTCCCTCGTTCTTGTGTGGCATTTCTTCATTCATGGAATTAAAAATAAGTTATATAAAATACGCACTTTAATATGAAAAGTGTTTCAGAAGAAAAAACATTACTTTAGATATATGCACTTTTGATTTATTCAATGCTATTGCTTAAAGGACCATTAAACTAAATTGGATAATTCAGGATTGTGTCCCTCAAAGTTAAAGTATTAGCAAGGGGATTGTAGGCCATATTGGAATTCTTGTCTAACAATTAGACACACTGGATCACACATCGGGTTTAGTTTCTAAGATCCAAACTAATGGTGGGTTTAGCACCATAAATTTTGTCTCACGTAATGTTTTAGAATTCCATTAATTTGGCATCCAAGTGTTGCATCCACTTATTAAACTAAATTTCAATAAGATATCATGAGGTAAATGCTACAAAATAGATGGATAGCCCAGTAGGAAACTTAGTCGACCTCCAATTCATATGAGTGAATTCGATTGACCAAGGGAACATAGTTGGAAAGGATCGGTGGAGCTTACACTTTATCATATTAAAAGAACAATGATTAATATTACAACATGATAATATTAAATAGAGTATTGAAAAATGAAGAAAAAAAAGATTAATCAAATTGAAAGAAAGTGCATGCTAGGTATAAAGGGACTAAGAAAAGGAAAAATCTATATTAAAAAAATTACTCAGAAAATATAAGTTGTGAAAGAAAAAACTTACAATGAAAATGGTTACAGAACAATAGCTCAAGGGAGGAATATAGATTTTGGGAGATGGGGAAGGGTATCAACAATGATCTAGGAACAACCAGCAACAACGAGTGAAGATCAAACTACAACAGATGTGTCACGACCTAATTTCTCAGGTCATGATGACACCTACTTAAATCCACCAGTAGGTAAGCCAAGCCATAAACCTGAATGATAAGTAATGGGCTAACGGATGGAAAATAAAGGGAAACGAGAATAAAATAAAAAATAACAACAATATAAGCGGAAGCAAAAAAGATATACATACATAACATACTGTACAAGAGAGGAAAGAGGACAAAATATAAAAAATAAACCCTCCAAAAAACGGGTAAGGTCAGTAAAAGAGCCACTATAACCAAAAAGAAGAGTACTAGACAGTATCCAAAATATACATATGTACACAGTAGTCTCGGAAATGCAAAGGATTATCACTGAAGCAGAAGGAGGAGGATCAACTCCAGACTCTAGAAAACTCACCCTGTCTCCGAATCAGTAGTAAGGCTCGAGGATAACGTCAGTGACGATGGCTCGTACTCAGATTTGCATCAGGAAAAAGATACAGAAGTGCAATATGAGTATTAAAACAATGGAAACTCAGTAGGCATCATCGGCCGACTGAGCACAAGTACAGCAAGAGCATAAATAAAGTGCAGTAGAGTAAGCTAATTAAAAAGTAGAAGGGCAAAAATATAAATAATAAGCTATGCTAAACAAACGCGATAATGGAAGTAAGTAACTCAAAAGTGAAAGTAAAGGCCTAGCTATAACTTAACTAGACCCCCATAAGCCCAGAAGTCACATATAAGGAGATAAGTAACCCTTTCGAGCCCCCATAAGCCCGTTGGGTGCAAACAAGCAGAAATCTAAATTAAGAATCATAAATAATAGTAATAACTTATGACATGACAGGATGGATGATATGCGCACTGTATACTTCCTTCTCATCTATAACCGTTTGGATTTACCAGTCTCAAATAACATTCCAATCCTAGATCCATAATGAAAGGAAGTACCGAACTTGAACCAGAACCAGTAGATAATAACAAGAGGCCAGACGCCGGGCTCGAACCAAAAATAGAGGATAATAAAAAGAGACTAAATGATCCAGATACAACCATTAGAACTCCCAGTCCAGAACCATGTACAACTGCCAGAACTCCCAAACCTTAATCATAGACAGATGTCGGACTTGAATCAAAACTCATAAGTAGAAACCATAACCATAAAGATGATTTTATAAGGATAAAACCACAACCATAAACAGTTGCTAGACTCATACTGAAACTCATAACAATAGCAATAGAGTATATGTCGAATTTGGACCATAATTGATATATATACAAGAGCATGAAATAGCTAGTGAAAAATCAGCCGTTCAGGTCTATCTCCAATCCATTTATCCATAAGGTTAAGTCTCGGGTGGTTAAATCCACTAAGGCCAGGTGGGTCCCAATTACTAGGTTAGGGAGGTACGGTCAATTAAGTCTAAGTCAACCCAAAACCCAAGGTAATAGCCTAAGGTAGTAGTCATGATCCCAACTAAGCCTAAAGGAACATTATTCAAAACCTTCTATCTAAAAGGGCAGTGGGGCCTACTGCTGGATCTCGATAACTTAACCTAAGGTAAGCACCAACCCAAATCTAGGCTAAGGATTCCCAATCTCGCCCCAAGGTACTATAAACACTAACTCTAGTCCTAAAGGATGATAGTAAACTAACCTAAAGGGAAACGGGGGGGGCCTAAATTCTACCAAAAAGGGGCCCTAACTGGCTAAATAAGGCGTAAAAATGCTAAAACAATAATCGTACCATAAATTCCCATCCAAAACTAGCAAAATACTGTACTAATACATAACTAATCACAGTCTAGAACAAGGGTAAGCCTAGACTACCTGGACGCCGCCGAAAACTCGTTGAATCCTCTATACCGGAGCTTTTTCCGTTCGAGAAACCTCCGACTACTTCCATGCAATCAAAATAATGATCTATGCATTAAGACGAGGAAATCAATACCCATAATGCATATATACGCTCCTAGTTAGAAATAAAACTAAAAATCTCACGTGGGGCTCGCTTGTGAAATCACAAAATTGAAGCAGTCACATCATCCCTCTCAGCCCAAGGATTGTTTGACACATAAATTTTAGCTAAATTCGAGCTCAAATAGCCCCAAATCAATCCCAACACAATTTGAAATATATGAACTAAAATGGAGAATTATTCGAGAATTAAAGCAGAAACTTACGAGAATAAGACGATACAGTCTCCACCAATATGCCCCCACACTAATCCCAGCAACAGAACACAATTCCCTCACTGTTTTTTAGCTAAAAATGTCTATTATGGTGGTTTTACACTTAACATATATGCTGAAAATGAGGAGGGTGAAGTATATATAAGTACCAGTGATGGCCGCTTTAGCGGCTAAATGACCGCTAAAACGGCTAATGGTCGCTTAAGAGACCAAGCCTAAGCTGGCCAAGCCCCACTAAAGCAGTCCAGAGCTGTTTAAGAGGCTGCCGTTAAAGTGATTCCAAGCCGCTAAAGCTGTCTCTTGGCCGCTAAATTGGCTGCAACAGATAATTTGGCACCGGTCAAATTTGACAAATCCCAATGGACTGCAATCAGGTGCTCGGGATTGGTTTCGAAACCCATGTACACAAATGAACTATGATACCCTACCAAATTCGATATTTCGGACTCAATGAAGCTATTAAAATTTCCATTCGAGGTCATTTTGATAAAAAGTGGGTCCCACACCCAAGGGGCCATTTTAGTCGAAATTCACCGATAGCTCAAAATAAGTTCAGAAGCCTCGGGACCCATACCAAGGGTCCCCCCAGCCTAAAATCAATATGTCAAAGCTGATGAAACTGTCAGAATTGGAATCCAAGGCAATTTACCTAAAGTTTAGGACCGAGACCCTATTTTTAACTTCAAAAGCTCCAAAACAGAGAAATGGCTCTAAAAACCAAACGAACTGCCCGGTAACCAAACTGTCAGTCCCAGCAAATCATAAATGACTTGGAACATCTGTAAGAAAGTTCTAAATGCAAAAAAAGCAAAAAAAACATAGAAAATGACTTGGAGGATCATTACAACATCTACTACTAAAAGGATTTTCTTCCGCGAAAGTAAAGGATCAAGATGTACCTGAAGGCTCAAACAGTTGAGAATACTGGATCTGCATATCATACTCAATCTCCTAGGTACCATCCTCGACTAGACAGTGTCGCCACTAAACCTTAACCACAAGAATATTTCTGGAGCACAGTCGTCTGATATCTCTGGCTAGAATAGATACATGCACCTCTATAAAGGTCAACCTCTCATCCAACTGAATCGAGTCCCACCAAAGCACGTGAGACTCATCTAAAATATATCACTACAGCATGGATACTTGAATGACTGGATGGATAGCTGAAAAGGCTGGAGGCAAAGATAACTCATATGCTACCTCCCCAACTGTCTGAAGTATCTCGAAGGGTCCAACGTACCTCATCACGCCCTTCATGGGCGATACTCGAAGGAAAAACTGGTTACTAACTCTGAACCTCAAAGCATAAAGCCTACAGTCATCATAACTCTTCTGCTTGATCTGAGTTATCCATACCCTATCCTGAATAACAAAGCCTTGTCCAAAGAAACACGAAGTAAATCAGTACCACGGGGCCTAACCTGTGAAGTCTCAAACCAACCAATCAGAGATCAATAATACCTACCATACAACACCTCGAATGGTGCCATTTGAATTCTGAAATGGTAGTTGTTATTAGAAGCAAACTTTTCTAGAGTTAAAAACTGGTCCCACTGACCTCCAAAGTCCAAAAACAAGCACATAGCATATCCTTTAAAATTGGAATAGTTTGCTCCGACTGCCCATTTGTTTGTGGGTGAAAACCAGTGCTAAGGTCAACCTGGGTACCCAACTCCTCCGAAAATGTCCTCCAGAAGCTTGAAGTGAACTAAGAGCCTCGATCTAAAATAATAGACATGGCACCCCATGAAGACGAACCACCTCTCAAATATAGATATGGGCCAACCTCTCTACACTGAAGGAAGTCTGAATAGGGATAACATGGGCAGACTTAGTCAATTGTTCTACGATGACCCAAATGCTATCAAAACCACGAGAAGTGTGAGGCAAACCACCCACAAAATCCATCGTGACCTGCTCCTATTTCCACTTAAAAATAGGTAGACTCTAAAGTAATCCACCAGGTCTCTGATGCTTGGCCTTCACCTGCTGACAATATAGGTATCGAACCACAAACTCCACTATAACTCTCCATATGTCTCTCTACCAGTAATGCAGCCTCAAATCATGATACATCTTAGCTGTCCTGGGGTGAATAGAATATCTGGAGCTATGAGCCTATCGAATTATTAACTAAACTAGATCTTTGACTCTCGAAACACAAATGAGACCGTCAAATCTCAGAATTCCCTTAGAATCTAAGGTAGCCCACCTAGGCTCGCCTCTCAATACCTAATCTCAAATGCCATGAAGTCTTCTATCCTCAAACTGACGACCCTGAATCTACTCCAACAAGGTAGATCTAGCCTCAAAACTAGAAAGAATCCTCCTAGGGTCAAAAATATCAAGTTGAACCATCATGTTGGCTTAGGACTAAATGTCCAAGTCCAAAGGTAGCTCGAAAATTAAAATAAAGTCCAAACTACCCATACTCACTGCCTTCAGGCTCAAGGCGTCCGCTACCACATCTGTCTTGCCCGAATGGTATAGGATAGAGATACCATATCCTTTAGAATCAAATTTAGCTTTCTCTGGGTCATATTGTACTGAAGACTACGATGGTCAATAAAGATCTCGCAACAAACACCAAACAAGTAATGCCTCTAAATCTTAAGCGCAAAAACTACCACAGCCAACTCTAAGTCATGAGTGGGGTAGTTGCGCTAGTGCACCTTCAGCTATCTCACAACATATGCGATAAGTTAGCTCTACTGCCTCAGAACACACCCCAAACCAATACCACAAGCATCATAATAAATAGTAAACCCCTCGTCCTTAACTGAAAGAGTCAATATAGGAACTGAAGTGAGCAAGTCTTTGAGCTTTAGAAAGCTCGCCTCACAACCCTCGAACCACTAAAACAGAACCTCCTTCCTAGTCAATCTAGTCATAGGGCATGAAATAGTAGCAAACATATCAACAAATCACCTGTAAAAGCCTGCCAACCCAATAAAACTGTGACCCTCAGTCGGAGATATCAGCCTAGCCTAATCACGAATAGCCTCAATCTTAGTCGGGTCTACCATAATCATATTCTTGGATACCATGTGCCTCAAGAAAGCTATAAACTAAAGACAGAACTCGCACTTTGAGAATTTGGCATAAAGCCTATGATCTCTCAAAGTATGGAGCATAGTCCTCAAATGTTACTCGTGCTCCTCCCCACTTCTCAAATAAATAGGGATATCATCAATAAAAATGATCACGAAAGATTCTAAATAAGGCCTAAAAATACGGTTTAATGTTGTTGGGGCATTGGTCAACCCAAAAGACATCACCAGGAACTCGTATTGGTGGTAACGAGTTCAGAAGGCTATCTTAGGGATGTCCTCAGCCCTAGTCCTCAACTGATGGTAACCAGACCTCAAATCAATCTTAGAAAACACTGATGCACCCTAAAGCTGGTAAAATAAATCATCGATACGAGGTATAGGATACTTATTCTTCATGGTCACCTTATTCAGCTGTCTGTAGTCGATACACAAATCCATAGACCCATCTATCTTATTCACAAATAGAATTGGAGCACCCCAAGGCAATACACTCGATATAATGAAACCCCTACCCAAAAGATCCTAACGCTGAATATTCAACTCCTTTAGCTCGGTAGGAGCCATATGGTAAAAAGCCATAGAAGTAGGTTGGGTGCCTGGCTTGAGGTTAATAGAAAACTCTATATCACGCTTAGGAGAAAGGCCAGGTAGGACTGAAGGGAAAACATCAGGAAACTCACGGACTATAGGAACAGAGTCAAGCGAAGAAATCTCAATACTGACATCATGAACATAAGTAAGGAATGACTCATAACCCCCTCAATACCAATCTTCTAGCCTGAATATAAAAAATAATCCCCATCCTTGTGCGGCTAAAATAACCCTAACACACAACCGGGGGTATGCCAGGCATGGCTAAGGTAACAGTCTTGGCAAAGCAATTCAAGACCACATGATAGGGAGATAACCAGTCCATACCCAGAATCACATTAAAATCCACCATATCTAACATAATAAGATCAACCTGAGTATCATACTCTCGAACAGTCACCAAACATGATCCATATGCCTGATCTACTACTAAAGAATCACCCAGTAGCTACACACAATGGCACAAATAAAGGCTCCTAAGGCAACCCCAACCATGGTGCAGAATAAGCAGAAATATATGAAAATATGGAGCCCGAATTAAATAAAGCAGAGTCTGGTTGATGGCATACTAAAATCGTAACAGTGATCACAACATCCGAAGCCTCAACCTCCGGCCTACCAAAAATAATATTTAAATTGACCTGTCTACCACCAGACTGGGTGACCATCCGATCAATGGTCCTACCTACCCTTGGACCACCTCTAGAACCCTGGGGACCACCCCTATAACCCTGTGCACCACCCCTGGCTGGAGGCAGCACTGTTCTAATTGGATGAACAGTCTATGCTGAAAGCTCAATCATCCCATCTTGGGTACACTCTCTGGAGAAGTGACCAATAACACAAAACTTATAACACGCCTCGGGAACTCTAACCTGATGAGAAAGTGTAGCTGACCCTGAGTGACCACCTCATCCTGATGACCCTGACTGAACACCCCTAGACGACTGACTACTGCTCTGACCATCGAAACTACTATAACTAGGCTGACCCCCCTCTGAAATCTTAAGCTCTGCCTGAATGGGCCTACTAGGCTGACCCTGGTGCTAATAAGACTAACGCTGGAGGTACCTACCCTGGAATCCCTCGACCTCTGAACTATTAGCTCCCACTATAACTGCCCTAATAATGGGGCCTCTTATCACTGATCCCTTAGGCCTCGCGATCCATCTCCTCTATGGTATAGGCGTGATCAACAATATTAGTAAAATACCTCCCAGAAGTCACCAAACTCTGAGTAGCCCTGCGGAGCGGTAGTCTCAACCCCCTAACAAAACATAGACTCTTCTCATACTCTATAGGAAGAATCATGGTGGCATACCTTGCTAGCTCGTGAAACCTCTATTCATACTCGGCCACGGTCATAGAACCCTGCCTCAATCCAAGAAAATCATCTCTAAGGCGCTTGTACATGCTGCGAGGCATGTACTTCTCTAAGAAAGCCTCGGAGAATTGAGTCCAAGGAATAAAAGAAGATCCAGCTGGCCTGGAATCAAGATAGTCTCTCCACTACTGTCTTGCTACTTTGTCAAGCTGATTAGTCATATAGACCACTCTATGTGACCCAACCAATCCTAAATTATGTAGCCTCTCTTAACAGCTAGTAAGTAACTCATAAGTATCTTCCTCTGGAGCCCCGACAAACCTGGGTGGAGTCAATTTTATAAATTGGCCCAGCATCTTCTGCTCCTCTGCAGCCATCACTGGCTGGGCTATTACCGGTTGTGGAACTACCAGTATCGGCAAAACCTATTCTCTGGGAGCCGCAGCTGCAGGTTGTACCCTTATACAAAACCCACCCTGAGCTTCCCTGAGTGGATGTCTATGCCCCATCCATTGGCAGAACACGAACTAACCCAAAAAGCTGAACCAATGCATCACAGAGAACCAAAGAAGATATAAACCCTGGTGGGACGTAGGCTGCTCCTTGGCCCACCTACTACTATGGCAATGGAATCTTTGGTGCTATCTCTAGCTTAGGATTAATAATAGGATCTGGTGATAGCTCCCTAGCCTGATCTTGAGTTGGGGTTGTAGCTCTAGCTTGACCTCGACCTCGGGGTTGACTTTTACCTCTGACTGGCGCTCTAACAACAGGCTTAGAGTCCCAATCTTCGGTTGTCGTATCCTGCATCCTAACTATCTGCAAAAGAGTGAAACAAAAATAAAAATCTAAAAACCAATACGGACACAATGCATAAAAGTGAACAAAAAAGATGAGGTTTTCATAAGAATGTCATGTAGCCTCCCGAACATGTGATATATACATATATATGAAACTTGGTCATCAGGTCCATCAAGACAAAACATACGTTCCTTACATTTCTTCATCTATCCCACAACATCTACAAAGCCTCTACAGATGCATAACCATAACCAACCTATAGTAGGGACAGGACCCCACTCTATACACATATACAATAACAAAACAAATGTACAACTGTGACTCGGAGAGCCTTGAACCAACTGGAGCTCACTAAAGATCAGTAGATGATCCGCAGCTTACTGTGGAGGTATACTAGTACCTGTGCCTGCAACAAGTAAGGTAAATCCCCCAAGAGGGGTCAGTACAAAGAATGTACTGAGTATGTAAGGCCATAAGAAACAGTACATTACATAGATACTTCAATGGAATCAACTGTAAGTGAGTAACCAATGTGGATAAGTCATCATTTTGTATATATAGAAGTATGTACATTATGTGGATTACTTTCTTTACTTTTATGCTTCTTCACTCCTTCATCACTCACTTCTTCATTCACTACTCATTCTTCCGTTCTTATAATGTCCGGGCCCCAAGCTGATCAGTGGGTAATCAACAGTTTTCGGGATCGACCCATGCTAGGCTTTTCTTTAGCCCCTGGGATACCACCCGTAGTAGCGGTATTGACCCATGCCAGGTGTTCCTTCCACCCCTGGGATACCACCCGACATATTGGGATCGACCCATGCTAGGTATTTAACCCTTGGGATACCACCCAAGAATAGAGACTTCATTACCTCACTTCTTCAATCTTAGAAATAGTTCATTCGATGATTTTGTCATTATTAGAACTTTTGAATGTAACATTATTGGAACTTGGAACCATGTTCATAATTATATGACACATGAATGACAATAGATCAAGAATAAGGTCTATATAATTGACAATAGATGATAACTTGAATGGAGTTACCTTAGAACCTTTCGAAAATGAGTAAGTACCATAACAAGGTGAATATTATGTGCTGCAGAAGGATAGTAACCTTACATACCTTGTATTTTCACTATGAATACACAAGCCTATATGGAAATACAATAGTCCAGCTTCCTCCTTAAGTCTCACTCTATAATACGATCACATACCGAAACTTACGTTAGCCACTAATTACTATACAAGTGTACAAGACGAAAATGAGCTATATCACTGTCGTATAGCATCATGTCACCCTTTACAATACAATCCACTACATTCTCATACCAATAACACCATAACATTTCACACATTGACAAAGACGTTATACATCAATAGCATTTCGCACCACGCTTACCCTTTATATCTCCTCAGTATCATTCCGTCACAATTACACCTCTATGACAACATATGAACGACAATTCATACTTAATATAGTCCAACACGCCTCCATACTCCCTTTTAAATTCATTAAAACAGTATCATAAGTTGATAATTACATCCAAAAAGGGTATAGGGGTCTTCGGGGACCAAAGAGATGCGAAAACATACAAAACCAAACCCGGGATTGATTTGCGAAGCCACATTCACCCACAAGTGTCTAAGTTACGCCCACAAGTGACCTTTGGCAGTAGCCATAGGCACCTGCGTTGGCTTCTGCGCCTGCAGGTGCCCTCGTCTGCGGGGGTGGATGCCCGTTTTGGTCCAAATTGGTTTCCTTGGGGTCTTTTAATGCAATGAATGGTCCATGATCATAACTAAAATTATTTTAACATATTTTTGATCATCTTTAATGCCAACAATCAGCCATGGTCTCACAACACACCTAAACAACACCCAAAACTACACTTCTTGGTCAATACATCACCAAATCCATAACCGATTTCACAATAACAATTCCAAACATTATACACAAGGATAAAACAAGTTAAGGCCATAGTCACATCTCACATGTCAATATTGAATCCATCAATTTCACTTTCTTCAAGACTACAAGTTTATTTCCAAGTTTACAAGGCAAAACCCCTTGCCGATTTAGCAAACATGCAACACTACACACATAGTGAATTCTCAATACATCACCAATATAACCAACATCATATAAGAATCCTCCCATGCACATAATATATTAAACCATGAGCACAAACACTTACCAAGTCTTGTAAGTTGATGATCTTGGCCAAAGGAATGAGGGCTTAGGGTTCTTGAGAGCAAGGAAATGTTGTGAATATTCTAGAAAAAGCATGAGAGTCCAAATGAATTAAAAATCTGATTTTCTTGCTTTATATAAACCCTCAAGTCACTCTTATACCTTTATTAGCATTAAATGCAAGGTTTGGTTGGTCAAATGGAAGAATGGGTCACTTTTCCCCATTGGACCATGTCTTTTTACTCTATATTTTGGGCCTCAATTGAGCCCAATGGCTCAAGCCCACATTTTTTTTTTACATGCCTAATCCCTCAAAACTCCCATGTTTAACTAATTCCGTAAATGTACACGTAGTCGTATAGATTCGAAAACATACGGGGTGTTACATTTTCCCCCCTTAGAAACATTCGTCCTCGAATGTTAGTGACATTATTCAAAGTAACAAGTACAAGTTTAGGAGCATTCGTCATGTTATCATATAAATATACTCAATGCTTCTAAATGCTTACTTGTCATTGGTCCAATCTTGTATCGTGAACTTGTTCTTCCCTTTGGAACAAATGAGGGTACTTGGATTTCATCATTTCTTCAGCTTCTCATGTGACCTCTTCTATTTGTTGATTTCTCCAAAGTACCTTTACGGAAGCGACATCTTTATTTCTCAACCTCTTCACTTGTCTATCCAGAATGGCAATAGGTATCTCCTCATAGGTAAGATCCTCTGTAACTTGCACATTATCAATGGGAGTAAAACGATATGGATCCCCTATACACCTTTGAAGCATCGAAACATGAAATACTGGATGAACTGTGGAGAGTTTTTGGGGTAGTGCCAACTCATACGCAACCTGCCCAAATCTTCTAATAATTTCATATGGGCCTATATACCGTGGACTCAATTTTCCTTTCTTTCCGAATCGCATTACCCTTTTCATCGGTGACACCTTTAAAAATACCCAATCACCTATGGAAAATTCAAGCCCTCTTTTTCTAACATTAGCATAGGACTTGTGTCGATTTTGGGGCATTTGTAATCGCTGTTGAATAACTTTAACTTTCTCCATAGCCTGATGAACAAGATCTGGCCCAAGTAAAGCAGTTTCACCCGCTTCAAACCATCCGATTGGTGATCTACATTTTCTTCCGTACAAAGCTTCATAAGGTGCCATTTTAATACTTGAATGATAGCTATTGTTATAAGCAAATTCAATAAGAGTCAAATGGTCATCCCAACTGCCTTGAAAATCTAACGTGCAAGCTCATAGGATATCATCAAATGTCTGGATAGTACGTTCTGCTTGTCCATCAGTCTGAGGATGGAAGGCCGTACTCAATTTCACTTGTGTTCCCAAGCTTTTCTGAAACGATTTCCAAAAATGCACAGTAAATTGAGCTTCCCTTTCTGATATAATGGAGACCGAAATTCCATGTAACCTCACTATCTCTTTAACATACAACTTTGCATAATCCTCCGCTGTATAGGTGGTTTTGACTGGTAGGAAATGCGCTGATTTGGTAATCCTGTCAACCATAACCCATATAGAATCAAATTTCTGTAGTGTACGAGGCAATCCTGTGATGAAATCCATATTAATCATATCCCATTTCCAGATTGGAAGATTGATACATTGCATGTAACCTCCAGGTTTCTGATGCTCCACCTTTACTTGTTGACAATTCGGGCATTGAGCGATGAATTCTGCAATATTCTTCTTCATATGTCCCCACCAATACACTTCTTTTAAATTATGGTACATTTTAGTAGCACCCGGATGAATAGAATAGCGCGAATGATGCGCCTCTGTCATGATTCGCTTCCTCAGCTCATCTACCTCCGGTACACATAATATTCCTTGGCATTGAAGTACCCCTTCTTGTGTAAGAGAGAAGGCCGCAGTTAGACCCTGTTGTACATTTTCCTTTAACTGTAATAACATAGGATCTGCAAACTGCTTCTCTTTCACCTCAGCTAGCAATAAGGATTCAGCCGCATTTTGTACAATCACTCCTTCATTTGAGAATTCAAGAAGACGAACCCCCAAGCTGGCTAATTGATGTAGATCTTTGATTATCTCTTGCTTTTCAGTCAACTGGCCACTAATTCTTTCTACTGCCTTGCGGTTCAGTGCATCAGCTACCACATTTGCTTTGCCTGGATGATAGAGAATATCAATATCATAGTCCTTTAAGAGCTCTAACCACCTTCGTTGCCTCAAATTGAGTTCCTTATGCTTAAAGATATATGCAAACTTTTGTGATCGGTATAGATATCAACATGAAGTCCAAACAAATAATGACGCCATATCTTTAAAGCAAAGACCACCGCTGCTAATTCAAGATCATGGGTGGGATAGTTTCTCTCGTGTGGCTGCAACTGTCGTGAGGCATATACTATGACATTATCGTGCTGCATCAATACACAACCTAGGCCAATTCCGGAAGCATCACAATATACTGCGTAACCCTCGGTGCCTTTCGGAAGTACTAACACCGGTGTAGAAGTCAATTTATCTTTCAGCTCTTGAAAACTTTTCTCACATACATTATTCCACTGGAATTTAACCGCCTTGTGTGTAAGCTTCGTTAAAGGTGTAACAATGGAAGAAAAACCTTCCACAAATCTCCTGTAATACCCTGCTAATCCAAGAAAACTACGGATCTCTGTAGGTGTCGTGGGTCTTGGCTAATTTTTCACCGCTTCAATCTTTTGTGTATCAACCTGTATTCCTTCATCTGACACAATGTGACCCAAGAATGCGACTGATTTTAACCAAAACTCACACTTGGAGAACTTTGCATACAACTTACGCTCACGGAGGATCTGTAACACCAACCGTAAGTGATTAGCATGGTCCTCTGGTGATCTTGAATAAACCAGGATATCATCCATAAACACCGTCACGAACATGTCTAAAAATGGATTAAACACCCTATTCATCAAATCCATGAACACAGTTGGTGCATTTGTTAGTCCAAATGACATAACTAAAAATTCATAATGGCCATACCGTGTTCGGAAAGCTGTCTTGGGTACATCTTCTTCTCTAACTCTGACTTGATGGTAACCGACCTCAAGTCAATCTTTGAAAAACACTTGGCACCCTATAACTGATCAAACAAATCATCAATTCGAGGGAGTAGATATTTGTTCTTGATCATTACCTTATTCAATTGCCGATAGTCAATGCACATTCTCAATGTGCCATCTTTCTTTCTTACAAACAATACCGGTGTACCCCACGGGGACATACTAGGTTGTATAAATCCCTTGTCTAGTAAATCTTTCAATTGCTCCTTCAATTCTCGCAATTCTACTGGAGCCATTCTATATAGGGGAATAGAGATAGGTTGAGTGCCTGGAATCACATCAATGCCAAACTCTACTTCCCGTTCTGGGGGTAAACCCGAAAGATTATCAGGAAATACATCAAGAAATTTATTGACCACTGGAACCGACTGAGGATTTATTGGTTCCGCATCAAGGTCATGCACTCTCACTAAATGACATATATACCCATTGGATATCATTTTCCTAGCCTTAAGATAGGAAATAAATTTGCCCCTTGGTTCCCCTACATCACCTTTCCATTCAAGAACATTCATTTGTGGAAAATAAAATTGTACTTTCTTAGCTCGGCAATCTATCGTGGCATAACAAGACGCCAACTAATCCATGCCCATTATGACATCAAAATCGACCATGTCCAGCTCAATAAGATCAGCCAGTGTATCATGACCACACACAGTTACCACACAATTACGATATACTCTTTTTGCAACAATATAGTCACCAACTGGTGTAGATACTTCAATTGACTTAGTTAATAGTTTAGGTGTTCTTTCAAATTTTACAGCAATCAATGGAGTAACATATGACAATGTAGAACCCGGATCAATCAATGCATATATATAATATGAACATATGGATAATGTACCTGTGATGACATCTGGAGAAGCCTCCGAATTCTGCTGGTCTACAAAAGCATAAGTACGATTCTGCGTTCCACTGGTACTGGCTGCTCCTCTGGCACCCCTACCACGACCCGCAGGCTGTACACCTCTACCTAGGGAAGGAACCGATGATGATGACGCAATGGTTGATCCCGCAGGTCGCGCCACATTACCCAAGCCTCTTCGTGGGCAGTCTCTCATCATATGCACTGTCATACCGCACCAAAAGCAACCATTTGACCCAAATCGGCACTTGCCTAAATGAAATCGTCCACGTTGCTGACATGGCTGACGAGAAAATCCAGCGATCTGGGAACCTCGAATCCCACTACTCTGCCCAACGTTACTACCTCTAAACCCTCGGAATTGAGCTTGAGTGCCCGCTGTAGAATAAGAAAATGACAGTCTCGGTGGTCTAGGAAACATCCGAGGTCTAGATTCTCCTTGGGACACCATAGACTGTCCCATAGGTCTAGCTCTTTTGGACTGTCCTCATTCAGATTCATGTACCCTTCTTCGTTGCCTTTGGTCCTCCATCTTTTATGCGAAGGCCTGAATCCTAGTTATATCCATATCTTGATTTAAAGCAGCAATAGTGCAGTCTCGTACCAAATACGGCTCCAATCTGTCCACGTATCTATGGATTCTGTCTGTCATCGTGGCTACTATATTTGGAGCATATCGAGCCAACAAATTAAATTGCAGACTCTATTCCCTGACACTTAAATTCCTTTGACGAAGATTCAAGAATTGATCCTCCCGAGCCTCACGGATCTCATAGGGAAGGTAGTGATCAAGAAAGGCCGTTTTAAATTCTTCCCAATTAGGTGGATTTGCACAGACACCACGAGATTTCTTCCAATCTTCATACCATAATATCGCCTCTCCTTTCAATCTATATGCAGCAAGTTCAACTGTTTCTACCCCAGTTATATGCATAACATCTAAGGCCCTTTGAATCTGATCTATAAAGTCTTGCGGATCTTCATTCAGATCTAATCCAGTAAATGTGGGAGGATCTAGTTTCAGAAAATCCTGCATTCTTCGACTAGCTGCTCTCGCTGCACTATCATCACCTGCCATTGGGCCATCTTTTTCCTGAACCTATGCAGCAACTATTCGGGTCAACATCTGTACTGCATCCTTTAAGTCCTGGTCAGTGGTATTTACTAGTGGTCCTGCAGGTACTTCTCTGCCTCTTGACTCTTCTGAAATTGGAAGAGTAGAAGAAGCCTGTGATGCCATCTCTGGTTCAGCGCCGCCTTGATTAACTGGTTTAGGCGGGGCTCTACTAGTTCCTTCTCCAGCAATTCTATCTATTCTCTTACTTTTACCTCAACCTCTTCTTGTCATCGACATTTTATACAAGAACAATAATGTTTATAGTCAGAAACAAGTCCACCTATAACTTCGGCTCTAATGTACGATTTAGAAATAAAGAAACGAAACAACTCCTAGATGTCCCGTAGCCTCGTACTTATAAATGTGGTGCACAACACATCGATAAGTAAGACTCTACTCAGACATGGCTTTGTAGCCACCCTTAGGACGACCTGCTCTGATACCACTTTTGTCATGCCCCAAATTCCAACGAGGCGGACTGGCACCCGAAGCCGATAAGGCCCGAGAGAACCAATCTTTACTCCTGTCCATTCATATGCATGCTATAAGAATCATCACCACCACGTAAAAACATAAAATGCTAATAGCGGAAATCATGAAACATGTGATATATACATATATACGAAACTTGGCCGTCAGGGCCATCAAGACAAAACATACGTTCCTTACATTTCTTCATCTATCCCACAACATCTACAAAGCCTCTACAGATGCATAACCATAACCAACCTAGAGTCGGGACAGGACCCCGCTCTATACATATATACAATACCAAAACAAATGTACAACTGTGACTCGGAGAGACCTGAACCAAATGGGGCTCACCAAAGATTGGTAGATGACCCGCAGCTTACTGTGGAGGTATACTAGTACCTGTGCCTGCAACAAGTAAGGTAAATCCCCCAAGAGGGGTCAGTACGAAGAATGTACTGAGTATGTAAGGCTATAAAAAACAGTACATTACATAGATACTTCAATGGAATCAACTATAAGTGAGTAACCAATGTGGATAAGTCATCATTTTGTATATATAGAAGAATGTACATTACGTGGATTACTTTCTTTACTTTTATGCTTCTTCACTCCTTCATCACTCACTTCTTCATTCACTACTCATTCTTCCGTTCTTATAATGTCCGGGCCCCAAGATGATCAGTGGGTAATCAACAGTTTTCGGGATCGACCCATGCTAGGCTTTTCTTTAGCCCCTGGGATACCACCCGTAGTAGCGGTATTGACCCATGCCAGGTGTTCCTTCCACCCCTGGGATACCACCCGACATATTGGGATCGACCCATGCTAGGTATTTAACCCCTGGGATGCCACCCAAGAATAGAGACTTCATTACCTCACTTCCTCAATCTTAGAAATAGTCCATTCGATGATTTTGTCATTATTGGAAATTTTGAATGTAACATTATTGGAAATTTTGAATGTAACTTTATTGGAACTTGGAACCATGTTCATAATTATATGACACATGAATGACAATAGATCAAGAATAAGGTCTATATAATTGACAATAGATGATAACCTGAATGGAGTTGCCTTAGAACATTTCGAAAATGAGTAAGTATCATAACAAGGTGAATATTATGTGCTGCAGAAGGATAGTAACCTTACATACCTTGTCGTTTCACTATGAATACACAGGCTTTTATGGAAATACAGTAGTCCAACTTCCTCCTTACGTCTCACTCTACAATACGATCACATAACGGAACTTACGTTAGCCACTAATTACTATACAAGTGTACAAGACGACAATGAGCTATATGACTGCCGTATAATGTGATGTCACCCTTTACAATACAATCCACTACATTCTCATAACAACAACACCATAACATTTCACACTTTGACCAAGACGTCATACATCAATAGCATTTCGCACCACGCTTACCCTTTATGTTTCCTCATTATCATTCCGTCACAATTACACCTCTATGACAACATATGAATAAAAATTCATACTTAATATAGTCCAACAAGCCTCCATACGCCCCTTTAAAGTCATTATAACGGTATTATAAGTTGATAATTACATCTAAAAAGGGTATAGGGGCCTTCGGGGACCAAAGAGATGCGAAAACATAAAAAACCAAACCCGGGGCTGACCTGCGAAGCCACCTATGTCTGCAGGTGGATGAGGTACACCCGCAGGTGACCTTTGGCAGCAGCCAGAGGCACCTGCGTTGGCAACTGCGCCCGCAGGTGCCCTCGTCTGCGAGGGCGGATGCCCGTTTTGGTCCAAATTGGTCTCCTTGGGGTCTTTTAATGCAATGAATGGTCCATGTTCATAACTAAAATTATTTTAACATATTTTTGATCATCTTGAATGCCAACAATCAACCATGGTCTCACAACACACCTAAACAACACCCAAAACTACACTTCTTGGTCAATACGTCACCAAATCCATAACCGATTTCACAATAACAATTCCGAACATTATACACAAGGATAAAACAAGTTAAGGCCATAGTCACATCTCACATTTCAATATTGAATCCATCAAGTTCACTTTCTTCAAGACTACATGTTTATTTCCAAGTTTACAAGGCAAAACCCCTTGCCGATTTAGCAAACATGCAACACTACACACATAGTGAATTCTCAATACATCACCAACATAACCAACATCATATAAGCATCATCCCATGCACATAATATATTAAACTATGAGCACAAACACTTACCAAGTCTTGCAAGTTGATGATCTTGGCTAAAGGAATGAGGGCTTAGAGTTCTTGAGAGCAAGGAAATATTGTGAATATTCTAGAAAAAGCATGAAAGTCCAAATGAATTAAAAATCTGATTTTCTTGCTTTATATAAACCCTCAAGTCACTCTTATACCTTTCTTAGCATTAAATGCAAGGTTTGGTTGGTCAAATGGAAGAATGGGTCACGTTTCCCCATTGGGCCATGTCTTTTTACTCTATATTTTGGGCCTCCATTGAGCCCAATGGCTCAAACCCACATTTTTTTTTACATGCCCAATCCCTCAAAACTCCCATGTTTAACTAATTCCGTAAATGTACACGTAGTCGTATAGATTCGGAAACATACGGGGTGTTACACAGATACAACCATTAGAACTCCCAGTCCAGAACCATGTACAACGTCCAGAACTTCCAAATCGTAATCATAGACAGATGTCAAACTCTAACCGAAACTCATAAGTAGTAATCGTAGCCATAACAGATGATTTCATAAGGAGAAAATCACAACCATAAATCGATGCCAGACTCATACCGAAACTCATAACAACAGCAATGGAGTATACATCGGATTTAGACCAAAACTAATATACAGACAATTGCTTGAAATAGCAAGCGAAAAACCAGGGGTTCAGGTCAATCTCCAATCCATTTATATATATGGTTAAGTCTCGAGCGGTTAAATCCACTAAGGCCAGGCGATTCATAAGGTTAAAGAGGAGCGGTCAAGGGTTAGTTACTATCTTACCTGGGAAAAGGAAGTAAACAAGCATGTAATTATGTCTAAGTCAACCCAAAACCGAAGGTAATAGCCTAAGGTAGCAGTCACAAGACCAACTAAGCATAAAGGTACATTATTCAAAACCTTCTATCTAAAAAGGGTAGTGAGGCCCACTGCTGGATCCCGATAACCCAACCATAGGTAAGCACCAACCCAAATCTAGGCTAAGGTAAACCTTCTATCCTAAAATAGAGGATAATAACAAGAGGCCAAATGATCCAGATACAACCATTAGAACTCCCAGTCCAGAACCATATACAACTGCCAGAACTTCCAACCCATAATCATAGACAGATCTCGGACTCTTAACCAAAAATTTTAAGTAGCAACCGTAACCATAATAGATGATTTTATAAGGAGAAAACCACAACCATAAACCGATGCCAGACTCACACCGAAACTCATAACAAAAGCAATGGAGTATACACTGGATTTGGACCGAAATTGACATAAACACAAGTGCTTGATATAGCTAGCGAAAAACTAGGGGTTCAGGTTAATCTCCAATCTATTTATCTATAAGGTTAAGTATCGAGTGGTTAAATCTACTAAGGCCAAGCGGGTCACAATTACTAGGTTAGAGAGGAGAGATCAAGGGTTAGTTACTATATTACCTGGGAAAAGGAACTAAACAAGCATATAATTATGTCTAAGTCAACCCAAAACCCAAGGTAATAGCCTAAGGTAGCAGTCACAAGACCAACTAAGCCATTATTCAAAACCTTCTATCTAAAAAGGGTAGTGGGGACCACTACTAGATCCCGATAACCCAACCTAAGGTAAGCACCAACCCAAATCTAGGCTAAGGAAAACCTTCTATCCAAAAATAAAGGATAATAACAAGAGGCCAAATGATCCAGATACAATCATTAGAACTTCCAATCCAGAACCATGCACAACTGCCAGAACTTTCAAACCGTAATCATAGACAGATGTCGGACTCTAATTGAAACTCATAAGTAGTAACCGTAACCATAACAGATGATTTCATAAGGAGAAAACCACAACCATAAACCAATGCCAGACTCATACCGAAACTCATAAAAATAGCAATGGAGTATACGCCAGATTTGAATCGAAATTGATATATAGATAAGTGATTAAAATAGCTAGAAAAAACCCAGGGGTTCAGGTCAATCTCCAATCCATTATCTATAAGGTTAAGTCTTGAGTGGTTAAATCTACTAAGGCCAGGCGGGTCACAATTACTAGGTTAGAGAGGAGCGGTTAAGAGTTAGTTACTATCTTACCTAGGAAAAGGAACTAAACAAGCATGTAATTATGTCTAAGTCAACCCAAAATCCAAGGTAATATCGTAAGGTAGCAGTCGTAAGACCAACTAAGCCGAAAGGAACATTATTCAAAACCTTCTATCTAAAAAAGGTAGTGGAGCCCACTGCTGGATCTCGATAACCCAACCTAAGGAAAGTAACAACCCAAATCTAGGCTAAGGATTCCCAATCTCTCCCTAACATACTATAAGCACTAACTCTAGTCCTAAAGGATGATAGTAAACTAACCTAAGGGGAAACGGGCCCAAATTCTACCAAAAATGGCCCCTAATCGGCTAAATAAAGTGTAAAAATGCTAAAATAATGATTGTACCATAAATTCCCATCCAAAACTAGCACAATACTATACTAATATCATAATTAAGCACAGCCTAGAAGGAGGGTAAGCCTAGCTAACCTGGAAGCCGCCGAAAGCTCATCGAATCCTCTACACAGTAGCTTTTCCCTTTCAAGAAGCCTCCGACTACTGCCATGGTATCCAAACAATGATCTACGCATTAAGATAAGGAAAGTGATACCCATATTGCATATATACACTCCTAGTAAAAAATTAGACTAAAAATCCCACGTAGGGCCCGCTTGTATAATCACAAAATTGAAACCATCACAACATCCCTCTCAGCTCACGGATCATTTGCCACATAAATTTTAGCTAAATTCGAGCTCAAACAACTCCAAATCAGTCCCAACACAATTAAAAATATAAGAACTAAAATGGAGAATTAGTCGAGAATTAAAGCGAAAACTTACGAGAATATGACCATAAAGTGTCCACCAATATGCTCCCACACTAATCCCAGTACCAGAACATAATTCCCTCACTGATTTTAAGATTAAAATGTCTATAATTGTGGTTTTACACTTAACATATACTCCCTCTGTTTCAAAAAGAATGACCTAGTTTGACTTGGCACGAAGTTTAAGAAAATAAAGAAGACTTTTAAATCTTGTGGTCCTAAATTAAAGCTATGGAAAATGTACCAAAATGCCCTTGAATCTTGTGGTGTTAAACATGCCACGTGGAAAGTTGAAATTAAATTGTTTCCAAAAAAGGAAAGAGGTCATTCCTTTTGAAACGGACTAAAAAGGAAAGTAGGTCATTATTTTTGAAACGGAGGGAGTATGATGTAAACGAGTAAGGTGAAGTATATATATAAGTACCAGTGATGGCCTCTTTAGTAGCTAAATGACCGCAAATACGGTTACCGCTAAAGCAGCTAATGGTTACTAAAGTGACCAAGCCTCAGCTGGCCAAGCCATGCTAAAGAGGTCCAGAGCCGCTAAAGCATCTACCACTAAAGAGGTCTCATGGCCGCTAAAGCGGCTGCACCACATAATTCGGCACCGGCCAAATTTGACAAGTCCCAACGGACTCCGATCGGGTGCTCGGGATAGGTTCAGAATCCTGTGCACGCAAATGAACTATGATACCTTAACAAATTTGGTATTCTAAACTCAATGACGCCATCAAAATTTCCTTTCGAGGTATTTTTCATAAAAAGTGGGTCCCACACCCAAGGAATCATTTTAGCCGAAATCCACCTAATAACCCAAAATGAATCTGGAAGCCTCAGGACCTGGACCAAGGGTCCCTTTAGCCTAAAATAAAAATTCCAGAGCTGATGAGACTGTAAGAATTGGTATCCAAGGCTGTTTACCTGAAGTTTAGGCCCGAGACCCTATTTTTAACTTTAAAAGCTCCAAAACAGATAAATGGCTCTAAAAAACAAACGAACTGCCCGGTACCCGAGCAAGTCATAAAAGACTTGGGGAAGTTGTAGGAAAGCTCTAAAGCAGAAAAAGGACAAAAACATAGAAAATGACTTGGAGGGTCATTACAACATCCGCTACTAAAAGGATTTTCGTCCGCAAAAGTAAAGGATCAAGATATACCTGAAGGCTCGAACAGGTGAGGAAACTGGGTCCGCATATCATGCTCATTCTCCCAGGAAGCTTCCTCGACTGGACGGTGTCGCCACTAAACCTTAACCATAGGAATATCTATGGAGCACAATCGTATGACATCTCTGGCTAGAATAGATACATGCTCTTCTATAAAAGTCAACCTCTCATCCAACTGAATCGGGCCCCACCAAAGCACGTGAGACTTAGCCAAATTTTATCACTACAGCATGGATACATGAAAGACTAGATGGATGACTGAAAAGGCTGGAGGCAAGGCTAACTCATATGCTACCTTCCCAATTGTCCGAAGTATCTCAAAGGATCCAATGTACCTGGGGCTGAGCTTGCCCCTTCTCCCGAACCTCATCACGCCCTTCATGGACGATACTCAAAGGAAATCTCGGTCACAAACTCTGAACCTTAAAGTACAAAGCCTATGGTCAGCATAACTATTCTGCCTGCTTTGAGCTGTTCATAGCCTATCCCGAATCACCCGAACCCTGTCCAAAGACTCACGAAGTTAATTAGTACTACGGGGCCTAACCTCTGAAGTCTCAAACCAACCAATTGGAGATCAACAATGCCTACCATACAACGCCTTGAATGGTGCCATCTAAATACTTGAATTGAAGTTGTTATTATAAGGAAACTCTACTTTAGCTAAAAACTAGTCCCACTGACCTCCAAAGTCCAAAACACAAGCATGTAGCATATCCTCCAAAACCTGAATAGTCCGTTGTGACTGTCTATCATTTTATGGGTGAAAAGTGGTGCTAAGGTCAACCTGGGTACCCAACTCCTCCGAAAATGTCCTCCAGAAGCTAGAAGTGAACTAAGAGTCTCAATTTGAAATAATAGACACGGGCACCCCATGAAGGCAAACCACCTCTGGAACAGAGATACGGGCCAACATATCAGCACTGAAGAAAGTCTAAATAGGGATAACATAGGAAGACTTGGTCAATCGATCTATGATGACCCAAATTCTATCAAAATCACAAGAAGTGCAAGGCAAAAAACCCACGAATTCCATCATGATCTGCTCCCATTTCCACTAAAGAATGGGTACCCTCTAAGTGACCACCTCGGCCTAATGAACCTGACTGAATACCCCTCAACGGCTGACTACTGGTCTGACCATCGAAACTACCATAACTGGGTTTGCTAACCTTGAGTGACCACCTCGGCCTAATGACCCTGACTGAACATCCCTCGATGGCTGACTACTGCTTTGACCATCAAAACTACCATAACTGGGCTGACCCCCATCTGAAATCTGAAGCGTTGCCTGAACGGGCCTACTAGGCTGACCCTGGTGCTAATAAGATTGATGATGGGGGTACCTACACTAAAATCCTTGACCCCTGAACTATGAGTCGTTGTGGCTATCACTATAACTACCCTGATAACAGGGCCTCTTATCTCTGTCCCCTTGGGCCTCATGATCCATCTTCTCTATAGTGTAGGCATGATCAGCAATATCAGTAAAACACCTTTCTGCAGTTAACAAACTCTGAGTAGCCCTGTGGAGCGGTAGTCTCAACCCCTTAATCAAACACCAAATCCTCTCGTACTTTGTAGGCAAAATTATGGTGGCATGCTTGGATAGCTCGTGAAACCTCACCTCATACTTAGCCACGATCATAGAACCCTACCTCAATCCAGAAACTCACCCCTAAGGCCCTCGCACATGCTGTGAGGTATGTACTTCTCCAAGAAAGCCTCGGAGAACTGAGTCCCAGTTATAGAAAGAGATCCAGCTATCCTGGAATCAAGATAACCTCTCCACCACTATCTCGCTACTTTGTCAAGTTGATAAGTCATATAGTCCACTCCGCGCGACTCAACCAACCCCTAATTATGTGGCCTCTCCTCACAGTTGGTAAGGAACTCATAAGCATCTTCCCCTAGAGCCCCAAGAAACCTGGGTAGAGTCAATCTCAAAAACTAGCCCAACATTTTCTTCTCCTTCGCAAGTCATCACTGGCTGGGCTTCAACCGGCTGTGGAACTACCAGTGTTAGCGGAACCTCTGCTCTAGGAGGAGCAGCTGCAGGCTACGCCCCTATACCAAATCCACCCTGAGCTGCCCCCAAGTGGATGTTTATTCCTCTTCCATCAGCGGACCACCTACTAACCCCAAAAGCTGAACCAATGCATCATGGAGAACCAAAGAAGATATAAACCCTGGTGGGGCCTGGACTGCGCCTATCCTACCTGCTGCTGTAGCTGTAAAATCTCTGGTGCTATCTCTGGCTCAGGAGCAATAATAGGATCTGGTGATGGCTCTCTAGCCTGATCTCGAGCTGGGGCTGTAGCTCTAGCTTGACCTCTACCTCTGGTTTGACCTCTGCCTTTGACTGGCGATCTAACAGCAGGCTCAGGGTCTCGATCCTCGACTGTCGTACCCCCCCCCCATGTCCTAACCATCTGCAAAAGAGTGAAACAAATACAAGAATCTAGAAACCAATACAGACACAACGCACAGAAGTGAACAAAAAATATGAGGTTATCCTAAGAATATCCTGTAGCCTCCCGAAGATAGGATACAAACGTCTCCGTACTGATCTGCAGGACTCTACTAAACACTGGCTCTTGTACCCACGATTTCAGTGAACCTGGGCTTTGATATTAAGCTGTCACGACCCAATTGCTTAGGTCATGATGGCACCTACTTTAACTCACCAGTACGTAAGCCAAGCCATAGCCCGAAATGATAAGTAATGGGATAACGGGCAAAATATAAAGGGAAACGAGAATAAAATCAACAATAACATCAATATAAGCAGAAGAAAAGGAGATATACATACATAACATGCTATACAAGAGAGGGAAGATAACAAAATATGCAAATTAAACCCTTCCAAGACCTGGTAAGGTCAGTACAAGGGCCACTATAATTAAAAAAGAGTACTAGACAGTATCCAAAATATACATATGTACACAATAATCTCAGAAATGCAAAAGACTATCACTGAATCATAAGGAGGAGGATCAACTCCGGACTCTAGAAAGCTCACCCCGTATCCAAATCAATAGTAAGGCCCAAGGATAACGTCAATGACGGTGGCTCATACTTGAATTTGCATCAGGAAAAAGATACAAAAGTACAGTATCAGTACTAATACAATGGGTACTCAGTAGGCATCTGTAACACCCCGTACCTTACCAACCCTATGTGATGATGTTGAATAATGGTTACTTAGGTGTCGAGATGCTATGAGTATGTATTTTGTAATGTTAGTGATGAAAAAATTAATATTGGGCCTTGTACATGTGATTAGACTTGCGTAGGAGGTGTGTTGTGACTTTGTGGAGAATTTGTGGGGTTAAAAACGAGGCTTGGAGGACCTTCAAACAAAGGATATTAAGGGTAAGGAGTAAGTTAAAGAATAGGACTTGAAGTATCTAACCAAATCCGCAACGAAAAGTCAAAAAACAGAAATTTTTGAAAAACTAAGGGTGGGGCACGCCAGAGGGCGTGGCAGGCCGCTCTGGGCTAAAATTTTAGCCCACAGGCAGCAAGGTGGCGCGCCCAAGGGTGTTCCAGGCTGGTTTTGTCCACTTTCAATGTTGGAAATTTTCTTAAGTCCCAAGGGTGCCCGGGGACGTACCGAGCCGATTTTTGCCACGTTTCTTCTACAACCACGAGTATATACATAGAACGAATGAAATATTATATTGGTAAGGTAAAGTTACTCGTGAACGAATTTGGCATTAAAATGACGATTTTACCCTTGTGGTTAAAATGAGCCATACGTAGCTAGAATTACTTGTTTGTGGGATTGAGGCTACGGATATAAATCCCGTGAGTGGGAATATTGTTGTAACGCGTATGAAATGATTTAAACATGAGAAATTATTGATTTTATTGGGTTAGTGAATTGGGCTCAATAAAAGGCCCAAAATGAGAAGAAGACATGGGCCAAAATGGGTCAAATGACCCATTCTTGCCTTGACCTTCTAGAACATAACATTAAGTGCCATAGAGTGGCTAAGGATGGAATTAAAGGCTTATATAATGGACCAAAAAATCTGATTTTTAATCACTTGAGACTCTCATGCTTTCTAGATATTTCTCAACCATTTTTCTCTCAAACCCCTAAGAACTCAAAGCCAACTTTTGGAGCAAGATCATCATTTTTCAAGCTTGGGTAAGTGATTATTGTTATGGATTAATATATTATATGCATGGGAGAGTATGTAAATCATGTTGGTTATGCTTGGAAGTGTTGAACATGGTACCTTGTGTTTTTGTAAAAGATTTGTGATCCATGGGATTTAAGCTTGAAATATGACTTGTGACTTTGATGAAAGAGCATGGTATGGATAAAATATGAACATGTATGGTGCGATTTTGTTATTAAACTTGTTATTTTCATATAAGTGTAAATTATGGGATTGTGGCCGATATGTGCTATGAGGAGTATTAAGGTGACTTGATGGATTATTTGTGATGTGGTGTGAATGAGAAAGTGTAAAGGAGAAGTTTTGTGCTGAAATGTTATTGATTATCATGTATTGGTCAATGTATGGAATATTGTGGGATTATTGGTATGATGATTTCATCAATGGCTTTGTCAAGGGGAAAATGGCATGTTTAAAGGCAAACATGAAACTCATTATCGTTATATGTATTTGTAAGGTAGTTGGTGGTTAATGTAAACTCCGTTATGTATTTGTGTTGTAGAGTGACACATAAAGAAGGAGCGGGACTATTGTATGCACATCTAAGATTGTATATTCGTATTGGGAATACAAGGTATGTAAGGTTACTCTATCTGTATCTTTCTGCAGCACATAGTATTCACATTGACATCGCACTTGTCCTATCCCGAAATGTGCTAAGGTATCCTATATCCGGTTACCAATTGTCAATATCACATGCTCATATTCATTGATAATGTTCCAAAATCCCAATAAGGTTGTGTTCCAAAGTTCCAATAGTGGTTATATTCATGTATCTTGTTCATTGATTATTGTCCAATGGTTCCAATAGTGTTATGTTTCCAAGAAGGCTATGTTTCCAATAATGTTTATTCACATGTCTCTCACTCATTGATTATTGATCCAAAACTTCAAACAAATTTATGACCATCATTGTATCAATCTCCAAGTAAAGAATAAAGTAATACATATATGTGGTTAATGATTGAGTACGGGTGGCAGCTTTGGGGGCATACGCCTAGCTCAAGCCGATCCCAAGATTATTGGATCAGGAGGCAGTCCTGGGGGCATAAGCCTAGCTCGGACCGAACCTGATAGGGGGCATATCTAGGGGTAATAACCTAGCTCGAGCCGAACCTGACACATTGATTTATGGGTGGCAGCTCTAGAGGTAAAAAACCTAGCTCGAGCCGAACCCGATATATTGATTCATAGGGTGCCAGCTCTAGGGGCATAAGCCTAGCTCGAGCCGATCCCTAACATAACGTTATGTTATTTAAACCCACTGATCAGTTGGAGCCCAGGTATCACAGGTCACAGGCAAACATGAATAATCATAGAAGCAAAGAAAGTAATGCTAACTAAGGGCCCCTAACATGCTAAATAAGGCATAAAAATGCTAAAACAATTACTAGGACATAAATTCCCGTCCAAAACTAGCAAAATACTATACTAATACAATAATTAAGAACTGTCTAGAAGGAGGGTAAGCTTAGCCTACCTGAACGCCACTGAAAGCTCGTTGAATCCTCTATACTGGGGCTTTTCCCTTCCTAAAAGCCTACTACTACTACCACGCTATCAGAATAATGATCTACAAATTAAGACGAGGAAATTGATACCTATATTACATATATACGCTCCAGGTCAGAAATCAGAATAAAAATCCCATATGGGGCCCACTAGCGGAATCACGAAATTGAAATCGTCAGAGCATCCCTCTCAGCTCAAGGATTGTTTGCCACATAACTTTTATCTAAATCCGAGCTCAAACAGCCCAAAATCAATCCCAATACAGTTCGAAATATAAGAACTAAAACAGAGAATTATTTGAGAATTAAAACGGAAACTTATGAGAATACAACGATAAAGTGTCCACCAATAAGCCCCCATATTAATCCCAGCACCAGAACATAATTCTCTCACTTATTTTAAGCTCACAATGTTTACAATGGTTGTTTTACACTTAACATATAAGCTGGAAATGAGGAGGGTAAAGTATATATATAAGTACCAGCGATGGCCGCTTTAGCGGCTAAATGACCACTAAAGCGGTCCAGAGACGCTTAAGCGGTTGTGTCTAAAGTGATGCCAAGCCTCTAAAGTGGCTACCGCTAAAGCGGTCTCTTGGCTGCTAAAGCGGCTGCACTAGATAATTTGGCACTAGTTAAATTTGACAAGTACCAACGGACTCCGATCGGGTGCTTGGGATTGGTTTGAAATCCCGTGAATTCAAACGAACTATGCTACCCTACCAAATTCAACATTCCAGACTCAACAACTCTATTAAAATTTCCATCCGAGGTTGTTTTGATAAAAAGTGGGTCCCACACCCAAGGGGCTATTTTAGCTGAAATCCACCCAATAGCCCAAAAAGAGTCTGGAAGCCTTGGGACTCAGACCAAGGGTCACCCTAGCCAAAAATTGATATTTCGGAGCTGATGAGACTGTCAGAATTGAAATCCAAGGCCATTCACCTAAAGTTTAGGCCTGAGACCCTATTCTTAACTTTAAAATCTCCAGAACAGAGAAATGACCAAGCGAACTGCCCAATAACCAAACTGTTAGTCCCAGCAAGTCATAAATGACCTGGGCCAGCTGTAGGAAAGCTTTAAATATAAAAAAAGTACGAAAACATAGAAAATGACCTGGAGGGTCATTACAAGATGTTAGAGAATAGAGGAAAATACCTACGCAGAGTGAAATAGTGGGATTTCAAGTTGCTATGGAAGACTAAGTTTGAACTTGTTGCTTGTTTGCACTAGCCCATCCACCGAAATTAATTAGAGTTTTCAAACTAACTATGAGTTATTTTCTGTTTTAGGAACCAAGATTTGGTTTCTTGTATACTTTTTTAGTTTACTAAATCAAAATGGTGTATTTTAGTTTTTAGAAATGGTTTCCAGAGTATATTTGAAAGAAAAAAATAGACAATGATGTTAGTGATTAAAACGGAAGAAGGAAAAACCAAACATGAAAAAAAATATCACAAGAAATTGTATTTCTGTGTTCCTAATTGAGGAGCATGTTCTTTTCACCTCGATTCATGTTTTGATGGTTTATCTAAGTTTTTGGATTTCCAAGGCTTTTGTCATGGTAAGAATTATTTGCAGTAAGTTTTGCATTACTAAAAGGTTCACCCATTAACAACATCAAATATTTCATTTCCATGGTTTAGTGTTTTTACCACAATTGATGTATTAGAAGTATTGATACATCTCTTGGTTAAAAAAAAGGGCAGCCCGGTGCGCTAAGCTCCCGCTATGCGCAGGGTCCGGGGAAGGGCCTGACCACAAGAATCTATTGTACGCGGCCTCACCTTACATTTCTGTAAGGGGCTGTTTTCAAGGCTTGAACCCGTGACCTCCTGGTCACATGGCAGCAACTTTACCAGTTACTCCAAGGCTCCCCTTCTTGGTAAGAAGATGAAAAATGTATTAGATCCATAGCTTGAAGATGAACAATGAACCTATTAGCAACAACACAGACTATAATTCACAACTAAAACCAAATACAAGCAGGCACCAAAAAATTATTTAGAACAGTTCAGATTGAAAGCACGATCGACAAGTAGGCATGTGAGTAGATCATAAATGTGAGTAAAGTTATTCATCAACGTACCAGCTTGAATGTATCTGCACCAAAATATTTAGTGATAAGAATATAAAAATGTACTATTCATTTTGTCCCACAATATTTGTTTTTTCACGAGGTGACAGTAGCTAGTATTGAGCATTTTCTATGTAAAACTATGTAAAATGATTATATTTCAGGATTTCCAAGAAATGACGTCTATATTTTTTCAGGATGACTTAACACATAACAATCATATGAAATATATATCATGCAAGCACTCAATCCAAAGACTAGAGAAAAAAATAACACACAAGAAAAAGACCATGAGTTGTCCCATTAAAATATATTGAATAAGAACATTACCATGAATAGCAAATGGAGAGCAAAAAAAAATCAAAGATGACTGTCAAACCAGAAAGCGTCTAGTTGCATTGCATAAGTAGAGATTAAAATAGATGACACACATATTAAATTATGTCCGGCTTTCATTGAAAAATGATGTCTAGTAGTCTTCTTCTTTAACATCCAAAGAATCTTTACTCAAGGTAACCTGAACGTGGAAGTAAGTAATAGGATAAAGGGGAGAGAAAACGATTATCAACTCGAGCACTGCGTAAATGTGAACCAAAACTTATAATCTTTGGAGGAAGTGCAAGATCAGCTGTCGTTCCCTTTTTAGTATGTCTGAGCATTATGCTTTTCAACAAAACCATTGCATCTCTACCAATCCCATGATTTCCTTCAGATTGCATGGGTGAGGCAATATACTAGAAACAGAAGATATATCAACGTTTCCATGTCAACAACAATTTTTTTTCTCATAAATAACAGGAAGCACCAAAATAAGTATATCAATTTGATAACTTGTTCTATTCCACTAGCAAAAGTGTCGAATAGATTTGTGGTGGCAATGTGGGCACTCGGATGAGCTAAAATAGATACAAACGTAAAAGGAACAGACTAGAGATTTCAAAATGGTGAAAAACAAAAAAAAAGATTCAAGTAAGAAAGATTTCAACGGTCATTGAAACATTCAATGACAAATTTCCAAGTAAAAATGAACAAATATAACAAAGTAAAAATAAAACAAATCTTGAGCAATATGTTTCTCTCTCCAAACAAGTTAGGTACAAAGATCAGAAAGAAACTTTTAAATCTACCTACAATCGAGAACTCTACAATCACAATCTTTGCAGAAGTAGTACGAGTAAGGAGTAATTTGTAGGAAATGGACCTGTCCAAAAGTAAGGATGTACTTATTTCAGAAAATGAAGATGCAAATTATGTTAGCCACAAGAGAACATTGCTATCAAGGAACTTACAAGTGAGTACAACTCTCTCCTACACGATTCTGGAGGGGAGTACCACTTAAGGCCCATTTATAAGAAGATTCTAGAGCAAGAATAGCTCGCATAGTGTTGTTGCATCTATCTTTCACATAATGGGCCTGTGCCACAAAAGTGCAATCAGTTAGAAAACTTCAAATGAAGGATTTGTATCACATGTACAGAAGAATTTTTAGATGTAGACTCAAACACGTCATGTCTTATATTAATATAATATTATAGTTTGGAAGGAATAGACTGGTCATACTTCACTATGAAAACCAAAATTAGCATAACTTCGTTAAAAATGGAAAAACAAGGTATAAAGACCAAACAAGAATGCACATATAAGTTTATGACATGATAAATTGAGTATTACATTGTGGTTTAGGACAAAGACAAACTTTTTTCAAGCTATCATTGTTTCAAAAGCTGATCACATAGAGCCTTGTATAATAATTATAAGTGCATTCTTCCGGCCATAGTGTTAAATCAGTCAGTTAAATCAACTCCATATGCACCATATTATGCTACTAATGAATCACCATTTTGCCCCACATTTTAGCTTTACATACTGTATGAATAGCTTGATTGTCTCAAAGAAAACAGATGCTTAAGCTCCAACTTACGAAAAGGATGATAAAGTTTACATGAATAAAGTGTAAGAAAATGAATGGGAACCATATCTAGTAAAACAAACAAGTTTGACAAACATAATACAAAACCTACAATTGTGAACTTTGAACGAAGTTCACGATCAACAAACCCAGCCGTGCGCACAAGTGGGGTCTGATGAAAGTGGTGCATAAGTAAATTTATCCCTACCTTGTGAAGGTAGAGATGTTATTTTCGATGGAGACTTGACTCTAAGTAAAGTATATCAAACAAAAAAAAAAATATGTGGGTCTATAGTCATGCAATGATTACCTCATTCAAAGTGATGTGAAATAAATAACCATTCCCACCACACGTATTAGGAACCTGGTTCCAAGAATCGCAATAAACAACAAACAGTAAAGTAAAGTGCAACACAAATTTTACCGTGGAAAACCCCTTGCTCAAGGGAGTAAAAAAACCACGACCTACACTGTGTAGGATTTCACAACCAATATCCACTAACTTCACAAGAGCTTTGTTCAAAATTACAACTCCGCAATCCTAGAACCTATCTCTTAACCCATGACTCAACAATTTACTACAATTTTTCAACCCACTACACGAGCACTCCAAGAAGCCAAACCCGCTTCTTGTTACAACACCTCACAAACAAGAAGTCAAACCCGCTTCTTGGTACAACACCCCACGAATAAGAAGTCAAACCCACTTCTCATTTCTCGCACTCACAACTAAACAAGATTAAATAATAGAAAAGATTACAACTCAGAATCTATCCTATTACAAACTCAAAACTCATCAATTTACTCCAATTGATGAACTCAACAAAGACTAATAACTCTAGCCTTCAATTGCCCAAACTTCAACATTCAGTAGTGAAAACTCGAACACAAACTGTGAACCAGGTTTCTGTTTTGCCGTGACAGAGTCCTGCAGCAGTGAACCAGGTTTCTGTTTTGTTGTGAATAAGTCCTGCAGCTTTTAGCTCCAATGGCTATTGCTCTCAAGATGATAAATTTTGTGAATATGCAATGGTCTGGCTCTCAATGGTCTTTATGACATATATATACTAGATATTTACCATGCCTTAGACTATCATGGACTAGGGCTTTTGCTCCAAATAGAACTTGGTTTCCCATAAGGAATTATGTGATTCCTTTCCTTATAAGGAGATTGCATCCTATAAGGAAACTTTGATTCCTTCTTAGACTTTATTTCTCCTTTTTACTTCTTTTCTTCTTTGCTTTTTATTTCTTTCCTTCTTTGCTCCTTTATTTGTTTCCTTCTTTGTTCTATTCTTCTTTGCATTTTTATTTCGTGGCTTCAATCTTCCATATTTGTACCTGATGTCCTTGTGCATTCACGTCAACTATTGCGGGACCTGGTTCATCTGATACAACATACAAAAGATAACAAGCAATGAAATAGGTTCTTGTTTGTCAATCATCAAAACTACAAATATGTTCTCCTACTTTCCAACATGATGCGAGTCCATTTCAGAGAGTGCAAAATTGACTTTCTCATTGGCATGTCAATAGAATATTTTTTCAGCTTTGGCATTTTTGCTCCAGGCTTTGATTGGTTAGCAATTTCAATAGCGCATGGTCCACAAAAGTACTTCTGGTGATCAGACAACTATTTTTCATTAAAAGATATTCCACACCAGTGGCATTCTTGGTTTGGTGGCATAAAATTTTTCCTATACTCAGACTCCACTATGGAGTAAGTAGTGATAACAAAATCATATTCTGTAAATTTTTCTATATTTTTCTTCCTGTTAGGACCATGATAAACAAGAGTTTTGTTGCTTTCCTTAGTGATGAAGCAGTCAATCTCACTGACCCACTGAGTCACAGCAACAACTGGGCATATTACAATTGTTCCTTTCACTGGTGGGAGAGTATAAGGGGTAGGTGAGAGCAATCTGGAATCAGAAATGGCACGTTTAGCAAGCACAAGAGTTATGGCTTGAATAGTCTTCCCCATCCCCATCTCATCAGCAAGAATAACGCCTCTAGCATTAGATTCTTCTTGCTTCAACGCCTAATCCAACTACTCTTTCTGGTACCTCAGCAAGGGCATGATCAAATCAGATGGTGGCTCAACAATTTCAGTCAGAAACTCATTCTCACTATTGAAGTCTAGATCATTTTTGTTGTTTTCAGCCATCCACATGTCGTTCTCTTCTTCCCAAATCTCCCACATCAAATGGGATCTACTTCATTCATTACCCAATCTCCACGCTCCTCTTCTTCTTTTGTTTTAATACTATGTTCGCCCATTGGTCTATGGGATCTCCTTCTTTGTGTTATATTGGACCAAATTACTTCTGCAGTTAAATCAATATCAACAACTCCACCAACTTGGGCTTCGTTTTCAAATTGACTACTTCATCTGCATAGATGATTAAGCCAATTAGTACAATCACATAATTAACTCATGCATTAGCTATTCATATTTTGTCTGCATAAGCTTTTGCCTTTTTTTAGGTTAGCCAATGGTATCAACATGCATCAGCGAAAAGAAAGTCCCAGCATGCCATAAAAATGTCACTATAGTCGCAACAATTAAAAAAGACCAAATTGAGGGCATATTAATTTTGTCTCGTAAGCAGATAATATTTGTATGAAAAAGAGTTATATGGAAGACCTTCCCCATTGCTTCCCATGTCATCAGAATCCGAGGATATAGCAATAGTGTCAACCTCATAATAGTTGTCCCTATATTGGCGGCTTTGCTCTCCTAATTTCACAATTCACATTCAAGTCCAGCCACATCTTTATATAGAAAACAGTGTGGATATAGATATGTATGACACATGCATCTCAGAGAAATACTTCATCACAACAAAAAATATTTTAAAAAAATGAAAAGTACAAAATTTTAAACAAAATGGGGCCACTTGTTTCTAAGGATGGAGACAAACAAAACACTGAATTTTCATCGGATATGGAGTGAGTAACCGGTCTCCTTATATTGTATTGGTCAATCCTTCACTCATGAGCTGGATTTTGGGGTTGAGTTTAGGCCCAAGTTCCATTTCTTTAAGTTATATCAAAGTCACTCATTGCAATTCTTTGTCTACCAATGTTGGACCCTTATATTATATTGTCCATGCACCAGTTAATGAGGTCTTGGCATTCAAGGAAGTTCTTGGTCTCATAGCTATTATTTCCATGTGGGCAGTATTCCTCAAGGAAATGCAATTTTCCCCAATAATACGCGCTAGCCTTATTTAATGTTGTTTCCTTTTTTTTCTTTATATTTGTTGTAAGTCTTGTTTTGTTGATTAAGCATTGTAATGTGGGAATTTGACGAAACACAATGTTACCCAGATATGGAAAAGTGTTGTCCCAATAAAAAACAAGTTTAAATGCTTTCTATGTTATATCTTTAGTAACCTTTATTAGTATAATATTTTATCATTCTCTTGCTTCGTTGTTTAATTTCTTTGTGTTTGTGCATAAAGACGACCATCAATCCATTTGGATTGATTTTATATTATATTGGTGTCCTGTTCATTTGAAAAGCTAGTTCATGAGGGAGGATTTGTCAAGGCCATATAAGGAGATCACCCATCCCTTGATGGGCTAATATGGGGCTCTTAACAATAACAATCTCAGTCCAATAAGCCAACCCTTACTCGTTAATAAACAAACATTTAGGGTCAAGCATTGTTTTATAATGGTGGTGTTGCACAAATCTTGACTATCTCCGAAAACATGTTATCTCCAATCAACACAAGTCCACAAAACCCTATCACGAGTCTTGGGAATAATTCACCTAGCATCATTGGATTTGATATTTGAACCAACGGTGTTATTTCAACTCTGTGGCTGCCAGATCACCCGACATTGGGTGGGATAATTGAACTCTGATAGGAAAGTCATTTTTCCTGATTCTTAGTAACTTATTTTTTCTAGAGAAAATATTTTTTTACCAACAAAAACATGGAAAATTGTAATTCCTTCATACTAAAAATGCCCTCAAAAACATGGAAAATTGTAATTCCTTCATACTAAAAATGCCCTAAAAAGTTTCATTTAACTAGTGCAATTAGTAAAATTCAAGAAAAAAAAATCAAATTCACATCAAAATAAAAAAGATGTAGAGAGCACATGTATAGAGAATTAAAAAAAATAAAAAGAACAGTACAAAAAGGATTTTTCGAGCAAACCTTCAGTTGAAGATGGTGAAGCATGAGAATGGAGCGCCATTTTCAACAGAGATAAAAGTTTAGATTAGTTTTTAGTTTTTTGTTGTGTGTGTGTGTTTTGAGAACAATGAGTAGGACATTGTCCAGAGGGACAACAATTAATATAGCCAGAATCAATAATGCTAAATCAATTTTTCTAATGACAAAGGATGTAATAAAATCATTTTGTCTTTAACTAGGATTGTAGAATTTGAGTAATCAAAATTTGACCAAGTTTTATGTTTGGAATGCTTAGGCCTTACCCAAGCAAAAAATTACAAAGAATGATATATGATGGATAGATAAAGAGTTTAATTATTGTGAAGAAGAATATTAAGATACTTATTATCTTTCGCGATGAATATAATATTATGAACGTATATTATACTAGTTAATTACTCGTGCTTCGCACGGTTAAGATCAAAATGACAAACCTGATCTTTCTATAAAGTCAATCCAGCTAAAAGCGTATTCTTCGTATCAATCTTCGTATTCTTTTTGTTTAATTCTAATTTCAAGTTACATTTCTCGTACTTGATTATGGTTAAGTAATGTATTCTCACCTAATTAAGCTATTTAAATATGATTTAATTATTTTGATCTAAATACCTATAAATTTTATTAGTAGAGTGAAAATTAGTATGATGTACCTAAAGTCGAAATTAGAAACGAATTCGAAAGGATACCTATCACTGAGTTTCTTTCGAATCCCGTTTGAATCACCAATCTAATTTCCCTACCAAAAAGGCTCCCAATAAATAATTCAAAAGTCTCAATTCCCTCATTAGTTTTCTTTAATAAATACAAAAAAAAAAATGTAATTTGTACTCTAATCTTAATTTTATTAATTTATCATTTGTAATACACTATAAGCATGTAACTATTTATTCTTTGCCTCTTTTTTTAATATTTAATGGTATAGTGTAATGACCCTCCAAGTCATTTTCTCTACATTTGTGCATTTTCTGCGTTTTAGTTTTCGTATTGCTGGTACAGGTCATTTATGACTTGCAAGGACTGGCAGTTTGATTTTCGACAGTTCGTTTGAGTTTTAAGACGATTTCTCTACTTTAAAGCTTTTAAAGTTGAGAAATTTTACTACATTCAAAACTTCTAGTAAACAGACTCGAATTGGAATTCTAACAGTTTTGTTAGCCCCGTAATGTGAATTTTGGGTTAGAGGGACCTTTGGTTCGGGTTTCGAGGCTTTTGTACTCAATCTGCGCAATTGAGTAGATATTAGTTAAAAAAAGCAAAAGTGGGGTCTTGGGCCCATATTTCATCTAAAGGACCTCCATTGAGAATTTTGTCGATTTCATTGAGTCTAGAATGTTGTTTTTGATAGGGTAGATGATACGTTCAAATTACACCTCCCTTAAGAAGTATAAATGGTCGTTGTCAAATATATAATCCAACAAAAATTGGGGTCGAATCCCACAGGGAATATGGTCAACACTAAGTCGTTTGTGATTTAAGTGACTATTTGTCTACAATTTTCATAAAATTGGGGGGTTTATAATAAGAGATTTTGAATCAATATCTAACTTGTTTTAAGTAACCAACGTTAAATTAAAAAAATATGAATTAGTAGAGAAATCAAACTAGGATTGCATTCATCATGGCTCTATATTCCTGCAATTTAAACACAAAAACCATCAAAACCAACAACGGTTGCTTAAAAATCACATTTATTCTTGTTTAAAAGCGTCAAATGTATCTTCAAATATCGACACATCAACATCCTCAACTTAGAACGTTCGTTTGTCCTTGTGCAACAAAATAAATTTAAACTAGACAGACTCTTGAACAGAAGAATAGTAGGCTAAACTATAGCAATCAATTAGCACTTTCTAGTCCTTTTCAAAATTCACTCTTTTCTTATCATTCTTCAACAAAGAACATGGCAATCATTCGATATGTTAACTATTTAGGATCTAAGCATGTCATTACGATATCAATGAATAATTTGCATACACCACAACCGTTATCCTAATAGTCAGTAATCAATAGTGCCTTTCTGGTGCCCTCACTATAAAGAAATCCGATGCACACATAGCAAATTCAACTAGGGACTGGAAACAGTACACTCACACTCACAATAAATTTCAACGATGCATACACGATGTCATAGGCTTGCCCTTACTATTCTATTTTAGTTCTTAAGAAAGTTGATCAGGATTACTACAGGACTTTTCATGGCTTGTAATGAAGGCTTGGGTGTAGGTAGGATACATTTGGAAATCAGTGATTAAGCCCTCTTTGACATCACCGCACTCTCAGTTTCACTTAAGACTAATCATTCTGCCCTTATTCACCTTGTTCTACCAATTATTTCAATTCACAAGTGCAATAACTCTTTTGACTTGACTTTAGCTTTTTCTTTTTTGTTTTTCATTCTTTTTCTCATGCTCACACCCAATAATTCTTTTCCATCAACAACCGATCTTTTTTATACCCTATTTCACTTATCATATACTTCTATAGTAGCCACCCTCAACTTAGACGATTTGTCTGAGTTGAGGTGCACGATGTCCAAGAAGGTACCAGGGCCAAAATAGAGGTTCAAAGATAAAAGAGGGAAGGTGAACAATTATTGAATAAAGAAGGTCTGAACAACTCAAAACACGGATCAAGGGATTTATTCACATCATTTGGACAGTATCTTTATGATAAGTGGACTAGATTCAAACAGGGGTTGTGATCCTTTCCTAATCAACCCCCTTACAACTTTAATAGAATAGACCAGGCAAGTTCTAGATACATGCACAAAGTTAAAAAGATACAAAATAAGCTTACACACACTTAGCACAGAATAACACTTATCAATACCCACTGTCACAATGGCAATTCACCTTAAGCAACATTATTCAATTCATATACGCTAATGACATTCAGAGATCCAGAAAAGTCAACAATAAGAAACCAAACTATACGTGCTAAACAAATTAATTTTGGAGAGGTCTCCACTTTCCAAATACCATAAAATCCATAAGATTAGGCCATTGATTGTTAACAGTTTATCCTATAAACACATAAAAGCAGTAAAATCACGTAAATATGTCGATTCTACTTGATAGCACACCCAAGGGAAAAGAAACACGACAACCCTCGGGTGGTGACAAACTCACAGGTACCCCCACCCCTATCAAAAGAAATATACAATGTCCCAAATGCAAAAATATAACAACTAAAGGTTAAGAGGAAGGAATAACTATAAAGCCCTTAGACCTCAGAGTGTGGCACAACTTTGGAGACCGCTGAGGTCTCAGAATCAGGAGCGGTGACGCTGGTGTTGATCGGCATACTCAAGTCACCCAAAATAGTCTCGGTCTCTGTAGTGGGAGTAGGCAAAACCTGTGGAGTGGACTCGACTCCACGTGTTAAACTAGAAAAAGCCCCATCCAGTTGGGCTCTCACGAGCTCTTGTCTTAAAGCCTCATCTTTTTTAGAGGCTTTTGTTGCCTTCCTCAGATCTACTTTTTCTTAAGTCCTCTTGTAGTGTTTTGTTTTCTTTGATCTCTTCTTTTCTTCATCGCTTTCGATTGGCCTTTTACCACTGACTTTGAGAGGTCGCCCCATCAAATCAACTATGGGATCATATTTCTCTGATTCCACCACCTCTAGATCCGGGAACACTATGGTAGAATTACTTTGTAGTGTAGCAATGTCAGCTTGGGAATTTTTCAATTTGGCTGCAAATTTATCCAAATCTGGAACTGTCATTTCTTTCAACCTGTTGTTCATTCAGGCCTCAATATCATTTATATGGGCATGCAAATTCGCATATGGTTTTAGTGCTTGTGCAATTGCATGATCCATGAATGGCTTGAATTGTTCGGCCCATTCCTACAACTATTTCTCAAACATTTTTTGCTTCTTGACCACTTTTACAAAATTTCCTGGAGTCAACCTATACTGCAAATATACAGATGGCATAGAAGTTGTGTCAGCAGTCTCAACAATTGGGGCAGTAGCATCAGCCATGAATGCAGCAGATGTACCCTGTGGATTAACAATAATAATAGCTAGGGGTATACCTGAGGGAGTTTCGTATGCTTCCAGAATGGTTTGTGTTTGAGGCCCAAATGATGGAGGTTTATGCACCCTCAACTCAAACTTTGTATCATCTCAAGTTTTATCAATATCCTGCTTCCTCGAGGACACCACTTCATCATCAACCCTGCTCAAGATAGGCACTCTTATATTTTTGCATAATTTTATTACTAGACATAGAAACGACAAAGATGTTGCAGGCTTAGTGGCCTCGCATGCATAACATCTGCAATCACAAGTCCAAAGTTGAACTTAAATTCGGCTGTCATACTCACAATAATCACAGCCCTGGTCTCATCCAAATTAGTATCTCCACCTGTGGGCATTAATCGCAACTGCACCACAGGCCACCAAAGTTTAGCCTCAAAGTTTAATGAGTACTTGACTATTCTCTCCTTCATATTTAACAACCATAAAGGTTCCCCATCAGTCAGTATTTGAGCCAGCCATGGTCTTTGCCGTGATGCTGATAGTATTTTGTGCTCAAATTCTGAAATGCTTGCTGGAGGTACATATTCTTGGCCAAATAATACCCTATTGATTGTTCATTCAAAAATATCAACCAAGACCCCACGAACCGAAACTCTATCCAACACTTGTGTATCATATGGGTTTTGGCCCTTGTTGGCACATCTTTTCAAGGCAGGCTATGTAGTTTGCATAGAATTTACAAACCATGGTTAGGTAGTAATTCCCAAGTGGTGTGCTCATCCAACCCAACTCATAGCCTGTGAAAATACTGTTAATATTCGAGTATTCGAATAATTCTATCATCACAATCTGAGGCTCTTCAGCAAAAGGTATTTTCAAGCTTCTCATCTTGGTTGGGAGGAAACCATCTTAGTAGTCTTTCTCTGCACTCTTAATTTGACATCGAATAGCATCTCTAACCTCCGGGGCCTTACTTCTAATTACTTTACCCCCCTCAGGTTCAGGTTCTTTCTCTGGAATCTTGGTGGCCTCAGTACCATTCTCTTCATTTGGGTTCGAGCTCGAACTGGCATTGTTTTCCCCATCATTGTATTCTCCACTTGATGACTCATCCTCATTATCATATTGGGAGGCATGAGATTTCTTCTTTGCACTTTGCCTGGTGTAATAGGCTGGTGCATCAGTTTTCTCGACCTCATTATTTGGTTCATCTCATAGTTTCAGGGTCGAGGCAAACCTGGCTTTTTTTTTTGTGCTCCACCACGTGTTACCTAAAGCTTTTGAGACATTGTACCTATAGAAGGGACATGTCAGTCATTGTATAAAATAAAACCTTGGCAAAAATCTTGAAGTATAAAAACTATTGTCACTTGACGATTTTGGGTGGTGACTCATCACGCTTGTGATGGCTCGTTAATCCCAATCGTCGGAGCTTTCCAGTAAAATCTAGACCTATGACGGCATTCCTTGATGATTTTTCATAGTCTTGAAGGATCGTCAGATGAATTGTTAGGCTTAGGTAGAAACATGAGATATCTTTATGCTTGTAATAACCAACTTGACAGTTCGTCACATTCGTGATGGTTTGTCACATGAGCCGTCACTGCTAACCAGTCAATTTTCCTTCACTGAGGCATTTCCTCGAACACCTTTTGGTGCTGATTTGTTAAATCATTATTTTCTTCAAAAGGCCTCGACTTGGACACACATAACCAAGACATAAGTCTCATAGTGATTTAGAATTTTAAAACATGTCCAAGTTATACCCAAGTTACTCAAACTTCACCCTAAAAAATTACTTATTCATACCTTGAATAGGAGAGAAACACAAACCATTTTGAATTTAACTTTTGCGATTTTAAGGTTGTGTTGTCTCCTAATTCAAGCATTGAATGTACCAACAACACCAAAATAAATAGTAATGTGAGTTGATTATGAACATACCTTAATTGCAGATGATGAAGAGAAAGAAAAACTTTTAGTATTTGACTCGCGCAACACTCAGACGTATAAACTATAGTTGAGGTAGGTTTGGACACTAGGAATTTAAGAAACAATTAAGTTTAGGTGATGGTGGTAATGGGTTTAGATCATGAGTATTATATAATGTGAGGGAGTAACATCTTTGAGTAGTGGGTAATGGAAGTTGAAGAGGAAAAGAATTAGAAGAGAACCGATCGAATTGAATCGGTTCTCTTAAATACCTTAGGGTTTAATTGGATATGGATTGGAGCTGGGTTGGTTTAGGCTTAGGGTTTAGTTAATATTGGGTCGTATCGGGTCAGTTAAAATTTAAAACAAAATTTACTTACCTGTGACGTTGATTCATGACGGACCACCAAGTGCGTGACGGTTCGCCACATAAATTGTCATGCTTAAGCAGAATATGTCCCAATTGAGTCATGTCTGACGGTTCAGCACACTTGTGATGGTTCTCACGTGAACCGTCAGGCCTTACCAGATTTTCACCTTTCCTTGCTTCCTATAATAGTTCAAAGTGGCAGCTCGTCAGAGTTGTGATGGTTTGTCACATGAGCCGTCATCCCTTAACCAGAATGACCCTTTTTCTTGCTTATTGTGACGGCTCGAGGTGACGGTTTGTTAGAGCTCTAACGTTTTATCAGGCGCACTATCATCCTCAACCATAATATAGTCCTTCATACCTTCATCTGTACTTTCTTTTCCTACACACTTCACACACACATTAACCATGTTCAAGAAAAACAAACTACTCTAAATGTCATTTTACAACAAGATATGGGTTTCCTCCCATTAACACCTGATTTAACATCATGGCATGACTCGGGTATCTTGATTACTCAGACTTCATCAAGATACACCATTAATAACACCTTTACCTCTTTTGGTACTCTTGCGTACTATTTTACCCATCGATTGTTCACCTTACACAACTTTCCATCTTTGTTTTCCAATTTTATAACTTCGGATGAAAACACTTGAGTGATTTTTAATGGCCTAGACCATTTCGATTTTAGCTTGCCCAGAAACAACTTTAGTCTTGAATTGAATAGCAATGCCAAGTCCCGACATGAAATTCTCTTTTCTCAATTTTATTGTCATGGTACAATTTCATTCTCTCCTTATAGAGGGCAGCCCTCTCATAAGATCAAAGTCAAAATTCGGCCATCTCATTTAGTTGTTCCAACCAAGATCACATGGCCTCTAACCAAGATCAAGCTTTTTGAGAGACCACATGGCCTTGTTTCAAGCTCTACCGACAAATGACAAGCTTTACAAAAAACAAGTTGGTAATGAGACGTACCTATCAGCATTTTGAAAGCCGTGCAATAAGCCCATAGTGCACCATTAAGTTCTCAACACCAATCGCTACGGTTAGCATTCACCGACTTTGCCAATATCATCTTGATTTGTCAATTTAATACCTCTACTTGCCCACTAGTTTGTGGGTGATAGGGAGTAGCTACCTTGTGTTGCTTTATTCTGTACTTGTCAGAGTTGTACGAAACACCTTGTTGCAAAAGTGTGACCCCTTATCGCTTATGATCGTTCGTGGAGTCCCAAACCAAGAGAAAATGTACTTTTTCAAGAACGCAACCACATTTTTACCATCATTTTCTGCCAATGCCAGAGTTTCCACCCATTTTGATACATAATCCACCGCCACCAAGATATACTTGTAGCCATAAGAACTCAAAAATTGGCCCATAAAATTGATGCCCCACACATCAAATAATTTTACTTCTAGCATTTTGGACATAGGCATTTCCTGATTCTGGGGGATACACCTCTGTCGTTGGCATTGATCACATGCCTTGACAAAGTCTTGCGTGTATTTGTGAATGGTGGGCCAGTAGTACCCACACTATAGTGTTTTTCAGGTCGTTCGATCACCCGCATGATGTCTCCCTACTGGAGAGGAGTGACAATCTTGTAGAATACTCAGCATCTCCACTTTCGATACACATCTCCTAATTATGTTGTCAACGCATAAACAGAATAGGAATGGCTTATCCCAAAAGTAGTTGCTTACATCATGGAGAAATTTCTTTCTCTGATGAAAAGTCAATTCTTCTAATATTATATCACTGATAAGGTAATTAGAAAAATCATCATACCATGACACAAGATCAAGAGATGCAGCTAATACTTGTTCATCCGAAAATGAGTCATCAATTTCCAACTCGTCTTGCCTCTTTCCATCATTCTCAAGTCTAGACAGATGGTCTGCTACCTAATTTTTACAACCCTTGATATCGTTAACTTCAAAGTCAAACTCTTGTAATAGCAATACCCATCTAATCAACCAAGTTTTGGCATCTTTCTTTGCCATGAGATATCTCAAGGCAGCATGATCAGTGTGTACAATAACTCTAGTACCAAGTAAGTATGCCCAAAATTTCTTACAGGCATAAACAACTACAAGTAACTCCTGTTCTGTAACAATGTAATTTTTTTGCACCCCATTGAATGCCTTGCTAGCATAATAAATGGGGTGAAATAGCTTCTCTCGTTTATATAGAAGAACATCCCCAAGTTCAACCCCACTCATATCACACATCATACATCACTTCGAAAGGTTGAGACCAATCAGGAGCAACAATAATGGAGGCAGCTACCAAATTTTCTTTAAGGAACTCAAATGCCTTCAAACGATTACCATCAAACACAAACTTAGCTTCTTCTCCATCAATTTGCACAATGGATTAGCAATTTTGGAGAAGTCCTTAATGAACCTCTAATAGAACCATGCGTGACCGAGGAAACTTCTAACTCCTTTCACCAAGATTAGTGGAGGTAGTTTTTTCAATATTCTCTATCTTAGCTCGATCCACTTCAATCCTTTTTGTTGAAATCTTGTGCCCCAAAACAATGCCCTCCTTGAGCACAAAATTAAACTCTTCATATCTCTGCAAGGCATTGCTGAGATTTGCCAAACAGTCTTCAGAAGCATCATCTACAATAGAGAAGTTGTCCATAAACACCTTAAAGTGTCTTCTACCATATCAAAAAAAATTGACATCATACACCTTTGGAATGTTCCAGGAGCATTACATAACCCGAAGGGCATATGATTGAAGTCAAAAGACCCATAGGGGCATGTAAACGCAGTCTTCACCTGATCTTTGGGTGCAATGGAGATTTGGTTGTAACCTGAATAAACATCCATAAAGCAATACCAACCTCTCCATGCCAATCTATCAAGCATTTGATCCATAAAGGACATTGGCAAATAATCCCTCCGAGTCCATGAATTTAGCTTTCTGAAGTCCATGCAAACCTACCAACCGGTAACTGTCTTCAGTGGAATCAACTTATTTTTCTCATTAGCCACCGCTTGTATGCCTCCTTTCTTTAGGACACACTACATAGTACTTACCCACTTATTGTCTGATATTGGGTAAACAACATCTGCATCAAGCCACTTGTTTATTTCTTTCTTTACCACCTCTTGTATTGGTGGGTTAAGTCTTCATTGGTGTTTAATGGTAGTAGTGAACTCTTCTTCGAATTAAATCTTGTATGTTCAAATGCCAGTGGAATTCTGATTATATCTGCAATCGTCCAACCAATCGCCTTTTTGTAACTCCGTAACATAGAAACAAGTGCTTCTACTTGCCATTCCACTAGATCAGTTGCTATAATCATATGTAATGTATTATAATCACCCAATAATCCATATCGAAGAGGGCCAGACAACTTTTTAAGTTCTAAAATAGGTGGCTCTTCTATTAATGGCTTTGATGGAGGATTTGGCCTATTTTTCAGATCCAGGTCCAACTTCTTTGGGGCATAAGAATACAACCCTATTCCTACAAAGGCATCAACCGTCTCCTCATAATCGTCGTTGTCTTCACTATCAAAATTTATTACCACCGTAGCTAAGGTTTCCATAGCAAACCTTTCTTTGATGGGCACCTCAATATCCGTTTCATCAACAACATCAATGACCGAAACAACACTCATGTCTCTCGGTTGCTTCATCGATTGACATATATTGAACTTCACCTATTCAATGTTCAATCAAAATTTTAACTCATTGCTTTCCATGTGAACTAGCACTCTTCCAGTGGCTGAAAATGCTCTACCCAAGATTATGGGTACTTTAAAATCCACTTCGCAATCAAGGATCACAAAGTCCACTGGAAATATAAAGTTCTCAACTTTCACTAACACATCAAACAGTATCCCCACTGGCCTTTTGACCAAATGGTCAGCCATCAATTGCCACATAGTTGTCGGTTTAGGGGCTCCCAAGCCCAACTATTGATAGATAGCTAATGATATCAAATTGATGCTAGCACCAAGATCACATAAGGTCTTTGCAAAGGTGACTGCACCAATTTTTCATAGAATAGTAAAAGTGACAGGATCTGCCTTTTTTTTAACCAACAATCATGAAGTAATTGCACTACAATGATAAAGATTACCCCGTAGCTTGAACTCATCGTCCTCTTTTTTGTGACTAAGTCCTTCATGAACTTAGCATATCCCGACATTTGCTCAAGTACTTCCACCAACGGAATGTTCACCAACAACTGTTTTAACATAGAGAGAAACTTGTAAATTTACCATCTTCTATTTTCTTCTTCACTTAGTGTGGGAACGGAGGAGGAGGCCTATGGATTTGAATTAGAGGCTTCCCATCCTCTTTTCCCTTCTTGTTACTCACTGCAACATCATCATTCACAGTGGTAGACTTTTCAGCATCTACCTTTTTTTCATCAATATTTTCCAGATTTTAGACTCGATCGGATTCTTCTCAACACAAATATCACCAGCCATCATTTTATAATCAGAGGAGACATCCTCCACCTATGTCTGAACCATTAGATATGGTTCACGTAAAACTTTACCGCTCTTTGTGGTAATAGCCATGCAACTCCCATCATTCCTAGGATTCTAAATAGTATCACTAGGTAGAGTGCCACTCTTCCACTGATTGAAAGATGTAGACAACAGACCCATTTGGTACTCTAATTTCTTAATGGAAGTAGAGTGCGAATCTACAAGCTGACTCATTGAAAATAAATCATTTTGTATTTCTTTAACTCCTACATCAATAGATTCTACACTTTTCAGTTGTTTCGCCATCATCTCTTCCATAGTGAACTTTCCTGAATCATTGCTAGCTCCATAATGATTTCCTGGTGGTACATACAAACCACCTCTATCATTATTTCTTTTCCAATTTCCTTGATCACGATCTTTGTAACCAGCCTTGTCATAGTAGTTGTCCCTTTGATAGTTCCGACCTTGGTTTCCTGGGCCATTGGTCCGAAAACCCCTATCTGGTTATTCAGATAATTTGCCTCTTCTTCAGAGTCAGACTCAACTACTTTCCCCTGCGAACCAATAACTTTTACCTTCTCAACACCACCTGCCAACAAGTGTTTTACCAGTAAATCCATCTGTGTCTTCATGTGAGCCATGTCCTGGTCATGCTCTTCTTCCCTTTGCTGTTGTTCAGCCGACATGCCTATAACATAAGTACTGCTTACTACCTCAGAATCCCTAGTATGCCAAGCTCTATTAGTTTTCGTCAGCCTATCCAGCATCACAATTGCATCTGTGAAAGTTAATGCCATGAAAGCTCCTCAAACTGCATTGTCAAACGTTGGTTTGGTATTCGAGTTCATAAACCTATAGAAAGTCTCTATCAAGTGCTCATCCATCAACTTATGATTAGGGAATTGGGTCAACTTCTTCTTGAGCCTCAGCCATTTCTCATGTAATGATTTGTTCGGTTGCTGCCTATAATTTCTAATTTTGTCCCTCAAGTGTAGCATCCTGGAGAGCGGAAAGAATAATTATAGAAAAGCTCCTTTCAATTACCTCCAGTTTTTAATAGAATCGGGTGGCAGCTCAGTCAACCATAGTGTTGCCTCCCCAGACAAAGATAATGAAAACAACCTCAGTCAAATGGCGTTTTGACTAAATCCTGGAAAATCAAAGGACTCTCAGTTCTGTATAAAGTTCATCAAGTGCATATTTGGATCATCATTGGCCATCCATCCAAATACACCTTTGAGATTTTAAGACTGGATCATAGTGCTTGTGATATTAAACTTCTCTCTAAGGACTAGTGGTGGTAGAATAATGGCCCCAGTGACACCAACCCCATCTAAATCAGCCTTATCTTCATCATCAAGGTCAAAGTTCATAGCAGGTTGTGGTCGACCTCTGGCTCTTTGTCACTGATTTTGGTTGGCTGGGGCAACATTGTCAATATGTTTCTCATCAAGATCATCACCTAAATCATCGTTGCCCTTATTTCCGAGTGCATTCAGATTATGTTGATTCAGTTGATTTGCGGCGAGCTGTTGAAGCCTTATTGCTTTACTCTATTGTGATCCATATTTCACCTCTAAGTCTTTACAAGATCGAGATTGTATGGAAATAATGGTTCACCCGAGCTTTGGGTACTTGGCATGCACAAGTCAGTACCCTCCAATAACAAAAACAACAAACAAAAGAAAAATTAGCAAATATGACTAAGAGTCAAGTAAACACATACGCCTAAATTACACCTCCCTTAAGAAGTATACGCAGTTTTTGTCAAATATATAACCCAACAAAGGTTGGCGTCGAATCCCACAGGGAATATGGTGAACATTAAGTCATTTGCAATTTAAGTGACTATTAGCCTACAATTTCCATAAAATTTGGAGTTTATAATAAGAGAATTTGAATCAATATCTAACTTGTTTTAAGTAACCAATGTTAAATTAACAAAATATGAATTAGTAGAGAAAGCAAATTAGGATTGCGTTCACCATGTCTCTATAACATTTCGGGTTAATATCGATAGTAGATTCTCTTAATACAAGTAATGTAAGGCAATTGAATTCAGATGCACGTCTAAATGTTTCTCAACCTAATTAGACGATCTTCCCTTTAATTCTTTCAAACTTAAAGAGATGGAATTAGAAAACTCAATTTTAGCCTCAAGTTGATTAATCTCGCTAAAGCATACTTATTAGACGGAGGTTAGAAACTCCGAATCTTTATTGATAATTATTTTTCCCAGTTTGAACTTCTAATTTCAAGCAAGTTAAACATAGAGCTTGTTCTAATGTTTACAACCATTAGAAATTTGTTACAATAAAAGAATAACAATACATTCATAGTATATTATTTGAATTCACACCGAAATAAACCCTAGAATTACTATTCTGTCATGGATCCCACAACCCTAGTTGTGGGATTTTTAGCCACACATGGTTCTTGAGATGAAGAAAACAATGTATCTCTTAATTAAAAAAAGAATCCTTACAAAGATGAAATTCAACACTTGAATTCTTGACAAAACCTAAGTAGATGTTTCCAAAACCCTAAAGAGTTCAATACCAGAGAAAAGTAACTTGAAAATATTCCAAGTAATTAAAGATGCCTATTCTAAACCCTATACTGGGTGATACTCCCAAACTACAACTCCTTTAAGGAAGCATAAGCGGTCCTTGACAAATATATAACCCAACAAAGATTGGGGTTGAATCCCACAGAGAATATGGTGAAAACTAAGTCGTATGTAGTTCAATTGACTGTTAGTCGGCAATTTCCATGTAATAGGGAGGTTTTGGTATGAATGTTATGTAACACAGGTATTCAACTTGTTGCTAGTAATCAACATTAATTGTTAAGAAATAAACCAATAGAGAGATTGAACTAGGATTGTGTTCACCATAGTTACTATTGCAATTAAGCGTCAATCAATTCTTAAAAATCAAATAGGTACCCATACAACATGTGACACTTCTCAATCAGATTTCCAGAACCTCTACAATACTTGTAAAACATGGATGACTTATCTTGATTAAAGGCTACTTTTTGATTATATGGTTTGGTAGGATAAGAATATTGAGCTGGTTTGGTAGGGTATGAATTTCAGGTAGTCTTGGTAGAGTAAAAGCTTAAAGCAGGAACCTTTTTTGTGCACATTGACATGAAAAGAGGTCGAGTCATTGGTGAAATGAGTAGGGAGTATCACTAGTCTTTCCCTTTTATCTTGAAGAAGAATGTTATAGGCAGAGTCAAGTGAAGGAAAATGTTGTACCATAAGAAGATTACTCCTAACTCCAAGGTAAGTTTAATTCAGCCCCATGAGAAATTAGTACACCTTGTTCTCCTCATCCTTCTTTTAGAGACCAACCTTAGCAACACAGGTATATGTATTTATGTGATTAGGACACATGAACTTAAGCTCATCCCATACTTTTTGAGTTTATTAAAGTAAGAGGATGTCCAGGGACCCCTGAGTAGTAGAGGCCATCTCCTTCTTACGTTTGAAGATCTTAGTGCCACTAACAGTTCCATATCTTTCGCACAGTTGTGTCCAAATGCTCTCAGCAGTGTCAAAGTATTGGATACTTTCATCAATATCAGGGGAAAGAGAATTGGCCAACCACAATATGACCATGTTATTACACCTGTCCCATTGTTTAAGCTAAGGAGAACCCTTAGTGACCTAGGGAAAGATCCATCAACAAACCCTATTTTGTTTCTAGTAGACATAGAAACTATGATATTATGCTTCCAACCCCCAAAACTATCCCAGAGAAAGGCACAGTAATGAGGGAAATTCCGAGAACATTAGATGAGGACAAATACATAGGGTTAGAGTAGTCAAGGGTCGAAGAAGTCTTATTCACTATAATATCAACAATAGATAGACGAAAGCACAATTATCAGTCGCAAAACACACTTATCACAAGAAAATAGTACTTTATGATGTAGAGAAGAAGCAACGAACGAAATTATCTTTCATTTTCACAATCGGAAAACAACAACAGCCTTTTAAGTGAACAATGCCTAATCAATCTACTTTGAGTACGGTCAGTGAAGAAACCAAATGGATTAACCTCGTAAACCACCGAAAAAGCATGAAAATTAGACAATCAGATCAGAAAATTGGAGAAGAATCGTGAATCACTCCGAGCAAGAAATTCTAGTTAAAATCAGATCAGGGTAACCTCATCGGAGAGATAACTACACGGAGAATTAGGATCTCCGCTCTGATGTCATGTGAAAATGCAAAAATCGAAGAACAACAACCACCCTAACTAGGGCTGTTGATAGAAATGAAGAGAGGGAAAAAGACTTCTCATTGAAAATCAAAAATATCTGAAAGAATGTAAATGAATATATACAAGTGGGCCAATCTACCCGAAATAGCTAAAGCTAAACCAACTATTACATGAAAATGGGCTTACAAATAAATGTACTAAAACTAAGTGGGCCTCATGTAGGATCTACAACTTGAGTCTGTAAACTTGTAACTCCAACAATGTCTCAATAAATTCTATCAAATTGAAATTTTGTACTAAGAAAAATAATCTATCAGTTTGGGATTTAGAAGCATTTGTCATTTGTTACTAATTAGTTCAAGTTAAAAGGTTTTCAACAAATATTAACCCAATCAATAATCGAAGCCAAAACGGCACTTTGTTTAGACAACAAATCAAAAGAGATTATTAAAACTTTAACATACCAAAAAGTGTTATTCGCAAAATGTTATGCAAACTACCACTTTGTTGATAAACGCCAACAAATGTCAGTTCGCTTCATTTAAAAAAAAATTAAATTATGTTCGCATAGACAGCGAACTTTAGGGTGTGTTTGGTATGAAGGAAAATGTTTTCCATGGAAAATGTTTTCCTAGAAAATGTTTTCATGAAAAACAAGTTGGTTTCTTACTTATTTTCTTATGTTTGGTTGGTAAGTGGAAAACATTTTCTAGTATTGGTTAGTGAATGAAAAACATTTTCGAGAAAATATCTTTAAGTGTTTGGCTAGAGAGTAGAAAATACATTTTAGGAAAATAGTTTCTGACACGAAAACCAACTTCGACAACCGATCTGGGATCTAACCCCGACATCCAAACAGGGACCCAACCCCGACCCAGGAACCGACCCCAACTCCCAACCCGGGACCCTACCCTAACTCCCGACCCCGACACCCAAACCCGACTCTCGACCCAGGACCCAACCCCAACACCCTACTCCCAACTTGAGCACCGACCTAGACTCTCAACCCCGACATCCGATCCCGACTATCGAACAGGGACTCGATCCTAACACCCAATTTGGGACCCGAGCCTGACACCGAATCCCGACTCTCAAACCAAAACCCAACCACGACAACTAACCCCGACTCGGGACCCGACCCCAACTACCGATCGACACCCCAAATCGGGACTTGACCCTAACACCAGATCCGGGATCCAATCCCGACAACCAACGCCCGACCCGACCTCGACACCCGACTTGGGACACGACCCTGACACCCCGATATCTGACACCCGACTCGGGACGCTACCCCGATACCCCAACACCGACACCCGAATCGGGACCCGAACCTGACACCCGACCCCGACTACGACACCCAACCAAGAATCCCAACCCGAGATCAGACTCCTGACCCGAGACCCGACTCCCGACCCTCGATCAGAGACCCGACCCCAATTCTCGACTAGGGACCCAACCCCCGCACCCGACCTGAGAGTCAAAACCCGAGATCCGATCCAGACACCTGAATCAAAAATTGACTCGAGAACAAGGATCGACCCCGAATCTCGATCCGGGACCCGACCCTAGTGTAACACCCCGTATTTTTTTTTTCTAACCTCGCTTGATACCTTGGGTTCATATCTACCTAGGTGTAGAGATGCCATGAGTATGTGTTTCATGGTGTCATTGGTGAAACATTTGACATCGGACCTAATATGTGCGATTAGACCTTCGTAGGAGGTGTTTTGTGATTTCGTGGAGCATTTGGGCAATACCCCGTACACATTCTAACCTTATTTGGTGACTTGGAGTCATGTTTACTTGATGATTAAGATCACTAAGTAAGTATTTTGTAGTGTTTTGATAAGATATTGGACGATATGCAAACATTGGAGAAGTGGCCGAAAAATTCAGCAAGGTGCTGAAACTTGCGCCACTACCCTGTTTCAGGGGGTGTGGCGCAAGCCCCTGAATTCAGAGAGGGTGTATTTCTTGCGCCACTTCCTTGCTTTGCAGCAGTGGCGCAAGGCACAAAAAATGTGCCTTTCCCGCGCTCGTTTCGCAACGCAATTCTACGTCGATTCTTATATGGTTTCTTTTGGTTCTTTGGAGTTCTTTGAGCATTGTTAAAGCTTCAAATACTGATACACTCCTACATACTCCTAAATGATCAAATCATGAAACATGAATAGTTATCCAAAATGTCTAATGAAGCCATGGGCGACTAAAATTCCTATTTTTGCGATCGAGACGATGAATGAGAATCTCGTAAGAGAATATTGTCGTGACATTATGGAATTATGTAAACATGAGATATATGGTGAATAATACATGAAAGTTGATGGGTTAAATGGATATGTGTTATTGGGCCCAAATTTAGGCCCAAAATGGAATTAAAAGACAAGGCCCAAAGGGCAAAATGGCTCATTCTTCCACTTTGACCACATTTAATGCAAAGGAATGGATAAGTATGACTTGAGGTCTATATAAAGGCCCCAAAATTAGATTTTTATTCACACAAACTCTCATACCTTTTTGGATATTTATCAAACATTTCTCTAAGTTCCAAACCCTAAGGCAAATAATTCCTTTGGACTCTTTGGAAAAGATCATCCTATTCCAAGCCTTGGTAAGTATTTATTCTCATGGATTAACATATTATATGCATGGGAGATTATGTATATTATGATAGTTGTATTGGCAAGGTGGTGAATAGTGTATTTTTGCTTTTGGTGAAAGATGTGTTATCTTAGTTATTTGAACTTGAATTAGGACTTGTGCCTTTGATGAAAGAGCATGGTATGGACAAAATATGAACATGTACGGTGTTATTTTTGGTATTAAACTTGTTATTGTCTATAAGTGGAAATTGTGGGATTTTGGCCGCTATGTGTTATGAGTTGTATTAAGGTAATTTGATGGATTATTTGTGATGTGGTATGGATAAGAGAGTGCAAAGGAGAAGTGTTGTGGTGAAATGTGTCAATTATCATGTATTGGTCAATGTTAGGAATATTATGGAATTTTTGGAATAATAATTTTATCAATGGTTTTGTCAAGGGGAAATGGCATGTTTAAAGGCAAACATGTAATTCATTGACATTGTATGCATTTGTAACGTAATGGTGGTGATGCTTATGTTATGCATATGAGTGAACATAGGCAAAGGTTGGTTCTCTCGGGCCTTATAGGCTACGGGTGTCAATCATGTCTCGATGGGATTCGGGGCGTGACAAAAGTGGTATCAGAGCAGGTCGTTCTAGGGGTGTCTACAAAGCCGTGTCTGAGTAGAGTCTTACTTATCGATGTGTTGTGCACCACATTTATAAGTAGGAGGCTACGGGACATTTAGGATGTTGTTTCTTCTCTTCATTCTAGATCGTGCAATAGAGCCAAAGTTGTAAGTGAAATGATAGCTGATCATTGAAATTTATTTTTCTTGTTATAGTAACAATGCCAATGACAAGAAGAGGTCGTGGTAAAAGTAAGAGGATTGATAGAATTGCTGGTGAAGGAACTAGTGTACCACTACTTGATCAAGTTAATCAAGGCGAGACTGAGCATGAATTTGTGTCACGAGCTTCCTCCACTCCCTCTGTACCAGAAGAGTCGAGTAGGAGAAGCGTACCTGTAGAACCGCCAGTCAATACTACGGACCAGGATCTTAAAAATGCAGTTCATATGTTAACACAGTTAGTGGCATCCCAAAGTCAAGGACGAGCTGGTCCAATGACACATGATGATGATGCAGCTAGAGTGGCAAGTCGCAGAACACAGGATTTCCTAAAATTGTACCCTCCTATCTTCACAGGGTCCGATCCAAAATCAGATCCACAGGACTTCATGGATCAAATTCAGAGGGCCTTGGAAGTTATGCATGTGACAGGGGTAGAGACAATTGAACTTGCTGCGTACAGGTTGAAAGGAGAGGCAATATTGTTGTATGAGGATTGGAAGAAATCCCGTGACATTGGTGCAAATCCACCTACGTGGGAAGAGTTTAAAGTGGCTTTCCTTGATCATTACTTGCCCTATGAGATCCGTGAGGCACGTACGGATCAGTTTTGTAACATCCCGTACCTTTCCAACCCTACTTGATGACATTGAATAATGTTTACTTAAGTGTCGATAGTTATAAGTATGTATTTGATAAGGTATTGGCCGATACGCAAGTGTTGGAAAAATTGTCGAAAAATTCAGCAAGACATGGAAACTTGCGCCACTGCCCTGTTTCAGGGGGCATGGCGCAAGCCTCTAAGATCAGAGAGGGTGCATTTCTTGCACCACTGGCTTGTTTTGCAGCAGTGGCGCAAGGAACAAACATTTTGCCTTCCCGAGCTCGTTTCGCGATGCAATTCTACGACGATTCTTAGATGGTTTCTTTTGGTTCCTTGGAGTTCTTTGAGAATTGTTAAGGATTCAAACACTTCAATATACTCCTACATACTTCTACATGACCAAATTATGAAATGTGAATAGTGATCCACAATGTCCAATGAAGCCAAGGGCGACTAGAATTCCTACTTTTGCGATCAAGGCGACGAATGAGAAACTCGTAAGAGAATATTGTCGTGACATTATGGAATTATTTAAACATGTGATATATGGTGAATTTTACATGAAAGTTGATGGGCTAAGTTACATGTGCAATTGGGCCCAAAATTAGGGCCCAAAATGAAACAAAAGATAAGGCCCAAAGGCAAAATGACCCATTTTTCCAATATTTGACCAAGTAAACATATCAATTAATGCCAAATGTGGCTAAGGATGACTTGGGGTCTATATAAAGGCCCCAAAATCAGATTTTATTCCCCAAAGACTCTCATACCTTTTTGGATATTTCTTAAACATTTCTTTACTCTTCCAAACCCTAAAGCAAATATTCCTTTGGACTCTTTGGCAAAGATCATCCTATTTCAAGCCTTGTTAAGTGTTTATTATTATGGTTTAACATATTATATGCATGGGAGATTATGGATATCATGATATTTATGTTGGCAAAAAGGTGAATAGTGTATTTGTGCTTTTGGTGAAAGATGTGTCATCTTGGTAATTTGAACTTGAATTAAGCCTTGTGCCTTTGATGAAAAAGCATGGTATGGACAAAATATGAACATGTATGGTGTTATTTTTGGTATTAAACTTGTTCTTGTCTAAAAGTGGAAATTATGGGATTTTGGCCGATATGTGTTATGAGTTGTATTAAGGTACTTTGATGGATTATTTGTGATGTGTGATGGCTAAGAAAGTGTAAAGGAGAAGTATTGTGGTGAAATGTATTGATTTTCATGTGTTGGTCAATGTTGGGAATATTATGGAATTTTTGGAATAATAGTATGATCAATGGTTTTGTCGAGGGGAAATGACATGTTTAAAGGCAAACATGTAACTCATTGACATTGTATGCATTTGTAAAGTAATTAGTGGTTAACGTGAATTTGTTATGTATGTATGTTGTAGAGTGACACATAAAGAAGGAGAGGGATCATTGTATCCGCATCGAAGGTTGTATATTCGTATTGTGAATCCAAGGTATGTAAGGTTACTTTGTCCGTATCTTCCTACGGCAAATAGTGTTCACATTGATATGTCACTAGTCGTATCAAGGGTCATTGTTATATATTTCCTACTCATTGTTCATTTGTGAATCTCATGTCTCATATCCATGGTTAATGTTCTAATGTTCCAATAGTGATTCTACTTATGTCTTTTGATCATTACTTTTGTTCCAATGGTTCCCATAGTATTATGATTCTAAGAATGTCATGTTGCCAAATCATTCACATGGTTCTCACTCATTGGTTAATGATCCAAAGCTTCCAACAATGTTATGCTCCAAAGTTCCAAAGTAATGTTATGACTATCCAAGTATCAATCTCAAAGTCAAGGTCAAAGTAATGCAAATGTGGTCATTGATCAAGTATGGGTGGCAAGTCTAGGGGCGTAAGCCTAGCTCGACTCGATCCCGAGGTATTGATTTATGGGTGGCAAGTCTAGGGGCATAAGCCTAGCTCGACTCGATCCCGATGTATGATTGAGGGTGGCAAGTCTAGGGGCATAAGCCTAGCTCGACTCGATCCCGATGTATGATTGAGGGTGGCAGGTTTAGGGGCATAAGCCTAGCTCGACCCGATCCCTGGGTGGCAGGTCTAGGGTCATAAGCCTAGCTCGACCCGATCCCAACATGACGATAATTCATGTAAAGACCCACTGATCAGTAGGGGCCCGGGTATATTGTGACACATGCATTGAGATAAAGAAAGTAAAGAAAGTAATGAAAGCAATCCACATGGTTTCCCAGAATGCAAAATGGTGACTTATTCACATTGATTATTCATATGTTTTGAGTTCATTGACATATTCATGTATTGTACAGTTTCATCTGAGCCTTGAATACTCAGTACTTATTTCGTACTGACCCCTCTCAGAGAATTTACCTTACTTGCTGCAGGCGCAGGTACCAGTAGGCCTCCCCAGTAGATTGCCAGTGTTAGCGGGTTTTTTTTGTGAGCTCCAGCTCATTCGGGGCTTCTCCGAGTCAGAGTGTATATATGTTTTGGTAATGTACATATTGTGTAAAGCGGGGACTTGTCCCGACTTATGGTTCAGTTTGGTCAATGTGCTTGTTAGAGGCTTTGTAGACGGATGTGGGTGTATCAGTGTAAAAGACATATGTTGTTTTGACTAGATGGCCTCAACGGCTAAGTTTCATATGTATGTATAAATATGTCCCATGTTTTCCTTTATGCGTCTTCCATGTTCTTACGCAATGGTGGTTATGATCATGATATGCATATGATTGAACATAGGCAAAGGTTGGTTCTCTCGGGCCTTATCGGCTACGGGTGCTAATCATGTCTCGATGGGATTCGGGACGTGACAAGTTCCTAAATCTCCGTCAAGGAAATTTGAGTGTCAGAGAATATAGTTTGCAATTTAATTCCTTGGCTAGATATGCGCCAAATGTGGTGGCTACGATGACAGATAGAGTCCACCGATACGTGGACAGATTAGAGCCATGGTTGGTAAGAGATTGCACTATTGCTACCTTGAACAAAGACATGGACATAGCGAGAATTCAGGCCTTCGTCCAGAAAATGAAAGATCAAAGACAGAGACGAAGGGTGAATGAATTTGACAGGGGACAGTCCAAAAGGGCTAGACCTATGGGATCACCTATGATGTCCCAAGGAGGATCTAGGCCCCGCATGTTTCCTAAACCACCTAGACCGTCATTCTCCTATTCCACAGGGGGTGCTCATTCACATTTTCGAGGGTCTAGGGGTGGTCCGTCTGGGCAGAGTAGCGGAGTTCACGGATCACAGGCAGCAGGTTTTCCTCGTCAGCAGTGTCAGCACTGCGGGCGTATTCATTCAGGCACATGTCGGTCAGGGACGAATGTCTGCTTTTGGTATGGTATGTCGGGACATATAGCGAGAGATTGTCCACAGCAGTTCATGGGTGGTATAGCACGATCGGGTGGGTCGGCTGTTCCGTCATCAACATCGGTTCCTTCACTGGGCCGAGGGGTGTAGCCTATTGGCCGTGGTAGAGGTGCCAGAGGAGCAGCCAGTACTAGTAGGGTCCAGAATCGTACTTATGCTTTAGTGGACCGACAGAATTCAGAGGCTTCCCCAGATGTTGTCACAGGTACATTACTCGTATCCTCACATTATGTATATGCATTGATTGACCCTGGTTCTACATTTTCCTATGTTACTCCATTGGTCGCGGCGAAATTTGCAAAGGCACCAGAATTATTAATTAAATCAATTGAAGTGTCTACACCGATTGGTGAATATATTATTGCAAAGAGAGTATATCATAATTGTGTGGTAACGGTGTGTGGTCATGATACATTGGCTGATCTCATTGAATTGGACATGGTGGATTTTGATGTAATTATGGGAATGGATTGGTTGGCCTCTTGTTATGCTACGGTAGATTGTTGGGCCAAGAAGGTACAATTTTGTTTTCCGCAAGAAAATATTCTTGAATGGCAGGGTAATGTAGGGGCACCACGAGGGAGATTTATTTCCTATCTGAAAGCCAGGAAAATGATTGCTAAGGGTTAAATATGTCATTTAGTACGGGTGAAAAATACCGAAGCGGAACCACTAACTCCGCAGTCGGTTCCAGTGGTCACTGAATTTCTAGATGTATTCCCAGAGGATCTTCCAGGCTTACCCCCAGAACGGGAAGTAGAATTTGGCATTGATGTGATTTCGGGCACTCAGCCTATCTCTATTGCTCCATATAGAATGGCTCCAGTAGAATTACGTGAATTGAAGTATTTGCTAGACAAGGGCTTCATCAGGCCTAGTATGTCCCCATGGGGTGCACCGGTATTATTTGTGCGAAATAAAGATGGCACCTTGAGAATGTGCATTGACTATCGGCAATTGAATAAGGTAATGATCAAGAACAAATATCCCCTCCCTCGTATTGATGATTTGTTTGATTAGTTACAGGGTGCCAAGTGTTTTTCAAAGATCGACTTGAGGTCAGGTTACCATCAAGTCAGAGTTAGAGAAGAAGATGTACCCAAGACAGCTTTCCGAACACGGTATGGCCATTATAAATTTTTAGTTATGTCATTTGGACTAACAAATGCTCTAGCTGTGTTCATGGATTTGATGAATAGGGTGTTTAAGCCATTTCTGGACGTGTTCGTCATGGTGTTTATAGATGACATCCTAGTTTATTCAAGATCACTAGAGGACCATGCTAATCACTTACGACAAGTGTTACAGATTCTCCGTGAGCGTAAGTTGTATGCAAAGTTCTCCAAATGTGAGTTTTGGTTGAAATCAGTCGCGTTCTTGGGTCACATTCTGTCAGATAAAGGCATACAGATTGATACACAAAAGATTGAAGCAGTGAAAAATTGGCCAAGACCTACGACACCTACAGAGATTCGTAGTTTTCTTGGATTGACAGGTTATTACAGAAGATTTGTGGAAGGTTTTTCCTCTATTGCTGCACCGTTAACAAAGCTTACACATAAGGCAGTAAAATTTCAGTGGAATGATGCGTGCGAGAAAAGCTTCCAAAGGTTGAAAGATAAATCAACTTCCACACCAGTTTTAGTACTTCCCGAAGGTACCGAAGGTTATGTAGTGTATTGTGATGCTTCCGGGGTTGGCCTCGGATGTGTATTGATGCAATACGGTAATGTCATAGCATATGCCTCACGACAGTTGCGGCCACACGAGAAAAATTATCCCACACATGATCTTGAATTAGCAGCGGTGGTCTTTGCTTTAAAGATATGGCGTCATTATTTATATGGAGTTCATGTTGATATCTATACGGATCACAAAAGTTTGCAATATCTATTTAAGCATAAGGAACTCAACTTGAGGCAACGAAGGTGGTTAGAGCTTTTAAAAGACTATGACATTGATATACTTTATCACCCAGGCAAAGCAAATGTAGTAGCTGATGCATTGAGCCGTAAGGCAGTAGAAAGCACTAGTGGTCAGTTGAATGAAAAGCATGAGATAATCAAAGATTTGAATCAATTAGCTAGCTTGGGAGTTCGCCTTATTGAATCCTCAGATGATAGAGTTATTGTACAGAATGCAGCAGAATCCTCCTTAATAACTAAAGTGAAAGAGAAGCAATTTGCGGATTCTATTTTATTGTAGCTAAAGGAAAATGTGCAACAGGATTTGACAAAGGCATTTGATCTTACACAGGAAGGGGTACTTCAATGTCAAGGGAGATTATGTGTACCGGATGTAGATGAACTGAGGACACGAATTATGACAGAGGCGCATCATTCGCGCTATTCTATTCATCCGGGTGCTACTAAAATGTACCATGAATTGAAAAAAGTGTATTGGTGGGGCAATATGAAAAAGAACATTGCGGAATTTGTCGCGCAATGCCCAAATTGTCAACAAGTGAAAGTGGAAAATCAGAAACCGGGAGGTTACATGCAATGTATCAATCTTCCAGTCTGGAAGTGGAATATGATTAATATGGATTTCATTACGGGTTTGCCTCGTACATTGCGGAAGTTTGATTCTATCTGGGTCATAGTGGACAGGCTTACCAAATCAGCGTATTTTCTACCAGTCAAGACGACCTATACAGCTGAGGATTATGCGAAGTTGTATGTGAAGGAGATAGTACGATTGCATGGCATTCCACTTTCTATCATATCATACAGAGGAGCACAGTTCACAGCACACTTTTGGATCTTTTCAGCAGAGTCTGGGTACACGGGTGAATTTGAGTACGGCTTTCCATCCTTAGACTGACGGACAAGCAGAACATACTATTCAGACACTTGAAGATATGCTACGAGCATGCACGTTGGATTTTTAAGGCAGTTGGGACGACCATTTGCCTCTTATTGAATTTGCGTATAACAATAGCTATCATTCAAGTATTAAAATGGCACCTTATGAAGCTTTGTACGGAAGGAAATGTAGATCACCAATAGGATGGTTTGAAGCAGGTGAAACTGCTTTACTTGGGCCAGATATTATTCACCAGGCTATGGAAAAGGTTAAAGTGATCCAACAGCGGTTACAAACGGCTCAAAGTCGTCACAAGTCATATGTCGATGTTAGAAGAAGAGGTCTTGAATTTGCCATAGGTGATTGGGTGTTTTTAAAGATGTCACCGATGAAAGGGGTAATGCGGTTCGAAAAGAAGGGAAAATTGAGTCCACGTTACATAGGCCCATATGAAATTATTAGAATATTTGGGCAAGTTGCGTATGAATTAGCACTACCTCAAGAATTTTCCTCAGTCCATCCGGTATTTCATGTTTCGATGCTTCAAAAATGCATAGGAGATCCTTCTCGTTTAGTTCCCGTAGAGGATGTGCAAGTTATGGAGGATATTACTTATGAAGAGGTACCCATTGCTATTCTAGAGCGACAAGTAAAGAGATTGAGGAATAAAGATGTCGCATCCTTAAAAGTCCTTTGGAGAAATCAACAAATAGAGGAAGTCACGTGGGAAGCGGAAGAAATGATGAAATCCAAGTATCCCCATCTATTTCAAATAGAACAAGAAGTTCACAGTGCGGAGGTGGAACAATAACAAGTAAGTATTTAAGAAGCATTATGTGTATGTGTATACGTAAAGTAAAGATGCAATCGTTGTATCTAAGACGATGTTGTTAACATTCGAGGACGAATGTTTCTAAGGGGGGAAGAATGTAACACCCTGTATTTTTTTTTTCTAACCTCGCTTGATACCTTGGTGTCATATCTACCTAGGTGTAGATATACCATGAGTATGTGTTTTATGGTGTCATTGGTGAAATATTTGACATCGGACCTAATATGTGCGATTAGACCTTCGTAGGAGGTGTTTTGTGATTTCGTGGAGCATTTGGGCAATACCCCGTACACATTCTAACCTCATTTGGTGACTTGGAGTCATGTTTACTTGATGATTAAGATCACTAAGTAAGTATTTTGTAGTGTTTTGATAAGGCATTGGACGATATGCAAACATTGGAGAAGTGGCCGAAAAATTCAGCAAGGTGCTGAAACTTGCGCCACTACCCTGTTTCAGGGGGTGTGCCGCAAGCCCCTGAATTTAGAGAGGGTGTATTTCTTGCGCCACTTCCTTGCTTTGCAGCAGTGGCGCAAGGCACAAAAAATGTGCCCTTCCCGCGCTCGTTTCGCAACGCAATTCTACGTCGATTCTTATATGGTTTCTTTTGGTTCTTTGGAGTTCTTTGAGCATTGTTAAAGCTTCAAATACTTCAATACACTCCTACATACTCCTAAATGATCAAATCATGAAACATGAATAGTTATCCAAAATGTCTAATGAAGCCATGGGCGACAAATTCCTATTTTTGCGATCGAGACGATGAATGAGAATCTCATAAGAGAATATTGTCGTGACATTATGGAATTATGCTAACATGAGATATATGGTGAATAATACATGAAAGTTGATGGGTTAAATGAATATGTGTTATTGGGCCCAAATTTAGGCCCAAAATGGAATTAAAAGACAAGGCCCAAAGGGCAAAATGACCCATTCTTCCACTTTGACCACATTTAATGCCAAAGGAATGGCTAAGTATGACTTGAGGTCTATATAAAGTCCCCAAAATTAGATTTTTATTCACACAAACTCTCATACCTTTTTGGATATTTATCAAACATTTCTCTAAGTTCCAAACCCTAAGGCAAATAATTCCTTTGGACTCTTTGGACAAGATCATCCTATTCCAAGCCTTGGTAAGTATTTATTCTCATGGATTAACATATTATATGCATGGGAGATTATGTATATTATGATAGTTGTGTTGGCAAGGTGGTGAATAGTGTATTTTTGCTTTTGGTGAAAGATGTGCTATCTTGGTGATTTGAACTTGAATTAGGACTTGTGCCTTTGATGAAAGAGCATGGTATGGACAAAATATGAACATGTACGGTGTTATTTTTGGTATTAAACTTGTTATTGTCTATAAGTGGAAATTGTGGGATTTTGGCCGATATGTGTTATGAGTTGTATTAAGGTAATTTGATGGATTATTTGTGATGTGGTATGGATAAGAGAGTGTAAAGGAGAAGTGTTGTGGTGAAAAGTGTCAATTATCATGTATTGGTCAATGTTGGGAATATTATGAAATTTTTGGAATAATAATTTTATCAATGGTTTTGTCAAGGGGAAATGGCATGTTTAAAGGCAAACATGTAATTCATTGACATTGTATGCATTTGTAACGTAATGATGGTGATGCTTATGTTATGCATATGAGTGAACATAGGCAAAGGTTGGTTCTCTCGGGCCTTATCGGCTACGGGTGTCAATCATGTCTCGATGGGATTCGGAGCGTGACACCTAGATCCAACCTTAACTTTCCATTCAAGAACCAACCCCAACACCCTACACCCGACTTAGAACCCGATCCCGACACCCTACCCTAGACTCGACCTCGACACCGACACCCGACTAAGGACCCGGATCCGAATCTAACATCCGACACCGACCCCCAACACCGAATCCCGACCCTAGACCCGAACCCCGCACTCAACCCGAGATTCGAGATCGGACCTCGATCCCCTACCCAAGACCCGACCCGACCTCGATTCCCGACCCAGGACCCCACCTGACACCCGACTCCCGACTCGAGACCCGACCCCGACTCCCGACACTCGACCCAAGCCCAACAACCAACCTGAGAACGGGGACCCGCCCGAATCTAGGTTCGAGACCCGACCCCGAGACCCAACCTTAACAGTCAACCCCGCCACCGGTCCCGAGACCCCAACTCACGACCCCGACTCCCTAGTCGAGAATCGGGAGTCAGGGGCGGGAGTCGAATCCCGTGTTAGTGTCGGGAATCGGTAACCAAGACTTGGCTTAGGGTGGAAAGTTGAGGTGTGAGGTTGAAAGAGAGTTTTGGAAAATGTTTTCCTTACTTTTTGAGGGAAGTCATTTTTCTTTAATTTGAGGAACATAAGTTGATTTGGAAAACATTTTTCAAAACATTTAAGCCAACCAAACATGAGAAAATTAAAAAATGTTTTCCTTCATACCAAACACACTCTTAATCTATTTTTATTTTTTTTTTGTTAACAAGTTAGATATACCTCAGCGAACTACCCATTTTTCCTTTTAATATGCAAAAGATCCATTTTTGAATCATTATGCCAACTACCCATTATTTTTTTGTTTTTTAATAAGAAAACATAATTTAAAAGATTTTTGAAAATATTAGACCGTTTGAATTTATTTTTTAAAAAAAAATATGTTGAAACAGTTATAATTTTTGTTGCCTAACTCGTCGTTTGCTATAAATATATAGCAAATCCGTCGTTTCGGAGCAATTTACTTTTCTTTTATGTACATTTAAAAAAAAAAAAGGAAACTCATTTAAGAGTTAATTTATTTTGGGTGGTGAAGTTGTGTATGAGCTCCCAATCTCTCAAATATGATGGTTTGCAACGTGTGTAGGAGCAAAATAGATGTATGTGATCCCAAACTTTCGGCGGTTAGTATGGGAAGATATCCAATGTCATTTGCGGTTAATGTGCTTGTAATTTATGGTGAGACTCGAATTTGGAACGATGAGTCTTTATCGTTATTTCTTCATAGTTCTGAGATTCTTAGCAATCATGTCATCATAATGAAATTTGATATGTGTGCAATAGTTGAACACTTTATCCATGCTTAAAGAACCCATTGTAACACTCCATATATTCGGATTAGGATTTAAACTCATTTTATACTTGTGAGTAGCCCCGATTCATTGAAATTGTAAGTGTTGGGGTATCTTACATGTCCTATGTAAAGATATCCAACACTTCTAACAGTTTGTCAGATTCGAGTTTGATACAAAAAGTTATTTACGTTTTACTAGAGGCAGGCAAAGAAATTTGCGTAAGTGTTCATGCAAGTATGCCCCTACCAGGGCCGAGAAGAACAAATGCCCTTCATGCAGGCAATAAGAGGATACGCTTGTACCATCACGATTGTACGTAATTGTTTCGAGTTTTGGGTTAAAATGATTCCTTATTTATTGGAGTAGGTTTATTTTAGTCCTTCAAATATAATATGAGCATATTTAATCCCTTAACTTTGCTAAAGTGGAGCATGTTTGATCCCTTATATATTAGAGTAGGTTCATTTTGGTCCTTCAAATATAATTTGAGCATATTTAATTCCTTAACTTTGCTAAAGTTGAGCACTTTTGATTTCCCCAACATAAAAATGTTCAAAACTAATGGGAGGGACAATTTTTCAGTGCAAAGTTGACAATGCTATTTTTTTCTTGATTGATGCACATTTTATTTCTTCTTGTCTTCTTCATTTCTTTGAATTTATATAGTAGTAGCTATTTATACTAAAAGCCAATATTTTAAAATGCAACAATGTGCCCACTGGAAAATAGTAACCATTTTTCCTTAAAGGCAGTAATAAGATGGCCTTAAGGTTATTGACGGAGCTAGAAATTTGATGGAGGGTATGCAAATTTTCTTCTCAGTTGTGTTAAGAGTGTGCAAAATTAAATATATTTAATCTTAGCCTCAAAATCTACATTCAGAATAGCTAAAATTTAACCTCTAAATATACACTCTCATAATAGCTAAAATTAAATATTATTTTGTACACCCTTAACACAATTGAGAAGAAAATTTGCATACTCTTCGCCAAATTTCTGGCTCTGTCACTGATCTTAAGGTCATTTTGGTAATACCTCTAAGGAAAAATGGTTACTTGCATTCTAAAGTATTTTATTCTGATATAAATAGATACTACTATATTAATCTTAAAAAATGTAGAAGACAAGAAGAAATAAAATGTGCATCAATCAAGAAAGAGATAGCACTGTCAAATTTTCACCGTTAGAAAAACTTTCATTAGTTTCTACCATTGTTATATTAGGGAGACCAAAAATGCTCCACTTTAGCAAAGTTAAGAGATTAAATATGACCAAATTATATTTAAAGGATCAAAATGAACCTACTTCAATAGATGAGGGATCATTCTAGCCCAAAATTCTAATTGTTCTAGATAGTTCTACAACTTGTAATTGTTCATGTTGAACTCAATGCATGTGTAGTCAAGAGTTCTAGTCTCTTAATTTATGTTTGTCAGGGTGCTATACTAGTTTAGTTCCCCCAAGACACCCTGAGATAAAGCAGAATCAAAAGGGCTAGAAGCTCTGACCGATAACGAAACTAAAGCTTCATTTTAGTAGTGTGAGATACCTGTGGATGCTTGTCTTATAGTAGCATCATATATTGAAACTTGAAACTGATCCGTGCTGGTCTTATAGTAGTATTCAGTCTCGTTCGGCTCTTGGAATCACATCCAATCGTGGTTGGAATATATATAGCTTGCAAAATTCAATCATTTCACCTACTTCATTGCCCCAACCATTTCTCGTACCTCTAATGAAATAGAATGATTTCATGTTCTTTCATCGATTGGTTATTCCTCTCCATTCGTATCTCTTTTTTCAATTTCTGTCTCGATTAATTCACAAGATTGAATGGCCAATCTTCTCCGAACCCTCGATTGTTTTTCCAAGAATATTAAGCCAGGTATGTAATATGTTAAAAGGATATATATTTGCGCTCTCTTCTTAGTCCAATGTGAAATCTTGAATCTCCTATATTTTTTTGTTTATTCAATAACTTACTTATGATAGGATCCCTACACCTATTGTTATTTCACCAGCGTACCGATAGTAACAATATCACAAAAATTCAAAAATAACTACAATTTATATTCAGGTTTAAATTTAACTCTAATTTTTAAATATTATTTTGAATTTTTTTTCAAATTTCACAAGTTTTATGTCCAAACTCACTAAATAGATACCAATTTACCATATCCAAGAGATCTAGAAAGAAAAAAAAAACTCTCCAATATATAAATTACTTGGACTAGTTTTTTTCTTTCTTCATGTTTTATCAAATTTTTGGAAAGTCGATGGTTTTTATTAAACATTTATGTTAGAAGGTTGAAGTGTTTGATCATTTTTTCCTTTTTAAATAAATACTTTTAAATAGTAGCAGAAGCTGGAAAAAGATTGCTTTTTTCTTTGAAGTACTTTAAAAATCTTGGCCAAGCACAAATTATTGCTTCAATATTAAAAAATATATTTTTACAATTCATGTACCAAACATAAGTTGTTTCTCTTCAAAAGTATTTTTAAAACAGTATTTCTTAAAAAAAAAATCACTTTTCAAATAAGGAGATTTTGGAAGCTTAGGTTAACAGGAACTAACATGAGTTGTAAGATTTACTATTAATTACTTTTATCTTTATGACAAAGCTCATTTGATCAATTCAAAAGTGATATTCTCTTCGTTCACTTTTACTTGTTCATAATGAATTTTACACTATTTATAAAAAATAATACTCCCTCTGTCCTAATTTCAGTGACACTTTTCGCTTCTCGAGAGCCAAACTATTTAAGTTAAACCGTAAATTTGGGCACGAAATCTTCAAGTTTTTTTTAAAAATAAAATCTATATATTTGAAAACTACGTAAAAAGTATTATAAGTCACAATAATTGACAATTCAAAATACTTAAAAGATATATGAAAAAATTACGGTCAAAGATAGACTTATTTGAATCTCGATATCTGAAAAGTTCCACATAAATTAGGACGAAGAGAGTAAATAAAGTTTAAATTTTATTAGAATACTCATATATTGTATAGCCTTTTGGAATAATTCTGAATAAGTAATTAATATTAAAAATTAAAAAATTTATCTTGATATATTAAATCAAATAAGTAAAAATTAAAATTTTAGTTTAATATTATAGACAATTAAAAATGAATGAGAGAGTATTTTTTAAGGTCTTCCATTAATTGCTTACCTTTATGAATAAAGTTATTTAAAGCTGTTCAAAAAGTGATACTCTATTTTTTTTAATAATAGAAGCAACATTATCCCATAATTGAGCAATAGATAAGCCACTAACTGAATTGTACTTTATTCAATATATATATTTTTTCAGTTAGGCACATGATGAAAAAGACAGCCACAGAAATAATAATAATAATAATATTTTAGACTAGCCTTTACTTTTCTTGAAGCCTAGGAAGCTAATTTACAAGTGGAGAAGAACAAAAAGCCAAAAGCCAAAGCACAGTAAATTCGTTTAGTGTAGAAAATATTTTGCGTTCATATTTCAAACAGAAGCTATATTTTAAAAATTATGATATAGATAATCTATTCTAATTTAAATATTAATATATATTTTTATGGATCAAATTTATGACTTATATTTATACAGAATTAACTTTATCATTGCTTCAAAACTCCCAAAATAAAACTGCAAAATTGGATGGTGGGAATATTCAATTATCTACATTATAATTAAAATACCAAAACAAGAAGAGTCCAAAATAATAGAATCCCTTGCTGGCAAATATCTAAGAGGACCCTCACTTTACAGGCAGTGCCACTTACTTCTCTTATTCTAGTTATATTATTATATTATTATTTCCCAATTTAATTATTAAGTATTTGAAATTAATCAGTTCAATTAATTTTAATTCCTATAAATAATTTTACTTAAAAAAGAACATTTCATATAAAAAAAGATTCTTATTAGTTTAGTGAACAAATTTTGTCCTTAAAAATAGTAGAAAATGCATGCCATTTTTTTTTTTTTTTAAAATAATTCTTAATTCTTTAATTTAGTGAACAAGTTTTGTCTACTAATGGAATGAATTTATCCTATCGCAGATAAATTTAGTTCACTCAGGGGCGGCTCAATTAATACGGTGGCCTAAAGCAAAATTTTAGGGAGAGGCCTTAAGCTTTTTTTGTGAAAAAAAAAATCATATATATGCAAAGTTATTAGTTTCTCTGTCCCAATTTATATGGTACGGGTTAACTAGGCACATTTTTTAAAAAATTGAATAGTCTTAGACATTTGTGTGGGTATAAATCATCTTATTAAGGGTATTAAAAAAACTTTAAAGTTAAATTATGTCAAATATTACTACACCAAAAAAGATATTTAGCGGCAATTATTAGTGACAATTGTAAATGCACCTAAAATCTATAATGACATTGGATCCAATGACAACTAACTAATGTCGGTAAAAAATTTCACACTCTTTGTTAAAATACATATTTATTGTTGCTGAAATTTTTTATTGTTATAATGTATAGAGGTGTCATTTTTTTAACAAACTAAAAAGGAAGTGTGCAATACTAAATACTTTTTCTAAAAAGACAGTTACTACTTATAAGTACTCGTAAAAAAATTTGGTCCTCCAAAAATGAGGCCTAAGACATCAGCTTCACCCTTCAGCCGGCACTGAGTTCATTAAACTGACTAAAGGACATTATTTATTAATAATTATTTCATGTTAGTTAGTAAACAAAAATTTATCATAATCTTTGATAGTGTATACAACTCATACATCATCAAAGATTATGGAAAGTAACTATTTTTTCTTCATTGGAAGTCTTAAGGTATGAATGTTGGGAATTAAACAGGTTTGACTATTGGGAATTAAACAATCTTTGATGGAAAATATTTTATCACAAAATGAGATTTTTTTAGTGCAAATTTAGATTAATCAAAACCTAATTCCTAAACAAATGTACAAAATATCGAGTAAAAACCAAAAAAAATAATAACATAAAAAAGAATCATCTGTGTAAATATCCTAAAAAGTTATCTAATCTCAAAACTTTAAACATCCATCCCTATGTGATTTCAACAACAAAATACTCAGTACAGTCTTATAAGTAACGTCTGAGGAGGATATGATATATCAAACCCTAGCTCTACCCATAGTAGAGAGGATAGGGTTACTTTTTTTTCTTAATTAAAAAAGACAAAATCTGAAATCCAATTCTTCTTCATTAATACTTCTTTTCTTAATTAAAAAGGTAAAATCTGAAGTATAATTCTATTCAATAACTTTTTTTCTTAATTAGAAAAGTAAAATCTGATGTCAATTCTTTTCAATTACCTTTTTTCTTAGAAGACAAAATTTGAAATCCAATTCTTTTTGATTGGAGTACTTTTCTCATATTAAAAAAGATAAAATTTGAAATCCAATTCTTTTCAATTATTGTTTTTCTTAATTAAAAAGCAAAATCTTAAATCCAATTCTTCTTCATCACTTTTTTTTTTTTGGGAAACTCAATTTCTCTTTTTCTCAATTAAAAAAGCAAAATCTAAAAACCAATTCTTTTCAATTATTTTGTTCTTGATCAAAAAGTAAAATCTTAAATTTAATTCTTCTCAATTGCTCCTTTTCTTAATTAAAAAAGCAAAATCTGAAATTCAATTCTTCTCAATTACTTTTCTTCTTAAATAAAAAGGCAAACTTTGAAATCCAATTCTACTCAATTACTTTTTTTTTCTTAATTAAAAAGCAAAATTTGTAATCCAATTCTTCTCAATTACTCTTTTTCTTAATTAAAAGGCAAATTTTGAAATCCAATTCTTCTCAATTACAACTTTCCTTTATTCAAAATGCAAAATCTACAATTCTTCTCAATTATTTTTTTCTTAATTAAAAAGCAAAATTTGTAATCCAATTCTTCTCAATTACTTTTTTTTTTTAATTAAAAAAAAAAATTGTAATCCAATTTTTCTCAATTACTTTTTTCCTTAAATGAAAAGGTCAAAAAATGAAGTCCAATTTTTCTCAATTACTTTTTCCTTAATTAAAAAGGTCAAAATTTGAAATCCAATTCTTTTCAATTACTTATTTTCTTAATTAAAAATACAAAATCAATAATTCTTCTCAATTAGTTTCCTTCCTAATTGAAAAGACAAAATCTGAAGTACAAGTTCTTCTCAACTTTTTCTTAATTATAAAAAGGCAAAATACCAAGTCCAATTGTTATCAAAAGTGCAACACACACACACACACACACACACACACACACTTCTCTCTGTTTTTCTCTCTTTTCACTTGTTTTTCTTGTGTTTCAACTTTAAGAATGGTGTCAATGGAATCTTCAAAGAGTGATGAACCACAAGACTTGCCTGTGTTTTCAAAGAAAAGCTCTACTACTGCTGCAGCCATGACCAAAAAAGGCGTCTATGTTGCCATCTCTTACATGGCTTGTGCTGGTAATTACTCTATTTATTCTCTCCTCATAATTTTTACCTTTTAAGAATGAATATGGATTCTTGCATGTTTATTTTCAAGATTTATTTATGTGTTTAGGGGTCGTTTAATATGCGATATAAGGCGGGATATCACAGGATTAAGTGATTAGTTTATATGGTCAACCAAGTACAAAATAAATTTATGAGATATTCCACCTTATCTCATCTAACTTGGAATTATTTTATCCCATCTTACAGGTGGTATAAATTATTAGTCTAGGGATTATAATCCTATTCCCATGATAATTTACTCCGCGTACCAAAACAACCCTCGAAGTATTCTGCAAATGATAAGAGTTACTGGTAAAAAATACACCTAAAATATCACCTTTTTCACGAGTTTCATACCTTAGTTATCCATTGTTCGATTGACCTATCTAAACCATCGCTCCATTTGTAATTAAACACATCCTGATACTGAGTTGGCCTAGACGCCCATGTTGTCGACTGGGAACAAATATTTGGTCAATTTAGCATCGAGGTGTGTTTTAATACAAAAGAAATGATAGTTTAGTTAGGCAAAGGAAACAATGGATAGTTGAGGTATGAAACTGAAAAAATGATAGTTTAAGTGTGTTTTTGAACATTAACTCCTAATGATATATTGTATATCTCTACATCTTTATGTCAAAGGAGAAGAATAAAGAAAATACAGTAAATGAAAATCTCCATAAAAAGCAGTAAGAATTTTTTCCCTCTATATTTAACTAGAATGTTTATAATCAGCCTATTTGTGATAGCATATGTCCTTTTTTTTTGACACAAGTACTTGCAATTATCACATGCACAAAAACAGAGAGTTGCTTGATGTAATATGGCACTAACCTGTGGGTTAGACGCACGTTATGAGTTCAAAACCTGCTATTTAGGGTCCATATCCAACCTGTTTGAACCGTGCCCCAGTCTGCTCGGGGATTTCTTGATTATATGAAAAGAATGATAGAATGATGCATGGCAAATTTGTATTCAATATTTTTATAACAACAGGGCGTCATGTCATGGATTTAACCACATTTCTTTCTTTTTCTTTTGGGGTAGGGTGGGTATTTAATTCTAGGACTTATGAAAACTTGCAATGAGTGTATGCAACCTAATCACTAGGTAACATTCAAAATCCTTGTGAAGATTTTTTCTCTTTTTTCTAGTATTGGTTTACCAAAATCTTTAAACAAACCAAACCTTTTCTATTTATTGTAATTTAAACATATGTGTGAAGTTTCAAACGATAGATCAAAACTGCACAATTAATCTGACGTTTCTGGTGCACGGCGGAACTTCTATCATCGATAAGGTCTAAAACTAATGTAGGATGTTTATTTTACTGAACCCTCTGTAAGAAGGGTAAATAGTAGCTTCCTCTTTTTCTTTTGGTGTTTATCATGATTAGAGGACTGCAATGTGGTACTTAAAATTACTCTGAATTTGATTATCTTATGAGCAACGCGACCATCTTATCATCTTCTTTTTTTTGGGCAGTTCTCTTGGTCATATTCAATAAGGCAGCTCTTTCATCTTATAATTTTCCATGCGCAAACGTGATCACACTATTTCAGGTAACTACTTTATGTTAGATTTATTCGACAGACAGAATCATCACATGCTTTGTACTGATTTCCTTGTATGTTGGTTCGGTATCTATCATGTTAATTAGTCGTAAGTGTTTAGTAAAAAATGGCCTAAGGAAAAGCTGTGCACTATTGTTACAGCATCCATGCACACATGCAATATCTTTGGTTTTCATGTTTAAGTGAAAATTAAAGTTTTAAATACCTGTTAGAGGTAAACTACATTTCAACTATTTCCTTTTACCGGCTCTCATGTCACCTAAAAAAGGATAAAAACCTTGCTAATGCCTTAGGAGTGGGAAGCGAAAAATGCAAAGAAACTCGTTCGATGCAAAAAATTGAGGTAAAGCAGGACACTTCATTAGTCTAACAATTATCTCTTCCATGATTGGCACAGGTTTTAAGGCTTTGTCTGTACCTTGCAATGGTCTTCTGTGTGTTATATTTGCATGTTTATTCTTTAATGGAAATAAAATGCTCTCGGAAGGTTTTCCTTTCTCATAGTTCCTTGAGCCAGAGCCTAATTCAGCTTTCTGCTGAAGTTAATTGCGTATCAATTTGTCATCATAATACTTTCATGTTTCAATTTTAAGCATTTTCTACAGCATATAAAGAAATGGTCCATTTTTTCTCGTTCCATCTCCTGGTGATAATCATGTTTGCACTGTTAAAATTTATGTAAATCAAACAGTTGTGTGTGTGTGTGTATCTATATATAGGCATTATGGTGTTTTGGGCTTGAATGGCATCATTTCAACAACCTGATCTTGGATGTCATCTTATATAGCCAGATCATATGATTTTCTTGATCGTCAAAATGCAGCGCTAATTGCTCTGTAGACCAAAATGCTGCTAAACTTTGAATTGTCTTTTAGTTGAACAACTCTGGATTTCTAGGAGTTTTGATAATTTCAGGCTTGCAAGGTAAAACATATTTTAATAATATGCAGATGCTAAGTTCGAGTTTGATTCTCTACACTTTGAGACGCTGGAAAATTATATCTTTCACAGTTCAGGATTCACATACTGTGGTTACGCGTACAACGTACCTCGTACCGTTGAAGACAGTACTGCATTGTACTCCCGTGGCATTATCATATTTGCTTTACATGGTAAGTATCAAGTCTCCTAGCTAGTTCATCTCCTTACTGCTTAGTGTTTCTTATTAGCTTTCCGTTTGTTTCTTAAGTAAATCTGCTACACTTTTTTTTTTTCTCTGGTAGCTGGTGTCTATGGAATCTATTCGTGGAATTAGTGTTCCTATGTACACCACTTTGAGACGGACAACTGTTTTCTTTACAATGGTGGCAGAATATTTTCTAGCAAGGAAAAAGTATTCGTCATATGTTATTACATGGTGAGCAATCATTCTGTTATATCTTCCTTTTTACATATATGTACATATAATACAAAGAAATACCTAGTTATTACTTAGCTGAAATATGTTAAACTAGTTTAATTTAATTTCTATGTCTTCGCGAGGTTTTTACATGTAGAATTTTACTATTTTGATTTCGTGTCTTTACGAAACACTTATAAGGGTCCCATCAGTGTAGGAATAATCATTCTTGGTGCATTTGTTGCTGGTGCTCGGGACCTGTCGTTTGACTACTACAGCTATACCATTGTTTTCATCTCAAACATAACTACAGCATTATACCTGGCGTGTATATCTAGGATTGGTATCTCTATTTTTTTATTTTTTTTGGGATTTATTTCTTTTCAGATGCGTTTTCTTGAGTTTCATGGATGAGTTTTTGATATATCTCGATATCTCTAATTTAGGAAAAACTAGTGGCCTTAACAGCTTCGGCCTGATGTGGTGTAATGGTAAGGAAATGCTATGATTATATTGATTGTGTCTATACTCAATATCGGTACATAAGGACTTTTTTTATTTGTGATACTCTGCAGGTATAATATGTACACCGATTTTGCTAATTTGGACAGCATACAGAGGTGACTTAGAAGCTACAAGAAATTTTCTGTACTTGAATACCGCCGGCTTTCAGGTGCTTTATTTCATAAAATCCTCTTTAAAATAGTTCAGCAGGGTAGTGTCTTGTTTACTAGCTTTAACATAGTGCATATTTCACCATGATATCCATATTAATTGGTGTATAGTCTTAGAGGACTTGGAAAATGATTTGGATTGAGTAATTAATGCAAGGTAAAACCGGAGAAAGAAATTTTTTTTTCTCTTGATATGCTAAAGTAGACAAGTGAAAATCTATTTTTAGTATAGTGGACGAGTAAAAGTGAATGGAGAGAGTAGTAACTTTCAAGAGGAGTTAAAATCGTATGACGAGAGATATGCTCTTAATTTTCAAGAGGGGTTTCGGTGCCTTTATTCATTCGAGATTCATTCAGAATTAACATTTATGAAACATATCTTCAGTTTGACCACTCAAAAATTTGGAATGCAGTCTGTTTTGAGTTGAACTATTATTTCAGTGCATACTACAAGTCTCTTTCTGTAGAACGTTCCCATTTCAGTTCATCATACATATCTTTTTGAGGATAAATCGAGCATTCGTGTTATTGTTGGAAAATTTTGCAAGCATGAACTGTAGTAGAACATCATCTTTTCCCATAGGGAATAAAAGATCTCTGACAAACTTACATGATCAATTTGTTCTACACGTAATACTACCATTAATTTTTATCCCAAAAAACAGGACTCAAATATGGGTATTTTTAACGTGTTTGACTAGTACATTTGAGACCTTGCCTAAACACCTCCCTAATTAACCTTTGTGAACAACGATAATTATGCCTCAATCCCATGAAAGTTGAGGTCGGCTATATGAATCCTCATTGACAATGTTGCTCAAAAGCAACCTTTGTGAGTTATGACTATTCTTGTTATTCACTAAACATAGTTCTGCTTGAGACTCTTTATTAATTTTTTTTTTCACCTGCTAAACTTTTACATCTTTGCAGGCTGTGATTTTTCTGTCATGTGCTCTGGCTTTCTTATTGAACTATAGCGTATTCCTAAATACAACTATCAATTCTGCACTAACACAGACAGTCTGCGGAAATCTTAAGGTGTGTAATATGTTTCTCCAATCTATTATGCGCATTTTGCATGAATATTTATGGAACTTTTTGCAATTCACTATAGTAGTGTTATTCCTTACCGACGTCATTTCCTAAAGGAACTAACAAGAAGCACTTATATAGAAAAGTAAGAACTTCTCTATTGGCTAGATGATTTCTCAGAATCCTCATTATCTTTGTTGTTCTCAGTTGTAATATAGGAACAGAATAAATGATGATGCTCTTCATGAATTCATATTCCTAATTGAGATGAGAACAATGCTAACAAGAACATAAACCAAGGCGGAGCTAGGATTTTTAGTTTATTGGTTCTAAACCACAATCCTTTTTGTTTACTATGGGTTCTGGATAGATTGTTTATATATAGCGAATGAATTTTTTAAACATAAAGTTTCCTAACCGGTAGCTAAACTGGTGGCTCCACCCCTAAACAATATAAGTGGAAGAATGAAAGTGAAGAAAGCCCCTTAGATTAGTTTCCTTTTTCTACTAATTCCTTTCATGTATGTGTGCCTTTCCCCCGACCCTGCTAACGTGGGATGCTTTGTGCACCGGGCTCTTTTGTAACAACTAATGACTTTGTAGGACTTGTTTACTGTTGGATTTGGATGGCTAGTTTTCAGAGGACTTCCATTTGATCTGGTTAGTGTAGAACATACATTTCAATATATTTATAATTAGTTTTTACTTTTTACCATTACTAATATATATATCTACCATTTTCTCAATGACAGTTGAATATTGTTGGCCAGTGTCTTAGCTTTCTGGGATCTTGTCTGTATGCTTACTGTAAACTCAAAGGCATTTAGCTTTGCCTAAATAATGTTCATCATTTGCAGGAACATTTACCATCAATCTATAATATATTCAATATTTAAATCTCTCATCTTTTGGTGGAAATCTCCATTATGTATTTATAGGGTAAATTCATGTTTATATCATATCATATAACTTTATTATTATAAAAAGCAGTTCGGTGCACGAAACATCTCGCAATTAGATTTGGTTCGGGAAGGGTCACACCTTAAAGGGGTGTGATGTAGACACAACTCATATCTGTTACCTAGAGATTTGTTTTATGTGTGAGGGATAAAGGGAGATAATTATGGGATAAAATTTTAGTACTCCTTAATTTGTTGTTTGGTTACAAAGTGTGGGAAAATTTATCCAAGAATTAATAATTAGTATTAGAATAAGTTATCCTTTCCTCTGGGTGGAATAGTAATCCTAGGATAACCTATATCTCAAGATAAAATCGTTAAAATAACAAAAATACCCTCTCAAATCCTTTTTACACATCACTAATATAAAAATCTAACTAAGGTGAAGGGTATTTTTGTAAACAAACTTATTCTTAGAAATTATGCAATGCATGTTATTTTTAATCGACAAACAAATAATCAATAAGAAATAATACCAACATAACTAAGCTCAACATAACTAATTCCAACATAATTAATTCCAACATAACTAAGCTCATCATATATAACTTATTCAAACCAAACGACCCCTAAAGATATACTACTTAGGGGTCGTTTGGTTTGAAGATAAGTTATGATGAAATTAGTTATGTTGTGATTAGTTATATTGTGATTAGTTATGTTGGGATTAGTTATGCTAGAATATTATTCTGATATTATTTTTTATTGACTGTTCGATTTGTTGTATTAAAAATAATATGCATAATTTCTAAGAATAAGTTATTGTTTACAAACATATCATTCAGCTTAGCTAGCTTTTAATATTAGTGATGCGTAAAAAGGATTTGAGAGGATATTTTTGTTATTTTAACTATTTTATCCTAAGATAAGTTATTCCATAATTACTATTTCACTTAGAGGCAGGGATAACTTATCCCAATACTAATTATTAATCCTAAATAAATTATTTCAAACTTTGTAACTAAACAAAAGATTAAGGAGTACTAAAAATTTATCTCAAAATTATCTCCCCTTATCTTTCACACCAAACATGTCGTAAGTATAAATTAACGAGACGTGTTATATATTTATTGGATTGATACAGGTAAATAGTGTTTTTTAAAGAGGGGGCGGGGGGACAACAACTCGGGTTTGTGGGGTAAGGTATGTTTCTTGCCCCCTTATTCCACGCTTTAATGTATTTCCTCCATCTCATTTTACTTTGTTCATTTTTCATTTTACCCGTATATTAAAAAATTATAAATAAGAATGTGAGTTTTACTAATTCACCCATTAAGAAAGTTTTTGGAATTTTACAAATAATGTTCACACTTTTAAAAAATAATTAATTATAAGAATAATATGAAAAAAATTTAATTAGTTCTCCCTTACTTTAGAAAGATGGACAATTAATATGGAATAATTATTTTTAATAAAATGGACAACTCAAAATGTGATGGAGGGAGTATCATGAAGAATTTCCAAGGGATAGTGGATGTTTTTGTTTTGTTTTTTATCTGGTGTTCGGTATTCATATTGGAGTCCTATTAAATTTGGATGCGCGTCGGAAAGTCCCACATTAGAGAGTAAAGCGCTCCCTAACAAAGACGATTCCGTATTTAGGGAAATTCAAAATTGAAATTTCTGATTAAGAATGAAGGAATATTTACCCCTCCACCACAACTTTTTGTACAGGGATAGTGGATGTTGACTCCTCATTTCAGTCAAGAATATTACTAATTCTGGTCCCAAATATTCGTCGTTTTGGCAAATTGAATTTGGTTCAAGATATTTAATGATTAAACAAATAAATTCATTTACAAGTACCCCACCCCACTCCCAAACCCTCCCCCAAATATTACCCTTATTCTTCCAAACTATTTGAGTGTTAATTAAATGAGACATATAAGAAATATGAAATAGTATAGTTTATACAACTATTTTTGTACATATTAAGGTTTTTAACCGTCTTTCTTAAAGGTGTTTTAAAAGTTCATCCATGCAAAGAAAGATTTAATATGGAGCGGAAATAAAGTATTACTTACGGATTCAAAGGAATCTAGTAATTTTTGTTTAAATTCTCTATTTGTATTAGAAAATTTATTTAATGTATATAAATATTAAATTGTTAACCTAGTAACTAAGATAAGTTATAAATTTAGTGACAAGTTATAAATCCATAAATTTTAAATCTGGAATCTACCTTTAATTCAGGTTTGTTCTAGTTAATTGTTCATGTGGTTTCAACTATTGATTTTGAAACTTCATGATAATGGTTATTTCTCAAAGAGACAATGTCATGGGTGTTTCAGTTGAGAAATAATATTGAAAGGTGACTTTCAAATTCATGCCGAATAGGTTCACTAAAGAAATTAATAAGAGGCGCGTAAGGCAATTTTTATAAAAAGTTTTATATTCTTAAAATTTAAAATTTCTGATTAAAATTAAAAAAAATTCTAATTATCTCACCATACTCACCGTAGAGGGGAGCGTTACTAGATAAGAAAGTTTTCGCTTGCATCTATAGACGACTTCATGCCAAAACCAAAGACATGGAAATGTGTAAAAAGGGCAACATATGGGCCCACTGGTCTTAAAAGATTAATATAAAATCGTGATATGAGTAAGTAGTACTTCCTCCGTCTAGTATTAATTGGTCATCATATTAAAAATAGTTGTCTTATATTAGTTGCTCACCTTATTACCATTGCAATTAATTTTTTTTGAAAGTGTTCACACTTATTTGTAAAGTCTCAAAAAAAAAATTTTAAAAGTGAATTAGTAAAATTACCTTCTTATTTATGATTTCTTAATATGCGTATAAAAAGAAAAATGACCAACTAATATGGGAAGCGGGAGTAGTGATGAACAAAGTGAGTGATATATATATATATATATAAAGTTGCCGGGTACACAAAATATTCTGAGTTTATGCAGGAGCCAGGATTTGGAAAGGGCCACACTCAAAGAGGTGTGATATAGACAACCTACCCTAATGTTTGTCGTGTTTACACATGATTTAGGGAAGGGCCGCACTCATCAAAAGGGTGTGATGTAGACAACCTATCCTAATGCGTCCCGCATTTACATAGGATTCTGGGAATGAACGCACTCAAAGGTGTGTGATGTGGACAACTTATCCTAATACAAACATTATTAACTACTTTCACAGGCTCAAACTCGTGACCTATAGGTCACACGAAGATAACTCTACCATTATTCCTAGCTATAGACTCCCTTCGGACATGCAAACTTTTATAGCTCCAAATTATGAAGCAAGGAGGCGGGGGTGGGCATGTTGGTTTTGGCTTTTGGAGATCATCAAATAAAGATAGTTAGTATAAAAGAAAAGAAAAAGGGAAGAAGATGACCCATGTATGGGGAAAAAAAAGTGAAATTGGAGGGGTTACATAGGGGATTCTTGAAAATGGATATGAAGAGGTAACGTAACAACTACGGATCGGAGTATATTACATGAACTTATTTTCGAAGGTATATGTGAGCCACTTTTTAGATGAGAGATGGATAATTACTTCGTTCATCTTTATTTGTCTCCTGACTTAGCACTCGCATCTTAAGAAATAATAATTATAACGTTAATTTTACTGTATCACCATTTGAATATAACAATTTTTTAATAACAAAGGTAAAATAGATATAAAATGATAACTTATTCATTAGTTTTTCAAATTTGACAAATATTGTTAGACATCTATTTTTAATATAGTGGATAAGGACGATGAAGTAACTTTATAAACTTAGGGGTCGTTTGGTAGAGTGTATTAAAAAGAATAATGCATGTATTAGTCTTGTGTATTATTAGTACCTTGTTTGGTACATTTTATTAGCCTATGTATAACTAATGCAAGCATTAGTTATACACTCTATTGTGTATTGAGGTGTGTATTACTAATACCTCAAAATCAATGGTATTAGTAATGCAATAGATTCTAATTCATGTATTATTAAAGACACAATTATCCCTCAAAATCTTTTCCACATCCTTTCTACCATATATGTGATGGTTATTTTTTTTATTTTTTATTTTTTTTTACGATTTATGCAATTCATGTTATTTTTAATACACCAAACCAAATAATACATAAGAAAAATATAAGTATAACTAATGCAAGCATAACTAACACAAGCATTACTAATACACCAAATTTTATATTATTCTTATATACTCTACCAAAAGACCCCTTAATGATTTGCAATAAAAGCCTGCAGCGTGCATGTCTGTGACACAACAAATTAAGTGCAATTAGTGCGTTTTTGTGCGTGTGCATGTGTTGTAAAGAACAATGAAATAATAGAAAGAAAACTTACTCCATCCTTCTCTGACACTTATCCTTTTCTAATCGATTTGAAAAGAAAATAAAAGAATAACACCTTTCTATTTGTTTGTTAGATAAGAATATCGATAGTCACTATGCTTTGAATGCGTGCAAAATAAACCGTGTCTCACTATAATAATCTACAAATCACATTAAAGATGTAAACTACACTAAACGAAACTTTTTGTATGTGGATGAAATATTCATCATTCATGTCATTCAACGTGGATTGGACAAATATCCAGCACACCTGCAATTATACACCTGCACGGTATACTTTCGGTTCTCTCTTTGGTGTGCAAGGGAGGGATTAAACATTGCCTAATCACCACCATTACTGTGGTTTATTTATTTTTTTTCTAAAAAAAATTTCTGTGTAACGAGCATGACCGAAAAAACATACGGGGGTTTGAATCTAAGACCCCCTATTTTAGAGATCAATCAACTTGGTGATCCGTGCCGATACCTTTCTATATTTAGAAAAGAAGTAACAATTTAACTTTTACTAAAGGAGCATCCGATGCATTAATATAAGGTCCCGATACGAACATGATTGGAGAAAGGTACGATCGGAGCACAAGGATCTATTGTACATAATTTTACTTTGCATTTCTGTATAAAACTTTCTTTCACAACTCAACCCGACCTCCTGACATGATTTGTGGCCACACAAACAATTATGACTTATCTTAGACTACAAACTTAAAAAATCTTCTTTTTTATTATTAAATTTCATATTCATTTTAAACACCTTTACATGAATTGCGAAGGGAAGTAATTTGTCTGTGAACCCACAAATTTTGGCTTAGGCGTATGTGTCAAAAGTTTCACTAAATACGTATTAAATAATTGATTCTGAACTCAATAAATTTAATGAAAATGGTAGAATTACAAATTTAAACTATAAATTTAAATATCAAATATAAACACACAGACCCCTTCAGAAACTGTTTTTCTTTTCTCCAGATAAATAGTCCTCTGATCTTTTGTTGACATTCTAGAAGAGAAAATACACGTATGAGAGTGGTTAAGTACTTGAACTGACTTTTAACATATTGAATTTTCAAGCGAAAAATTAATTTAGTGGCGTTTGGATATAAAAATTGTGAAGTTTGAAAAAAAAAAAAAGTTTTCGAGAAAAAGTAAAAAAATGATTTTTAAAATTAAAGTTGTGTTTGGACACGATTATTTTTGAATTATTATATAAGTAATTTAGAGTAAAAATTGTGAAAACTAAATAGCTTTTTGGAGTTTATAAATTCCAAAAAAATTTAAAATTAAATTTCAAGTTGAATTTTAAAAAATTATAACAATTTTATGTCCAAACAATTTTTTAGAATATATTATGAAAAAAAGTAAAAAATATCCATGGCCAAGCGAACACCATTAATGATGTGATCAACGACATATACATGCTGCATAAAATCCGTCATTTGCTTGTAGAAATTAAGCTCTCACATAAGCCAACATAACTATCTCATATTCTAATAAAGATATTTTTTTATAATCAAAAGCAAGTATGATCTATAAAAAAGGCATTTTAGTTTAATTTTATTAAAATAAATAATTTATTTGTGTGTATGGGATTTGTGTTTGATGGAAGAATATTTCAGGTGCATGCGCAAGAGAAGCCAAAGAGTGAGAAATGTCTCTTTATTTGTGTGTTTTAGAGTATGTGAAAACTTATCCATAATGAAATGTTTATATCAAATCAATAAATATAAGACAATCTATATTTTCTAACATTTGATACAAATTGTTGGTGAATTATTACAATAATTACAATTGAAAAATAAAAAAAATGAAAGAAAATAAAATAATCTTCTTCTTGGTTGAGGCACAAATATCTCACTCTCTTTAAGGAGATTCAAGCCCACTGCAGCAAATGTTTTCACCGGTCCAACAGTAATCTTCTAGACTTGTCCCCTCCAGGATATACAGTCCACTCACAAAGTACAACTCAACAAACTCCGGACAAGAGTTGAGTTCAATGCTCCACAAAAAAGAACTCCTCCCTTCAACTAATAAACTCTCTTTTTTACTAAGGTTATCTCTAATTTTGATTTCCTCGGACCCGAGCTCTCCAACAATCATTATAAAGTCCTGAGCTTGGTCTACCACTGATTTGTTGTCCACCATTTAAAAATGAAAAAACCTGCTAGCGACATATTTTTTCGCTCCAGCTTCCTCGATATCATACTTACTCTGCAATACTTTCTAAATTTTCTTTGCACTAGAGTAAGTTCTATCATTATAACCATACAAATTATCAGATAGACAATTAAGTAGAAAATACCAATACTAGTGAGAGTCCATCGTACTTTTTAACTTTCTCTTAAAGAGAAAAAAGTTCATCATCATTCATGGTGGAGTTGTCTACTTTATTAGGATTCTTCTCAATTAACACATAAGAAACTTTGAGAAAACTTAAGTAGAAAACTATTTTACCCTTTCATCTTTTGAAATGAGTACCGTTGAATCGGAATGACTTGTTAAGATCTCCCAACTTGACATCCATAGATTTTTCAATTGTCGCCATTGAATCTCCTTAAAATTGTTAGTGAATTATTACAACAATTACAATTAAAAATACAAAAAATAAAGAAAATCAAATAATCTTTTTCTTGGCTGAGGCACCTATATCTCGCTCTCTTTAAGGAGATTCAAGCCCACTGCAGCAAATGTTTTCATCGGTCCAGCAGTAATCTTCTTAACTTGTACCCTCCAGGATACAACAGTCCATTCATAAAGTACAACTCAACAAACTCTGGACAAGAGTTGAGTTCAAAGCTCCAAAAAAAAGAACCCCTCGCTTCAACTAATAAACTTTCTTTTTTACTAACTTTTATGCACTCTATATTTTCTTGTACTTAAAAAAATAATGCAAGACCACATTATTTATAAGTGAGAAAGCTCTCCCTTGCAATGAATAGGAAGAAGTAGTGAGAAGATAAATGTGATGAAGGTTACAAGAGTTACAAAGGTTACAAGAGTTAATAGATGAATAAAGAGTTGGAGATTACATGTATCTCAAGGAAAATGGTGGCTAAACTCAGCCACCATTATCTAAGAAGCAAATGTTCTAACTGGCGTTATTTGCAACATCCCTCTACCGTAAAACAGCAACTCCATAGATTACTAAGGCATTATATGCCACTCTAAGAATATGGAAAAGTAACTGCATACTAATGCATTGAACAAAATGCAACGAATAGAGTAAAAGGCATTGAGTTGCTGCACACCATAAGGCAAATTAATACATTATAATATTATAAACTAAATATTAAAATACCTAAAAATCATCATGTCATGACCTAAAAACTAGGCCATGATGACACTTATCGCGGTCCAACCTTGATAAGTAAGCCAATCACTAAAAAAGGGAAAGAAATTCTCAACAAGAACAATAATAATAAGGCGAGACTTCTAGAATGAAGTCAGGCCAAACATAAATAAAGCGGAAGTCTGAAAGAAATAATATAAAATCTCCAAAATGTGGTGTCATAAGTGTACAGGAAATGTACAATGCCTATCTCCGAAAATAAGTAAAGACATACTCCCTCCGTCCCAATTTATGTGATGTACTTTGACTTGGCACAAAGTTTAAGAAATAAAGGAAGACTTTTGAAACTTGTGGTCTAAAATGAGTTATAGATATTTGTGTGGTTGTAAATCATTTCATTAAGGGTAAAGTGGGTATTTTAAAGTTAAATTGTTACCAAATATAGAAATGTGTCATTCTTTTTGGGACTGACTAAAAAGGAAAGTGTGTCATATAAATTGGGACAGAGGGAGTAATAAAGGTAAGAGGAGGTCCGGAAGCCAACTCTAGTCCCTAGAGCAACCCAGTACCTCGATCATAGTCTTTGAAAAACACAATCATCCACCGCAAGTCGTACTCGGACTAGAATTTGCACCGAAAGAGCACAGTAGGAGTGAGTACGGTTCACTTGTACTCAGTAGATATCATAGGCCGACTGAGCAAAGTAGAAAATAATACAAGTAAAATAACACTATGAGCACGCCAACTTCAAGCAGAAAAGTTCCTAAACGATAGCTCAAACCGTCTCCACTAACAGTTCTAATAAAAAAACTGAAATGAAACAATACAGATATACCCAAAGAGTATACGGAATAAAGTACATGTCAAGACAAATAAAAGAACCATGAAAGATGCATATGCAATGCAATGCAATGATGATGGGATGAATAGTAAAAGTCATCACGTAACTTTCTGTATACAACTACCGAGCTCGTAGCTCCTAAGATAGGACCCATGGGGAGTTCGCAACCCATATACTATCTATCAAATCTCAAATCTCAACCCACCTCTCCTGTTCGTGTTCATAGAGAAGGTTTTTATAAAAATGTCTCATTTTCTTTCAAAAATAGTGTTCCTCAATGCTACCGATATCTCATGAATGTATATGTATGGAATGAGAATGTAATGCTCACAATCAAATCAGTATGAAGATATCCAATCCATTCAATATGAATATAAGTGAACCCAAAAATCAACTCAATATGTCCACAATTCATTATATCAACTCTAATTAGGCACAATCGAAATAAATATGCGTGTAGGACATCATTAATATCATATCAACCCCTAACTCGGGCATTTCTATCATGATAAAGGTAGCCAATGCTCAATAAGTCCTATAATAACAATTCAAGCCCCCTCACGGACATCATATCTAGAATAAAGGTATTTAAATGCACAAAATAAGGACAATGATGTCAAATAAAGCCCCCACTCAGGCAATATGCAATATATAACATCACCAATCAACAACAACAAGAATATACGCCCCCACACGGGTACAAAACAAAAATAATAATCTAAAAATATCATTTTCATAGTTGTTCTCCCCTATCCATAGCATGGTTTACTTATTTATTAACTACCCAGCTCAATCTGAAGGAAGTTAAGTCATAACCTACCTCGAAACGATAAAATTCGAGCCTAAAGTCCTTCAACACGAAGCTTTCCACTTTCAAACGACCTCAAAATAAACTAAAACGTACAAATATAGCATCTACGTGTTAAAAGAAAGCCAACAATACCCATATTGATCAAATTTAAGACGGGTCCAAAATGGACTCGAAAAACAAGTTTGAAAATAAGAGAGGTAAAATCAAAATTTTATTTTAAAAACTCATTCTCCGAGGTTGTAGGAGTCTACAGTTGAAAACACATGCAAAAACGAGTGAAAAATAGGTCCAAATTGAAAAAAAATCATTTTTAAGCTTTACCGTAAAAACCCTTAAAAATCCATTTTGAAATCAAGGTTAAGAGGTGTTTTCGAAGATATAATCAATGGGGAATAATGGGAATATAAGTTTAGAGGTTACCTAAATAAAAGACGATGAAGAAACCCTCGAAAATTACCTTTCCCAAAGCTTGGAGGTCCAAAAATGGAGAAAAATCAGGATTTTGAGCTATTTATACTATTCTGTGAACAGTACCTCGCGATCGCGAGGGTCAACATTAACCGACCATTAAGTTGGTCATCGCAAAAGTGTAGCTGGGACTCGCAATCGTGATGAGTTAACTCGACCCGGTCCACCGATTAACCCATCGCGATCGCGATGCCATCACCACGCGATAGAGATGAAGACTATCATCAAGGCCCGAGATCGCAACACGAGTCCATGCAATCGCGATGAAGGGCCTGATGCACTAGATATCAGTTGTTTCTGAGTTTTTGGCAAGTTGAAATGTCTCCAAATGGACCCTTGAGATTCGTTTGGGACCCCACAGAAATAAACCATATATGCTACTAGGCTATTTTCGACGTTTCGGACTCAATGGCAATGTTGGATCTTTGAAAAAGGATCATTTTTAATAAATTAGCCCCCAGGACCCTTTTTAGGTATTTTTTTCAAACCAAGGGTCGAAATGCAAAATAAAGGTCCCAAACCTAAACCAACCCGGCTACTAACCCAAATTCGACATTCTGGATCTAATGGAACTATCCAAATCACCAATCAACACTCACAATATCTAATGTTGATTGAAGTCAACTATAGAGTTTTTAAAGCCTCTAAAAGCCACAAACTCACCCAAACGATTTTTGATTGCATCGAGAATCATGCTAACCATCCCCACACCCCAAAATCAATATATAGCAACTACGAAAAAGGGAAAAATGGTCAAAATATATGAAAAGCAGGATTTCACATATTAGGTTCTTACAGTATCCACCACTAAGACTTTAGTTCGTCCTTAAACTAAAATGCAAAGAAATACATGAGTCAGTAAAAACCTGGGAGTAACTACTACGCATATCAAACTCGACCAAGTAGCCTCCTAAATAGAATGGTGTCTCCACTGAACCTTAACTACAAGAATATCTCTAGAACGCAACCGTCTAACATTCCTGGCTAAAATGGAGACCTCAACAAAGGTCAACCTCTTATCCAACTGAACCGAATCCCAACGAAGCACATGAGACTCATCAGGAATGTAGCATCGAAGCATGAATACATGAAAAACTGGATGAACGGCTAAAAAATCTGGAGATAAGGCCAACTCATAAGCAATGTCCCCAACTGTCTGAAGAATCTCAAAAGGTCCAATGTACCTTGGACTAAGCTTGCCCCTCTTTCCGAACCTCATCATGCCATTCATGAGTGACACACGAAGGAAGACCCGATCCCCAATTCCAAACTTCAATGCACAAAGTCATCGGTTGGCATAACTCTTTTGCCTACTCTGGGCTGCCCAAAACATATCCTGAATCACTCGGACTCTATCCAAAGACTCGCGAAGCAAGTCGGTACCACATGGTCTATCCTCGAAAGTCTCAAACCAATCAATCGGAGATCGACAATGCCTACTATGTAACGCCTCAAAAGGTTCCATATCAATACTCGAATGGTAGTTATTGTTATAAGAAAACTCTGCAAAGGTTAAATGTTGCTCCCACTGACCTCCGAAGTCCAAAGTACTCGCGCGGAGCATATCCTACAAAACCTGAATGGTACGCTCCAACTTGCGTCGATCTAGGGGTGGAAAGTTGTGCTAAGGTCAACCTGAGTACTCAACTCCTCCTAAAATGTCCTCCAGAAGCTAAAAGGGAACACTGAGCCTCTATCGGAAATAATAGACACGGGTACCCCATAAAGACGGACTATCTCTCAAACATAGATACGAGCCAACCTCTCGGTACTGAAGGAAAACCTGAATAGGAATGAAATGGGTAGATTTGGTCAGTCGATCCACGATGACCCAAATGTTGTCAGACCCGCGAGAAGTACGAGGCAACCCACTCATGAAATCCATAGTTATCATCTCCCACTTACACATAAGAATGGGTAATCTCTAAAGCAAACTACCCGATCTCTGATGCTCGGCCTTCACCTGTTGACAACATAGGCAATGAGCTACGAAGTTCGCCACACCCTCCTTCATACCACCCTACCAATAAAGTTGTTTCAAATCACGGTACATCTTGGTAACCCTAGGATGAATGGAATAGCTAGAACAATGCACCTCCTCCAAAATAAATCTCACCCATCCACCAACTCTCGGCATACAAACTCGGCCACTAATTCTCAAAACACCATCTGAATCAAGAGATGTCTCCTTAGCCTCGCCACTCAATACCTTATCTTGAATCACCCTCAAGATATCATCATCAAACTGGTGAGCTCGAATCTGCTCCAACAAAGAAGATCTAGCATCAACAAAGGCTAAAGTACGTCCGAGTGTCGAAATATCAAACCTAACCATCTGGTTAGCTAAAGACTGAACCTCTAAGGCTAAAGGCTTCTCCTGAGTCAAGAGATAAGCTAAACTCTCCATACTAGTCATTTTCTAGATTAAGGCATCCGCAACCACATTAGCCTTACTAGGATGATAAAGAATAGTGAGATCATAATTCTTAAGCAACTCAAGCCAACGTTATTGTCTTATATTAAGATCTCGCTGGGTGAAGAAGTACTGAAGGCTACGATGATCTGAGAAAATCTCACAATGGACTTTATACAAGTAATGCCTTTACAACTTCAACACGAACACAACCGTGGCCAACTCCAAATCATGGTAGGATAATTCTTCTCATGAGGCTTCAACTGACGAGAAGCATAAGCAATCACCTCACCCTCCTGCATCAACACTGCACCGAAACCCACACCAGAAGCATCACAAAATACCCTTTACAAAGCATCGATAATAACCCGCCAAGCCAATAAAACTCCAAATCTCGATAGGAAAGTAGGTTTAGCCCAATCATGAATCATTGCTATCTTGGCCGGATCAACCATAATATCGTATTTAGTCACCACATGACCTAAGAAGGAGATAAAATCCAACCAAAACTCACACTCAGAGAACTTAGCATACAACTTCTCATCACGCAATCTCTGAAGTACAGTCCTCAAGTGTCTCATATGATTAGCCTCATTCTTGGAATGAACCAAGATGTCATCTATAAATACAATCACAAAAGAGTCGAGATATGATCAAAATACCCGGTTCATCAACTCCATAAATGTTGCTGGGGAATTAGTCAACCCAAAAGACATGACCAAAAACTTATAATGACTGTATCGAGTTTGAAAAACCATCTTCGGGACATCCAAAGCTCTAATCTTCAACTGGTGATACCCGAATCTCAAATCAATCTTAGAAAACATCAAAGCAACCTAAAGCTGGTCAAACAAATCATGAATATGAGGAAGAGGATACTTGTTCTTAATTACCACCTAGATTAACTATCGGTAGTCAATACACATGCGCATAGAACCATCCTTCTTCTTCACAAACAAGATAGGAGCACCCCAGAGATATACACTAGGCCTAATAAACCCCTTACTCAATAAATCCTATAACTATTTTTTCAATTCTTTCAACTCAGTCGAGGCCATCCTATAGGGGGAATGGAAATGGGCTTGGTGCCCGACTCCACATCAATAGAAAAATCAATATCACAATTCAGAGGCATACCAGGAAAATTTATAAGAAACACATCCATGAACTCATGAAAAACCCAAACAGAATCCATAGGAGGCGGTGAGGCAACACTAGTATCATGAACATGAGCCAAATAAGACAAACACCCCCTTTCTACCACGTAACGAGCACGTAGAAAAGATATGACTCTCTTCGAACCCGAATTAAGCGTACCCTTCCAAGCTATTCTCGACATACCCGACATAGTTAAGGTCACAGTCTTGGCATAACAATCCAAAATACCATGATAGGAAGCTAACCAATCCATACTCAGAATAACATCAAAGTCTACTATATCTAGGAGAATCAAGTCTACCCAAGTCTCACGCCCCGCAAAGGTAACCATACGGGATCGGTACATCCATTCCACCACTAAAGAATCTCATACGGGGGTAAATACATGAAGAGGCATAGCAAGAGGCTCACATATAACATCAAAACCAGAAGCAAAATATGTAGACACATAAGAAAGGTAGACCCAGGGTCAAATAACATAGAAGCAGATTTGTAGCAAACCAGGACGATACCTGTAATAACTGCATTAAAGGACTCTACCTCGGGTCTCCCAGGTATAGCATAACATTGACCACATTTGCTCCCAGACTGAACAACCCCGTATCCACTACCACAAGCTCCCTACATCTACCTCGAGCACAACTAGCACCACCTCTACCACTCTTTGAATTACCTTTCATAGCAGAAATCGGAGTAGGGCAAAGCTGAAGCTGAGATCCCTACTTAGTAGGTCCAAACACACGTCGAGGGCAATCCTTAGCCACATGGCCAAATTCATTACATACAAACATCCTCTATGGCCAGAATCAATCTGAGGAGGTACGAATGAACTAGAATGACCACCTTGGCCCGAAGAACCAAACCTGGAACGTCCACTCTCATGACCTAATACTTGGCTACTAGAAGACGTAAAACCTAAAGGTCTACCACTCGATCCCTGCAATGCGGCCTGAACTGGCCTACCATGATAACCAAGGGAACACCTACTAGAGAATTCTCTACCTTGAGAGGCGTTTCCACTAAACTCACCCTGACGACGCACCTTCTTGGTACCTCTGTAAGTAGCTTGGATAATAGACTCAATCATCTTGGCGTGCTTTGTAATACTCTGTAAATAATCCCCTGAAACTACCATCTGGGCTATAGCCAACTGATATGAACCATCTAACCCCTTCACAAACTTCTGAATCCTTTCAGACTTGGTGGAGATGCTAGAAACTGAATATCTGGATAGAGCATGAAAACATGCCTCATACTCGGCTATAAACATACTGCCCTACTCCAGATGGTCAAACCCATCCCTTATCTGATCTCTCAAGCTATATGATAAAAATCTCTCTAAGAAGGCCTCAAAAAATTGAGTCCAAGTCATAGTAATTGGACCCAAAGGCCAACAACTGAAAAGTGACCTCCACCAATCCCTGGCCATATCCGTCAACTGACAGGTAGTATAAGCAACTCCATGAGACTCAAGGGGTCCAAGATTATGTAACTTATCCTGGCAATCAGTCAGAAACTCATAGGCATCCTCGCCAATAGAACCACTGAACTTAGGCGGACCCAAGTGAATAAACCTCTCAAACCTCTTTTGATTATTGGAAGACATTATTAGTAACCGAAGAAATAGTAAGTCTGGTAGGAAATAAATCCATACGTGGGGGTAACACAGATGATGGTTGTACCTCAAAAGTAGGAATACCATAAGCAGATGCTAGTACAGACGGCGGAACACCACTCGAAGTTTGAGGAACACTAGGTACACTCAAAGGACACCATCCAAGCGATTCAAAAGGTGAACCAACAAATCCTAAAGTACTGGAGTGTCAACTTAACTCTGTGGAACCTGAGATGGACCTGCAACCCTTATCTGATAATCATCTCTAGCATACTCGACTTCAAGCTCGGGGGAGGCCTCTCTAGCATGTCTTCTGACTAGGGCAACTCCTTATGCCAGTCCTCTACCTCTGGGTCGTCCACGACCCCTAACTCATTCTAGAATTGAAGCTCTTGTATCGAGTGCCGGCTCAGCATCCCTAGCATCTCTGGACCTAGTCCTCACCATCTGCGCAAAAGAGAATGGAATACAAGTTTAGAACATTGGGTATAAACAACCCGCACGATAATGAATCAAATTAGAGAAGGTTTTCCTAAAGACATCTTATAGCCTCTCGAATATAGATATGAATGTCTACGTACTGATCCACGAGACTTTACTAGATATCCTGCTCTAACACTTATGAGACCGATAAACCTGGCATTCTGATACCAATTTGTCAGGACTCAAAAACTAAGTCATGATGGCACTTATCGTGGCCCAGCCTTGATAAGTAAGCCAATCACTAAAAAAGGGAAAGAAATTCTCAACAAGAACAATAATAATAAGGCAAGACTTCTAGAACGAAGTCAGTCCAACACAAAACATAAATAAAGTAGAAGTTTGAAAGAAATAACATAAAATCCCCAAAATGTGGTGTCATAAGTATAGAGCATCTAATACATCATCCAAATACAGAAAATGTATAATGTATGTCTTCTAAAATAAGTAAAGACATAATAAAGGTAGAGGAGGTCCGGAAGTCAACTCTGGTCCTTAGAGTAACCCAGTACCTCAATCACAGTCTCTAAAAAGAATGATCAGCCATCGCAAGTCGTACTCAGACTAGGATCTGCACCGAAAAGGCATAGTAAGAGTGAGTATGGTCCACTTGTACTCAGTAGATATCATAGGATGATTGAGCAAAGTAGAAAATAATACAAGTAAAATGACACTATGAGCACATCACCTACAAGAAAAAAAGTTTCCAAACGGTAGCTCACATCGTTTTAACTAACAGTTCTAATAAAATACTGAAACGAAACAACACAGATATACACAAAGAGTATACAAAAACTAAATACACGTCAAGACAAGAAAAAGAACCATGAAAGATACAGATACAATGCAATGCAATAATGATGGGATGAATAGTAGAAATCATCGCAAGACTTTCTGTATACACCTACCGAATTCACAGCTCCTAAAATAGGACTCATGGGGGGTTCGTAACCCATATACTATATCTCAAATCTCAAATCTCAACCCACCTCTCCTGTTCGTGTTCATAGAGAAGGTTTTTATAAAAATGCCTTATTTTCTTTCAAAAATAGTGTTCCTCAATGGTACCGATATCTCATGAATGTATATGTATGGAATGAGGATGTAATACTCACAATCAAATCAGTATGGAGATATTCAATCCATTCAATACATACATAAGTGAGCCCAGAAATTAACTCAATATGTACACAATTCATGATATCAACTCTAATTAGGCACCATCGGAATAAATATGCATGTAGGACATCATTAATATCATATCAACCCCTAACTCGGACATTTCTATCATGATAAAGGCAATCAATGCTCAATAAGGCCTACAATAACAATTCAAGCCCCCGCACAGGCATCATATCTATAATAAAGTCATTCAAGTGCAAAAATAAGGACAAAAATGTCAAATAAAGCCCCCACTCGGGTAACATGCAATATATAACATCAACAACAACAACAAGAATATAAGTCCCCATACAAGCACAAAACAACAATAATAATCTAAAAATATCATTTTCATAGTTGTTCTCCCCAACCCATAGCATGGTTTACTTATTTATTAACTACCCTGCTCAATCTAAAAGAAGTTAAGTCATAACCTACCTCAAAACGATAAAATACAAGGCTAATGTCCTTCAACACGTGCTTTCCTCTTTCAATGGCCTTAGAATCAACTAAAGCATACAAATATAGCATCTACGCATTAAAAAAAGTAAACAATACCCATGTTGACCATATTTAAGATGGGTCCAAAACGAACTTGAAAAACGAGTTCAAGAACGAGCGGGGTAAAACTAGAATTTTATTTTAGAAACTCATTCCCTAAGGTTATAGGAGTCTATAATTGAAAACCATGCAAATATGAGTGAAAAATGAGGTCCAATCGAAGAAAAACCATTTTTAAGCTTTATTGTAAAAACCCTCAAAAATTCATTTTGAAATGAAGGTTAAAAGGTGTTTTTGAAGATATAATCAATGGGGAATAATTGGAATATGAGTTTAGAGGTTACCCACATGAAACACGATAAAGAAACCCTCAAAAATCGTCTTTCTCGAAGCTTGGAGGTCCAAAAATGGAAAAAATCATGATTTTGAGCTATTTATACTGTTCTATGAACAGTAACTCACGATCAAGGACCCCACCTCATGATCGCGAGGGTCAACATTGACCGACCATTAAGTTAGTCATCATAGTTGCATAGTTGGGCCTCGCAATCACGATGTGTCAACTCGTCCCAGTCCACCGATTAACTCATAGTGATCACGGTGCCACCACTACACTATAGTGATGAAGTCTATCATCGAGGCTCGTGATCGTGACATGTGTCCATGCAATTGTGATAAAGGACCTGATGCACCAGATATCAGTTGTTGTTGAGTTTTTGGCAAGTTAAAATGTCTCCGAACGGACCCTCGGGATTCGTTCAAGTCCCCATAGAAACAAACCATATATGCTACTAGGCTATTTTTGACTTTCCGGACTCAATGACAATATTGGATTTTTGAAAAAGGATCATTTTCAATAAATTAGCCCTTGGGACCCCTTTTAGGCAATATTTTTAAATGAAGGGTCGAAATGCAAAATAAAGGTCCCGAACCTGAACCAACCTCGCTATTAACCCAAATTAGACATTTCGAATCTAATAAAACTGTCCAAATCACCAACCGACACTCAGAACATTGAATGTTGATCGAAGTTAACTATAGAGTTTTTAAAGCCTTTAAAAACCACAAACTTACCCAAACCATTTTCGATCGCATCGAAAACTGTGCCAACCATCCCCACACTCCAAAACCAACATATAGCAAGTATGAAAAGGACAAAATGGTCAAAATATGTGAAAAGCAAGATTTCACAAATCAGGTCCTTACACATCACAAATGTTATGCATTGTTTATTTGTTAATTTTGAAGGTTAAGTGTTTAATTTGGTATAAATGTTTGATACAAATAAATATTTACCAATAATAACATATTCAGTGTAATTCCATAAGTTTGGTTTGGAGAGATAGGGTGTACCACAACCTTATCCCTATCTTGCAAACAAACCGAGCTCGGTCCCTTTATTTTTTAAAAATAATTTTAAAAATATTTGTTTCATAAATATGACCTCCAAAGGTCGTTTTTTTATTTTTTATTATTTTTGCAAAGTACCGACCTCCAAATCTCAATTTTTATAATTTTCTTTTAAGGTAATCGACCTCCAGAGAGACCTGACGACCCTGACCCCCAAGATTTTGAGACCCAAGCTTGACCCCTGACCCTGAGACCTGACCCCGACAACAATCTTTCACTTGGTCGAGTCTCCGATTGGGATTGAGTTTCGGGTTGGGGTCGGGGATTTAGTTTCATGTCGATTTGTGGCCGAGTTTCATGTCATGGTCAAGCGTTGGGTCACACGTTAGGATCTGGATTGAGTCCGAGGTTGGATTGGGTCTTGGGTTGGGCTTTAGATCTCAGGTTAGGTTGGACTAGGGTCAAGTCTCGTGTTAGGGCAGGTCTTGAATTGGTAGGTCCATGTCGAGTCCTGGATTGGGTAGTGGTGGGGTCGGTCACTCTATGAGGTGTGGTAGGTCGAGGAGCTAGGGGGTCGGGGTGTTTGGGTGGATTATGTGATGGAGTGAGGGTGATGAGGTTGAAAGAGAATTTAGGAAAATATTTTTCCTAGATTTTTATGGAAGATGCTATAAAATCCTATAACATTGATGGTTACACAATTAATTCACTTAAAAGCGTAAATACTGCAGGTAACTATTAAATAATAATTGATTGATATCAATAGCAAGCAAGACGGGATTTGTGATTAAAAATGACAAATAAGTTTGTCAATTAAGTGGGGGTCCTTCAAGTTTTACGAATTAGGTAAAAGTGGCAAATTTTTTTCAGCTTTTTGTTTTTATACTTTCTCCCCAACAACTATAAAAGTTGTCCCAACTACTATAGAAGTTGTTCGACAACTATGCAAAATTGTTCGATAACTGTGCGAAGTTGTTCGACAATTGAATAGTTGTTGGGACAACTAATGCAGTTGGCGAACAACTATCTCAAGTTGCTTGAGGACTTTACCTTTTCTAACTTAATAATATTGTGGGACCCACTCGTCCTTTTTAATTAATTGAATCCCTTTTAATTAATTGAAGACTTGAGAGACATTCTCATCTCATTTTTCCAAGTAAGTAACTAGCTATAAAAGGTCAACTTACTGATGGTTGAACAAGGTTTTGCATTATCAGTATATGAAATTAAAATATTGTACTTAATTAGGCATGTTCAATCTCAATTTATCTAATGATACGATTAAAGTATTGTGCTTAAGCAATATAGTAATGAATTACATCACTTTGATCATGTATTAACTATACAATTTGCTGAAAGTTGTAAAATATATTACTCTCGACATTGCATTTAATGTAGCATTATTTCTTTTTCAATCTGTTACAAAAATGATATATCCTTATATTTAAATATAATTTAGCTTGAAAATTCTATTTATTTTCACTGACACTATTTTATAGAAACACAAATATCATGTCATGTTCAAGGTTACAAATTACACAATTATTTTTTTTCTTCTCATTTAGTTCAAAATCTGGTTATCTTGAATTATAATCCAAAATTATATATCTCACCTTCTATATATGAGATAGATTATTCCATGATTTTTGTACAGAGTTTATCATGACTTTAGCTAATACTCTCATCTAAACACATTATAGAGCTAATCTCGAATTTTATATCAAGATAATCCACTTAATCCCTCCAACTAAACATCTAATGTCCATACCCATTCAATTACTAATTCACAGAAAACGAAACTAATATTTATGTATATATTATACACTGCTTACACACTTGTTATATCTTAAGTATATATCAATGACCGCTGCAAACTGATACAACTATCAAGAATATTATAAGTAATGGACCAAAGAAGACAAATATAAGGATATAAAACTCAACTTTAATCAACTTCTATGTTGAAGGTCATCCTGAAGGGGGAAAGTTTTACTAGCTTCAAAAAACGATAATAAAGTCCAACAACAACCATAACAAACTTCAAAAATTAAAGAAACACATTAAAACTTGTGTTGTACTATTGTCCACAAAAACCTTGCACTAATAATTTTTTTCATATATTATGAAGGTAATTTAGAAAATCATCCACAGAAATCCTAAAAGCAGTGTCATGAGTAGCCATGTTCAGTTTCAATTGGAAGATAAGGGATGTACACATCATCATCACAAATAATAACACATACAAAGGATTTGAGTAGCTACTTATGTGCATCTATTGCAAGACTATCACAAACACCTTGCACACATATGCAGAAGTCCCAAATATGGCCTCATTAGTAGCATAAGGTGTTTGTGACAGAACTACATCATATGCATATAAGTAACTACTCTGATCCTGTGTATGTGTTATTGTTCCTAATAATCATGTGTGCCTCCCTCCACTTTCTAGAAACTCAAAACAAGGCTACTCAAGATGTTTTTTTTACAAAAAAAAATTTTGTGGTTGATTTTTTAAATTACCCTCTTGCTTTTTGAAAAAATTAATATTGCAAGATATTTGTTATACTACAACAACACACGTTTTTGCATGTTTTCTTTGATTTTTGAGGTTTGTTATGATTGTTGTTGGACTTTATTTTCATTTTTTGATGCTAGTAAACTTTGTCCCTTAGGGAGGACCTTCGATAAGGAAGTTAATTAAAGTTAAGTTTTATCTCCTTATATTTATCTTCTTGGGCTATTATTTATGATATTCTTGATATTTGTATTCAGTTTGTAGTTGTCATTGACATATACTTAATATATGATAAGTTATAAGTTGTGTATAATATATACATAATTAGCAATTTTATTTTATGTGAATCAGTAATTGAATGGGTATGGACATTAATAAGATGACTCAGAGAGATTGATAAATATTGGTTATAATTTTGGATTATAATTCCAGAATAAACCTAATTTTGAACTAAATAAGAAAAAGATAAAGATTGATAAAATTTATGGTTTGAAACATGTCCTAATATTTGTATAGCTATGAAATTGTGTCATTAAGAATAAGAAAAATTAATGTTAAATAATTTTTTATTTTATATCAATTTTGAACAGATTAGAGAAGAAATAATGCTACATGAAATGCAATGCAGAGGATAATATACTTTCTTAATTATTCATTCACATTCAGACATCTCATTTCTTTAAAAAAAAAATAGGTATACAAAACATAATCTTATCTTCATTTAAACTCTCCAAAACTTATGTTATATAAATCCACCCCACCCCCACCGCTTTTTCTACTCACACCACTCACACCGACTAAAAATCAAATAGAACCGGAAAAAAAAAAAGATAAACAGAGAGAGGAAGCAAAACATATGTACAACACTACAAATTTTAATACACATAAACTTCAATCAACATAAAGGTGTTTTTACTAGAACATACACAAATTAAAACAAAATTCATAAGTACATAAATGAGAATTCAATATTAAAATCTGGACACGACTCAAATCTCTTTACACTTCATAACTAATGTTACACACAACATTCAAGACTTGCAAAAATACTATCCATAAAGAGAGAAAAAAATAAAAGATAGCCATAGAATGAATCAATTATATAAAAAAACAATTGAAAAAGAAAAAAAAAAGATCTAACATACCTCGTCATTCAGTCAGATAGAGAGAGAATTGTGATAAAAGTCTTGCCTCTTACTTCTTATTTATAGATTTCAAATATGAGAAATTAAATGACAACCCAAATTTGTTTTGCCCTATAAATGAATTTCTTTCTTTTTTTTTTTTTTTGAATATATTCCTATTACAATAATCTAATCTCATTTAATATCGTTGACTCCAAAATTCAAAAATTTATCTTTACAAAGTTGTTTTCATACATAGGCAAAATGCGGTAACTTTTAGATTATCTAAAGTATTTTTACATTCACTTACTTGAAACATATTTTTTTCACAATGTATAATGTTTTATCCCTTTTTTAGGCTCGAAGGGTTAGAAAACATTGGCTTTGACTTTTCAAACTATTTCAAAACTTTAGAGAAAATTTTGAAATAATTTAAGACAATACAGAGTCGCCACTTGATTTTTTATAGAAAATATCAAGAAAAACTTAAAGATTTTAAAGACTCGAAAACAGAAACAAATCTTTAAAATTAGATAAAATGGGTAAGGATTCTGGTAACGCCTTGAGAAGGTTTTTAAGACACTCAAGAAGCGTCCGCGAAAGCGGTTGACGAAAAGATAGGTTGACTGATTTTGACTAATTTTGAAAACATAGCTAATTTTGTAAAATCTTAAAATCATTTGCAAACATGACACTTATTCTATTGACATGAGAAATAATCTACTTAAACTAGGGAAGAATCTGTGTAAATAAACCCAACTTTAGACTTAGGGAAAAAGATTTTCATTCTTAACAAAGAAAGACCAATTTTGACTTGAAAGGACCAATTTATTAGAAATAGCACCTTTGGAATTGAGTTTAAAACAAAATCGAATTTTGATAAGCCATAAAGCAATTAATTAGTAATAGAAAGCTTGAATTTTTCTTTTAAAGAAATTATTAATCCTTCGAATTTTCGAGGGAAAATCGCCTTAATCTATATAGATTACTAATCGAATAAACAAAATAAATGTCATCTCTTGATTTGTTAAATACTTGTTCCGAAGAAAAATAAAGATATTATTTTATAAACTCAAAATATTAAACTATGCGATAAACGATAATTAAAGAAAAATATAAAGATAGAACAAAAGAACAACTCAAAGGGGATTTATTTAGATTTTAACCAAATTTAAGAGTTTAATACACAAAACAAGTAATCAAATATGAAAAGTTTAGGATTTGGGCCACTAATTTGGCCCATTAAGGATCTGCCCAGCTCTTGGGCTGAATATTTATGGACTTTGGTCCAATTTTCTGTTGTGTATACCAGATGTATATTCTCTGATTGTATATCACCGTATATCAGCTACAGATCTGTGTATTTGCAGTGTGTACAACCCTGTTTTGAGGCTCGATTTGAGGCTTGGACTCGATACGATGTGGGCCTCCTTGGCCCAAGTAGAATATGCAAGGAAAGATGGAGTCCAATGGACTCGGGACCATGTTACATGAGTTCAAGGAAAAAAGATAGGAATTAGTATAAGTGCAATATATAGGACTACTGAAATATAAAAAATTGTCACGAATTGATAATTTGATTCCAACTTAATCAAAATGATACCAGGGAACTAATAAGAGTTATAATTTGTATGAAAGAACAGGCACATGACCAAAACCAAACATTAAATCATTATAGGCAGTGTATGGTCGTTCCCTAAGTTGATTTCAACATACTACCAGCAATACGAAAGCAACTCAAACGTTTTGAAAAATCAATGACACGACTCATTCTAAATGACACGGTTAAAGATAAACCTTTCAACCTGAAGAAGACAAATAGCACAATGCTATCATGGTATCGGATAACGATTCAAAAGATAGAAAGGAATCAGTTTAATCATGGCGCCAAGCGATTCTATCATATCTAAAAATGTTTCAGATCTCTAAACAAAGTGATGACCTTTTCACGTATCCAAGACAAGTTCATAACAAATTTAATTTATCTTAAGCTTAATAAATTTCAAGTGCGAAAAAACTGACCAGAAAAATTTCGAAAGAGGAACCAAGCGAAGCAAGGAAACTTCAAATCCTAAATCACGCTATTTTTGACATAAAAATAAGTTCCAAACAACATAAAACCAGTTGTATCTACTGATTCATTCTTGAACCATAGTTTCCTTCTTTCTTTACCCGACATTATAGGTCGAGTTAATCCTTAAGGATTCATTAACTTAGAAATCAATTTGAATCATAACACGCACAACATAATGGCTGTTTTCCACTACTAACGACACACGAACACCAAACAAGGTTAAACGTTTAAGGTTTATTCTACGATAAGAAACAGAAAGAGCATTTGGTTCAAACCAAACACATTATCAGCTGCTGAATATCAACAAATAAAAGGCTGGTCATCGAAACTCATACACAAACATGTATCTAACAGAAGGTTCAACAAAATTATGGCTTAATCCATTATACCAAAATAGAAACAAAGAAAGAAAAAAAAAACACTCAAACACGCAGCTATCTAAAAAGAAAACTATCAACATCATATCGATTCAAAGTGTGAAAAGGCATAGGGTATTACCTTTTTTCGGGCAGGAGCTGGGACAAACGACACCTAATGACGGATTTCCACCACCGGAGTTTCAATTTCAACTAGCCGAAGTTATACCTTTTCGTCGGAATTAATTTTTCAAGTGCATTTCTTCTAGGATTTTAGGTTACGTGGGATTAGAAGCATGCACCACCCGAATCCCCAAATTTTCCCCAAAAAATCCACCCCTCACCCTCAACCCACACTTTCTATTTATAGGGAAATTGGGACTGTTTTGGGGGGGAAAATGGAGGGGTAAAAATGGGAAAACGAATTGAAAAATCTGAAATTCAAAATTTGTGGATAAGAAATGGGATTTTTCAGCTTGTATGTGGACTGAATTTGGACCAAAAGAGGGCCAAATTCGAATGGAAATTGGGGGGGGGGGGGGGGAGGGGAGGGGGAACTGGATTCTCTCATCCGCCAATAGAAATCACACAATGTTGTACTATGATAGTACGAATTCGAGGATTCATCCCCGGATTTGAACGTTGGCTGAGGTGTACGAGTTTCTAGAACACTCGTCAAGGCGAGTACACTAATGGGGTTCAAGAATTTGACGAAATTGAGGGTCGTTTAGCACTGATTAAGGGTGTCATTTTGGAGCTGTTGATTGACGGTTTTGTTGAGAAAGAGGGAGAAGGGTCGGGGAGAGCGAAAGAGTTAAGAGGGAGAGAGTGTGTGCGTGGTGTGTATTGTATATATAGGTGTGTGTATATCTGATAAAGGGGATTAAATTGGGGAATTTTAGAGGTTGGGCCGGGTCTTGTGGTGTTGGGATGGACTAGAGAATTCGATTGGGAATGAATTAAATAGAGGAGGTCCAATTTACAAATTTAGCCAATTCACATCAATAAAATGGCCACAATTAAACTAATTGGACCAAGTTGAGACGAAATTAATTTCCAATTAATTTAACAAGCTTCTCAAATTTGATAATTTCAAAATAAATATTTAAGTAAGCACAATTATTTTGTTTAAAAATTAAGAAACTAATTATATCATCAATTCCTCAGTTTCGATCTATTTTTACGAGAAGTAGAGTATTTATAATTTAAAAAAAAATTTCACTCAAAAATGTTCTAAAACACTTGTTTAAGTAAAAACTATGTAATTCTATGTAATTAAATACAGAATACATTAATTTCACCTAAAATTCGAAGGAAGGGCTTGAGATTTATTTTCAAAAATAATTATTTTAAAATTATTTGAAATTAAGAAACTCAAAAACTAATTTGGAATGGGGAGGGAAAAAATTAGGTGTCAACAACTGCCCCCTCCCTTTGGATAGGGCGAATGCAAGTAACCCTGGGTAAAAGGAGTTTGACGTTCCAAATTTTGTCCGACCACAAAGTCTTCTCTCAAAAGCAGTTAGGTTTCGTATAAATTTCAGGGAATTTTGGCTGGACCCTGGGATTGGATTTCTTACATATCTCAGGTTTCATGAGAATTCAGGCCACTTTTAGTTCGTAAAGCTTGATTGTTAAGCACAATTTTCAAAGAATTCACAAACTATCTCGGTTTTAAATTTTGGTGAAGCCGGAAAGCTGGGGAATAAGATGATATGGGGGGAGGTTAGAATGCAGTTGAGTTTTCAATATAGAGCCCAACCTACATATCCCTGAGATTCAAGGAATCAGAATGCGTGTAGTTCGACTCGATCTATAGAAAAGATAGTCTTTTATTTGAGACGACCTTTGGCTCGGGATGAGTGACGAACAGTTAAGCTTGGGAGAAAAGGCTTATAATTATCTCAATTACAAATGTGAGCCCCTCACACCTGTAAGTTTGAGCTACATGGACATAATTCCCAAGGTTCTGGGTATATGGTCACCCGAATTTGAAGGAAATGGAAAGTTACTTCCGGTGTGAGTTTAGAAGTATTCCGAAAGTGAAACTGAAATCAAGAATCCCAAATAACCACATGCCTTATGATAGGGGTGTGGTTTGATAGTGGTGGTAGTGTCCTTAAGCTCGCGTCCAAAGAGTTTGATATTCCTCTTCGGACTATGTCCCAGTTCGCTGCTAAGAAAAAGTTCCAAGTTGTGCTGCGTCTTTTTTTGGAGTTGTCCGCACCTGTGGTTTTGGTTTGAGATTTTCACCCTCTCGGATGTTCTTGGTAACATCTTAAACAAAAATTATTAGCGATAAACATAATTCACTGAGGGATAGAGTCTTTTACCATATTCCTGTGTGAATTATTTTTGATCAACAGTGTCGTCCTTTCCTGTCCCTGCTTTTGGAAGACAATGGTTTCCACAATAGTATAGCACAAAAACCATCTCAGTTGTTAGATATGATGGACTTTTGGCAATTGATTCTTTCTTCAAAATGGGGTGACTCTCTTGGTCACCGATGACATTTTGGGTAGAACGGTCCCTGCAACCATTTGATCTTTTGTTTGATAATCTTCTCGGCTACCGGTATGATTTTGTATATGACCTCCAGTAAGTCCTGTGCATCCTTAGTATCGATACGACTTATAAATATCTTTTAAATCGTCAATCTTTGGGTAATCTCACGCATTATTTGATGTTGGATATGAGGTGGCTTATAGCTATCCTTTGAGTTGCTAGCTCTTGGGTGATTCTGCACATTATCCGACCTTGGATAAGAGATGGCTTATAGATATCGCTCGAATCGCTAGCTTTTGAGAAATCCTGCACATCATCCAACCTTGGAATAATATGGCTTATAGATATATCTCAAATTGTTGGTCTTCGGATAATCCTGCGCATAATCAATCTTGGATATGGCGCGACTTATAGAGAACCCTTGGATCTACCAATTTGGTAATCTCAAATATTCTCCGGTAAGGATTTAGTTGTGGCTTATGGATAACCTTCAAACTGTCGATCTTTAGGCGATCTTGCATACTAAACGTTTAGGATATCGTTGTGACTTACGAATGACCCATAGACTATTAACTTGTAGGAAATATCGTACACTGTTCGATCTCAAATATTGTGACTTACAGATGACCTTCAGATTATCAATTCTTGGGAAGTCCAGTTTGTCGTCCATCTCCGGATAACGAATTAAGGACGTCCTTTTGGATCATGTACTTATTTAACTTTGATATGTTGATGCATCCTAATGCTGGTACATGAAGTGTTGAAATATCCTCGACGCCAACTACATTGCCTTTTGCGTGGTCAACAAATATAAAATGCTGAGATATCCTTAATGCTAGATTGTGTCACCTTCGCGTGGTCAATGGATATAGGTGCTCCCAAGCATCTTTCAAAGCCAGACCTTATCATCTTGCATGGTGAGCGGTTGCGGAGACTTGTCTGACTAGCATGATGTCCCTCTTGGCGATGGTATGCATGGGATGAAATGGCCCTCTCGGTGATGACATACGATGAAATGAAATGGCCCTCTCGGTATGTTATGTGATGGAATGAAATGGCCCTCTCGGTAATGGTATGCAAACCGATGAAATGGCCCTCTTGGCATGGCCCTCTCGGCAATGATATGTAAAATGGATGAAATGACCCTCTTGGCATGGCCCTCTCGGCGGTGTTGAAGAGAAGATTCACCTGAGTTCATTTGTCAGCTTGTTGGCTTTTGCATGTACCTGGACTCAAGCTAAATAGTTAGTAGCCACAGTGTCACTCTTGTTAGCGACTATAGTCAAACTTTATGGAAGTTTAAAAGACAAATATTTAGAATCGTAATTCGAACGACTTATTCTGTTATTGATCTCTTCCCTTCGAGGGGATACCATAACAACAAGTCCTTTGAATGTGAACTAGTGTCTGCAATCCCTTTTTGGGGGAAGTTTGAAGACCACTTACAGGCGTGATATGTTTGTTTCGCCTCACGGCGAATCTTGAGGAGGATGTCTTTGCTCTTCTCCTTATTTGGTGATTCTTTTGGTCATTCCATTGTTGTACCAACTCTTTTGAGTATACCAGCAATCAAGGTTAACGATTAGTAGATATAAAGTCGCTTTTGCTAGAGACTATTTTTTTTGAAAAGGTATCGAATAAAATATTTATAATAAAGATAAGACGTTTTATTTTGCCATTCATATTTTGAAAATAAGATAGGCAAATCAAGAGGCCTGTAATCCTGAATGGGTGGTTGAATCCACCATTGGCGCCACCCAAAAATACCATTTTTGAGCGTTATATGCTTTGGTGCTGCTCCAGATTTGCATAGGGGATTTTTTGAAGGAAACCCCATCTTTGTGTGGTGATTCCTGCATCCACAAAAAAAATGTTAGTTTTGGGTGAAACTACTCCGTGTTGACATCCTTTGATCTCTAGTTTGCTCCTTGCAATCTTTCGGATGCTCTGTTGTGTTTGGACTTCCACCTGACTCCCTGTTTAAATATATGCAAGGAAAAACTAGTCAAGTAGAAAATATTTATAGATTTTCAAAAATAGTTAGGGTTTTTGAAAACATAGATTTGAAAACGTGTAAAATATTTTTAGAAAAACTCTGCCAGTCATGTCATGTGCTAACTCAATGAACGTCTTCCACTTGAGGCCTGCCTATGTCTGACACTTAATGGAAGATATCCAAGGACTCTTTGTTGTTGCTGGGGAGTTCAATAGAGTAGTTTTGCAAAAGCTTGTCATATCTGGGGATTTAGTCTGTCTTTATCATAGCTGGTGATTTCTGAAATTTGGGTTTGACCTCGTGGTGCTAGGGAATTTAGAATTCACTCCAAAATATTAGTGGAAATTTTGAGGACCTCCTTAAAATTTCTGCCCCAGTTAGATACTATTTGAGATGACTCGACTTATGGGGATCTCGAGACTCTCTCCCAAAATCTTTGTTGGTCTCCAATCTCTTTGCTAAAAGTTGATCTTCTTCTTTGGAATTTTTGAGATTCTTTCTCAAAAATTCTGCCCCAGTTTCCATTTCCTGAGGTGATATGACCGAGCCGTTGGGGCGCCTACGTATCCTATTGAAGCAGGAATCAGGTCAAACATAGTTTAGGACTACGCTAGGGGGATATAGAAAAAATCTAAAAGGGTTGACCGAAGCTAACATAGGCCGCCTACGTATCTTATTCTTGAGAATTCAGGTCAAACGTAGTTCGTACATAAAAAGGAAAGATAAATTTTTCTAAGGGGTTGATCGTAGCTGACATAGGCCGCCTACGTATCTCATTCTTGAGAATTCAGGTCAAACGTAGTTCGTACATAAAGGGGAAAGGATAGGTTTTCCTAGGGGGTTGACAGAAGCCGACATAGGCCGCCTACGTATCTCATTCTTGAGAATTCAGGTCAAACGTAGTTCGTACATAAAAAGATAGGATAAATTTTTCCTAAGGGGTTGACCAAAGCCGACATAGGCCGCCTACGTATCTCCTTCTTGAGAATTCAGGTCAAACGCAGTTCGTACGTAAAAGGGAAAGGTAAATTCTAAGCGATTACGAATCATTCAACAATTACATTCATAAAAGTGGGATTACAAATAAAGGAAACATAGAGAAAATACTATCTTTAGACATAATATCTTTTCACAGAATCAGAGTTGATTGATTTCGGCTACTCCTGGTTGTCCGATTTAGGCAAAACCATGATGTTTCCATCAACTTGGTGCAAATTTCCTTTTGTGCTTATCTCGATGAAGAGGGGATCAACCTTCCATTTCTTTGGATTGAATTCTGGGTCAATCAGTGACTTGTGGGACACAATATCTGTGCTTGGTTTTGGCATACCATCATAAAACCGTGCAAGTATGTCAATGTATTCTTTAAGCAACTTGATGAGTTCTCTTTTCTGTGCTTCTGTCGGGTAGATACCAATTACAATCTCTTTAACTTCATTGTTATTACCCAGATTAACCATCTCAGTCTGCTCAATGTTGGGTCTTTCTTTCAATTCTTTTGTCAACTGCTCTATAATTATTGCCTCTTTGTCATAGTCTTCCCATTCATCATTATCTGCTTCACTTTGTTCATTTGGATCTTGACATGACATGACGTTAGAAGGTTTTAACTTACTATTATTGAAATTAAAACAAACCAAGTTAGATAATAACAATATAATTCAAATAGAAAAATAAAAATAACATAGCTTAAAAATATTTTTCTAGACAAAGGGAGGCCTTTTCATTGAAAATTGGGAAATATTTACAACTATGGCTCATGACCCACATAAGTACGGGCCCACGCCTTTTTGAAAGTTGTAAACTACAAAAGAGAATTTGAAAGATAAAAGATAGATCACGGGGCCTCCTTCGGATCATCACCGATTTTCAAAAACTAGAAATTGTCCTTCATGTACCATAGAGAGCGGGGAGTCATGAGCAGAGTGGATGTCTAATTCTGTAAAGCTTCTTCAGGTGCAACCTTCCTCACTCCACTAGTCTTCGGGAAATATTCTATTATATCATTGCAGCCTTTAAACAAAATTCCTATCCCATCCCCCAGACCATCATCCATAGACATCTTGCGTACAGAAAATGGCTGGTACGGAAGTGGTATTGGCTTGGGCAGACCCATCTTTGTCCTTTTCTCATTCTTGTCCTCCTTTGTCGGCTTATATCCTAGTCCATACTTGAAGGCTCTTTCCGAAATCACGATCAACTCAATGATACACTCCAAGTTCTTTCCTAGGCCTCGACCAGGTTCGAACCCATTGCTTAGCATCACAGTTGCCATCATCTTATAGATAGAAGGCATAGGCGTCTGGGATGTTGGGTTCTCTTCAGCAATGTTCACGATTTCCACCGTATAAAAGTTATTGCCCTTTGGAATAGCTTCAATCATAGGTACATAACCATTGGGGTGACTCAAGTGACTCCTTTCGCCTTGAATGACCACCTCGTGGCCATCCTAGATGAATTTCAATAATTGATGAGGGGGTGATGAAACTGCTCTTGCTCCATGGAGCCATGACCTTCCTAGGAGTAGCTTGTAACTTGGATTGATATCCATCACATGAAATTTAATTTTGAACTCAGTGGGTCTCATCTGGATGTACAAATCAACTTCGCCCAAGGTATCTCTCTGTACTCTATCGAAAGCTTGCATATTAACATGGCTTTGAAGAACCTTTCCCAAATCATAACCCATTTAAGTCAATGTGGAAAGGGTACAAATGTTTAGACCAGATCCGTCATCTATCAGAACCCGATTAATCATATGATCACGATAAATAATAAGACTATGCAATGCTTTGTTATGCATTATGCCTTCAAAAGGTAACTCTTCTTCACTGAATGATATGCGATGACTTCCCACAACATTACCTATCATTGTGGCCAGGTTTTCAACACTCGTACCAACAGGTACCTACGCTTCATCTAAGACTTTCAGCAGATCTTGTCGGTGTTATTGAGAACTCTTTAACAATACCCACATAGGGATCTGTGCTGGAGTCTTTTCAAGATGCTTAACAATTGAATATTCTTTTGGCTGTATTCGCCTCCAAAACTCTTCGGCCTCTTCTGTGAATCCTTCTTGTGAGAGTCGTTGGCTAAATTTTTGGGAACATAGCATCATTCGGATTGAGTCATCCCATGAGCGGCGACAGTCTCTACAACAAACTCTCTTCTGGCCGGTGTTAAAGCATATGCCTGACTTGGGGCTGCCATCACCACAAACGGGGGCCTCTCACTGACACTTAAAGCAGCCACGACTTTCTCTATCTTTTCTACTCCTTTCTTTTTCTCATGTTTTTTCGAATCAACCTTAGTGATAGTCTTACCAACTGCCCATTCATCCTCTATTTCGATCATGTTAATGTAGCTCCTCCGTGGTTAGGCAACGGATTACTGTTGATATTTGGAGCTGGTGTTTGAAGAGTAATGACTTTATGATCAATTAGGTCCTGAATCTTATATTTTAAATTAATGCAATCTTTGGTACTGTGGCCGACACCTCCAGAATGATAGGCATAATTTTCATTAGCATGGTAAAATCAGGAATTGGTATTAGTGGGTTTCGATTGGACAGGCTAGAGATAGCCGGCTGCTCTTAATCTTTCAAAAAGTTGAGTGCAAATTTCAGCCAGCGGTATGAAGTTTCGAGGAAGTCTCTTTTCAAGGTTTAGACGAGAAAGGTTATTTTGATTAGTGAGAGGTGGTACTTGATGATAATTTAGAGCTACATGGATGTTAGCTTGGTGATTCGGGATGGTGGTTTGGACATTAGGATGATAATTTGGCAATGGAGTTTGATATTGTGGCAGGACATTTGGTTGTGGAGCTTGGTATTGAGGTAGGACATTTGGTTGTGGAGCTTGGTATTGAGGTTGAGCGTAGAAGACGAATTGAGGACTCGGGGGTGGCGGAGAATAAAGGGTATTCCTGGGTCTGAATTTCCTTTTCAATTTAGCAATAGAATCAGTGGATACCGCAGTCAGGTCCTCTCTTTTCTTCCTAGGGAATCCAGAGGAACCAACTGATGTTGGAGTCTTCCTTCTTCGAGTGATTCACCAATCTTTACCAAATCTGAAAAGGTTGCACGAACTGCAAACACCATTCTAGTATAGAACTCTCCTTCTTGAGCATGGGAAAATACCGCTACTATTTCCTCCTCGGTCATAGGAGGTTGTACCTTAGCGGCTTCCTTTCTCCAGCGATAGGCATAATCTCGAAAGTATTCACCACTCTTTTGCTTGATCCTATTTAGTGAATGCTGGTCAGAAACTATTTCCACATTATAAGCGAACTTGTCGATAAAGTCTTTGGCCAAGGCCTTCCAGCAAGACCATTATCTTAGTTCCTGGGATGTGAACCAATCCAAAGCTTCGCCGTTTAAACTTCAACTGAATAGGCGCATTAGCAATGCTTCATTCCTTCTAATTCCAACTATTTGATCACAGTATCTTCTTAAGTGAGCCATGGGATTTCCAGTACCACCGAATATTTCAAATTTAGGGACCTTGTACCCTTCTGGTAGGTCTACACCAGAGTGGACACATAAATCATCATAACCAAGGCCATCATTATTCCTTGTTCCATGAGACTATTTGATCCTCATAATCTCTTCGTTCATTGCAAGCAACTTCTTTTCATGCTCGATCTTCCATTCTTTTTCTTTCTCCTCATAATGGTCTACTTTGGGATTAGGGAAAGAGTTGTAGAGATCGGGAGATGTGATGACATGGAAGGCAGTTAGGGGTATAGGTCGGATGTGAGATGGATTTGGGATAGTGGTGGTATGCTGAAGTGTGATTTTGAGGATGAACGAAAGTTGGGTTGTAGGCAGGGGGGACATTTTTTGGGTTAAATGTGTTTTTTGGAGTTTGAGAGTGGTTCTGTGGGATTTGAGAATGGATTTGTGGAGTTAAGGAGGGGTTCTGTGGATGGCAAACATCTGGGTTATTGTCTTGGTTGATATTTTGAATGGGTGGAGTGTGAGTTTGGTGAACCGGTGGATTATTAATGATTGGGTCTGGGGAAAATTGAGAGGCAGAAGCGGATGAAATGTTATTCAGATGATTCCCGAGGTCAGACGTGTTGAGAGGAGGGGTTTGGAGTGGAGGACCGTGCTCTCTCGGGACAGGAGCATTAGCGGTGTTGGCCAAATTTGCCAAGTCTCTAGTACGATTCACCTCTTCTTAAAGCATTTCCAGCTTTCTTGAGAGTTTAGCAATCATTTCGCTTTGTTCTGCAATAAAATTATCCCTGATGGCCAATGTGTTATCGTCGTTGCTTCCAGTCATATTCGAATAATGGCTGGGGGATGGGATTTTGCGAGCTTTTGATCGGGTGAAGTAAGGATGTTCAACCAGTTTATGACAACACGGAGTAGTTTCTATTATCTGTAAAACAAAAACAACTCAAAGGCCGATGTGTTAGATCCCATTAGTAATAAATAATACAAGATAAATAAGTAGGAAGTAAACAGATAAAGTTGTTTTTCATCATAAGCAAATTGATCCATGGGGTATTGACTCAAAAATTTTCAATGAACAGGATTTTTCTCATTGATTTGGGATAAATGAGTTTGCCAGGAAAATTAATTGTGAAACGCCTTCTTCTTCCTCTTCCTCTTCTTTATCCTTATGCCTTCTTCCATAAAGTAAGGGGAAAAAGAACTTTTTGAAGATAAGAATTTCCTCATTTCTCCTATGGATCTCATATCTCTCTCGTTGAATTGACGCTATCCTTCTCCTTGTCTAATCCATCTTTTTGGTCAAACTTTCCTAAAAGGATGAGAGCGATTCTTTAGGAAATAGTTTGAGAGGTATTATGAACTTTTCTGGAAAACTTTGGAAGACTCAAAGTATTTTGGTCGGACTTTTGTTTAGTGGGCGTATATTTTTGCCTCGAGGTGATCTATAACTTGTTGGAAAATAAGAATAGATCAATTTACCTTTAATTCAAATAACGCACATAAACACGTAAGACAGTTATATCACACAAGCATATTATAATAAGCGTGCGTCCTGATTGGGTGACCCCTTTGAGCCAAGGGTTGGCCTAACGAGTTTAAAGGAAGTATATGCCTTTTAAACAAGTTCATTATCCCCAAAATTATATTTTCATAAATATCCAAAAGGGCATAAATGCCTAAAAAGTAGCAAAATGAGAGATACAATCTTTGGGGAGAAATGGAACTAAAAATGAGAAAAATAGTCCCACACAAGGGATAATAATAAAAAACACTAGCATTCGAGTCATCCCTTATCGATCTTCGCCTTCTTGGCTATGTCCACCTCGTTCCATACACGATACCAATTGGTGATCAAGTTTCATCCTCACAATTGTAGCTTTCATGTTGATAAAGGAAGGCAAATATCCTATATGCGTTATGAGGATTTTTTGTCTTCTACACTCATATATTTCCACTAAATCCTTAACCAATCATTCGGCTTGGCCATTAGCTTGAATCTTCTAACTGGGACTGATTGATCCATACCTACACAAAAGCAAACAAGGTAAACCTTTCCCCCACCCCAAATGATAATGGATTAGATTAATCGGCATATACTCCTTCAACACGTAAGCATGATTCGTCTGTGATTGACTCGTGGTCAAAAGGCGTAGGGTAGGTTTTCTAATGGGCCCAATAACCCCTCAGGCATTGCGTCGTTCTAGGCTCATGCCTAAAAAGGGTTTTGGTTTTACTCTATCCTAGGTATCTAGAGTGGGCTTTGACCAGGTTTCCAAGTGGATAACTTGGGTTTGGAAACACAAATAGCCATTAGACGCCTAACGTACCAATAAACTGTTGTATTTCCAACACTTTCATTTGAATTGATCAATAGAGGCCACGCAACAGCGAAACCCTAGACAGTTAAATATTAAATGAGGAAGTATGCCATGAATGCAAGTGACAGGTATAACCACAGGATATTATCAAATTAACACAATTATTCAAATAAGGCCACATAAATCAGTCAACCAAATCCAAAATTTGGTTAGAATCTTAATAAATTCCCCAGCAGAGTCGGCATTTCTGTTTTATCCCTTTTTTAGGCTCGAAGGGTTGGAAAACATTGGTTTTGACTTTTCAAACTATTTCAAAACTTTAGAGAAAATTTTGAAATAATTTAAGACAATACAGAGTCGCCACTTGATTTTTTATAGAATATATCAAGAAAAACTTAAAGAATTTTAAAGACTTGAAAACAGAAACAAATCTTTAAAATTAGAGAAAATGAGTAAGGATTCTGGTAACGCCTTGAGAAGGTTTTTAAGGCACTCAAGAAGCGTCCGCGAAAGAGGTTGACCAAAAGATAGATTGACTAATTTTGACTAATTTTGAAAGCATGGCTAATTTTGTAAAATCTTAAAATCATTTGCAAACATGATACTTATTCTATTGACATGAGAAATAATCTACTTAAACTAGGGAAGAATGTGTGTAAATAAACCCAACTTTAGACTTAAGGGAAAAAGATTCTCATTCTTAACAAAGAAAGACCAATTTTGACTTGAAAGGACCAATTTATTAGAAATAGCACCTTTGGAATTGAGTTTAAAGCAAAATCAAATTTTGATAAGCCATAAAGCAATTAATTAGTAATAGAAAGCTTGAATTTTTCTTTTAAAGAAATTATTAATCCTTCGAATTTTCGAGGGAAAATCGCCTTAATCTATATAGATTACTAATCGAATAAACAAAATAAATGTCATCTCTTGATTTGTTAAAGACTTGTTCGGAAGAAAAATAAAGATATTATTTTATAAACTCAAAATATTAAACTATGCGATAAGAGATAATTAAAGGAAAATATAAAGATAGAACAAAAGAACAACTCAAAGGGGATTTATTTAGATTTTAACCAAATTTAAGAGTTTAATACACAAAACAACTAATCAAATATGAATTACATATGAATAAAAGGAGAGAAGTTTAGGACTTGGGCCCCTAATTTGGCCCATTAAGGATTTGCCCAGCTCTTGGGCTGAATATTTATGGACTTTGGTCCAATTTTCTGTTGTGTATACCAGATGTATATCTGTGTATACAGGCTTGTCTCTGATTGTATATCACCGTATATCAGCTACAGATCTGTGTATTTGCTGTGTGTACAACCCTATTTTGAGGCTCGATTTGAGGCTTGGACTCGACACCATGTGGGCCTCCTTGGCCCAAGTAGAACATGCAAGGAAAGATGGAGTCCAATGGACTCGGGACCATGTTACATGAGTCAAAGAAAAAAAAGATAGGAATTAGTATAAGTGCAATATATAGGACTAATGAAATATAAACAATTTTCACGAATTCCAACTTAATCAAAATGATACCAGGGAACTAATAAGAGTTACAATTTGTATGAAAGAATAGGCACATGACCAAAACCAAACATTAAATCACTATAGGCAGTGTATGGTCGTGTAATGACCCTCCAGGTCATTACATTTCAGCATTTCGAGCCTTCCCATAGTGGCTACATGTCATTTATGACTCGTCGAAAATGTCGGCTCGGTTATCGGATAGTCTGTTTGGGTTTTAGGCTCATTTTCCTGTTTTGGAGTTTTTGCTGTTAAGGATTTGGTCTTAGAACAAAACTCCTAGTAGATGACCTCAGATGGAAATTCTAACAGCTCCATCAACTCCAGAACGTTGATTTTGGGCTAGGGGGACCCTTGGTTCACGTCCCAAGGCTTCCGGACTCATTTTGGGCTATTGGTTGGAAGTTGGTTAAAATAGAACCATAGGTGTAGGGCCCACATTTAATCGAAATGACCTCGAATAGAAATTTTGATGGTTTCATTGAGTCCGGAATGTCAAATTTGATGTGGTAGAAGTTCGTTTGCGCGTACGGGGTTTCGAATGAATCCCAAACACCCGATCGAAGTCCATTTTGGACTTAGCAAAATCTGGTGCCTGATATCTGGTTTGACCGCTATAGCGGTCAAAGGGCCGCTTTAGATGCCTTGGCCATTTTGCTGAGGTCCGCTTTAGCGCCCAAAGTGCCGCTTTAGCGGCTCAGCCATTTTCTCGGTGGCCGCTTATGCGGTCAAATGACCGCTTTAGCGGTACCTGAGGGTTGATAAATCCCCACCTGCACCTGAATTTCTTCCATTTCTCTCAATCTTTTTCCCCATTTTTGAGAGAATTTGGAGTGAGAAAGAGTGGGGATTCACCCATTGAAGCTAAAGTAAGTTAGCTTATCACTCCTTGATCATTTCCCATGATTTTATCCGTTGATTTCCGTCTCATTTCATTGTAAATTCTTTGAAATTAGGTCTTTGAAATCCTAATTTTTGGGGATTGATTTGAGCCCCGATTTGTGCTCCATTTGTGCTCAACTTTTGAGCACATATTCCTTATCATTCGAGGGGCCTCGTGACGGATTTAATTTTTGAATTTCGTTAGCGGGCCCCACGGGCCCATTCTTGACCCAATTTTGGGCATGGAGTTTTATATTGCAATACGGGTATCGTTTTACTCATAATGACATATAGGTTACTATTTTGATAGTGTGACGTCGATTCGGGATCGTGGAGCAAGTTCGAACGATTTGTGGACGCTTCAAGAATTGCGGTTCGGCATCGAGGTAGGCTTCGGTCTACTTTTCTCTATGAGATTGTATATAGTATGAAATGCATGCTTGGTAAAGAATATAGGCTATGATTATGGCTAGTATAGCATAACTTAGCCTATTTTATGGAAATTTGGTGTATAGATGTCACCCGAACTCTATTATAATTACTTGTTATGTCCATAGAGCCCTATTGCCCTTGAATATAAGCATGTTAACCACAGTTGGTGATTAAGGATACTTTGGTATGAGACTTACCGTTTGAATTAGCAATTCGGGAGGTTTTTCCCTGATTAGATCCTTATGGTGGCTTTATGCCCTTGATTATTATGGTGGCTCGGGTCATGAGATCTTACTATATTGGTTACATGCTATTGGTCTCGAGACTGAGATTATGAGGCTAGTTGGACTTTGGTGAGTTATAGACGCTTAGGCGCTTATAGTTATGTTGATTGGATACTGGTGATGACATGCATGATATCTGGTGCATTCATGCTCATTTAGTGGTACGATTCTAACCAAAACCTTGATTTTACTATTGTTTCTAAAAAAGGGGATTTATTCCCACTTTTCACTTTTAAAAGGATTATTTTATAAAGGGAATCGTACCACCTCATTTTACTGGATTATAAGCTTTTGTAACTGGAAATGATGTTTTAGAACTCCGACCGAAGATGATTTTGGTCTATTATTTATCCACTCATCTTACCACTACTATTTACTCTAGTCGAGGGATATTACGACCCTTTATACATGATTTAGTCCCGAGCATGATCTCGGGCAATGGACTTTTGGATGTATATTCTTTTAGACACGGTTCGAGTCCGTCCACTGATTATATATATATATATATATCTTCCTCCGGTACTGGATGGAGTGGATGGATCATGATGGTTATTGAAATTCCTTGATCGGGACCAGGCAGTGTATATGGATTTTCACGAGTCCCCTAGGGGCCCCTTCGTCCGAGAGCCGTCGAGCCGGAGAAGCTGGTCGCCTTAGGTCCTTCCTTTGCGAGCTAGGTGAGCTGGAGGAGGTATATACACTTGGTATGGTATGGATTGATATTGTGGAACCAGTTCGAGTCCGGTGCCCCCGGTATGCATTGAGATTGTGGAACCGGTTCGAGTCTGGTGCCCCCTATATGGTTTATATTGCATTCATCCATTCATATGCATTGCCTATCACCAGTATAGTTGTTTGGCACCTGTATCTATCGATCGTATGGGAGGCTGTATGGATACGGGTTATGGTTGCTGTTTGCTGAGTGTTTCTGTGAACCTTTTGGACTTTTGGGGGCCCGGTTAGGTACTTGTTTGCCCGAACTAGCCGGTTACTTTATTGTTGTTTATTATGGTTAGTTCGTGGCAGGTTGGTTGTGGACTGGTACCTAAGATTAGAGGTACGTTTTTGATTCTTTTATCCTTTCGGTAGTTTATATTATGGTTGGTTTCCCCAGGATTTTTCACCCTTTAGGTGTAGGTTTGATGAGGCTAGTGTTGGTTCCTTTACGTGACAATGGACCTTGAGATGTTAGGTTGACTCCCTCAGGTAGTTACCTTTGAGTTAGCCCTATATGTCTAATTATATGTATGGCACTACCGTATATCCCTCTCTTTCCTTATATAATTGCATCGTATATGTATCCTTTGGCCTTGTACCTATATATATATATATCTTTCTTCTGTTCTTCATTTATGTTTTAACGGTGATATACGGTATAACGCTTTAGCTCCTGAATGATGTCAGGATAGGGTAGTTATCCCTACTGCTTCGTTAGCATAGTGATGCCTAGTTTCATGGATAGTTGCCTGTAGTTATTTTCATGCACTCATGCTGCTTATGCTTGCATTATTTCTGGAGCTCAGTTGGTCGTTGCCTACTGAGTACCACGTGTTTGGTACTCATACTACACTTCTGCAGCCTGTAGGTCATAGCATGAGTTATCACCGTTGATGTGTGTATATCGTGTGAGCTACCAGCATTTTGGAGTATCCCTCATCTCCCTCTTATTGTTAGACTGTTCTCCATGTTGTTTCAAAAACGGCTTGTATACATATATTTTTCCTGTATTTCACTTGTACTCTGGATGTATTAGAAGCTCTTGTACTGGCTTCACCAGGTCTTGGGATTATATTAGCTTTATCATTATATTTATTCTGTTGCATTCCTTATTTCTTTGGGTAGTCCGTTACTAGCTGTTCCGGACCATGGGTTGGCTTACCTACTGGTGGGTTATAGTAGGTGCCATCATGACCTGAGAAATTGGGTCGTGACAGGTCGTTCCCTAAGTTGATTTCAACATACTACCAACAATACGAAAGCAACTCAACCGTGTTGAAAAATCAATGACACGACTCATTCTAAATGACACGATTAAAGATAAACCTTTCAACCTGAAGAAGACAAATATCACAATGCTATCATGGTATCGGATAACGATTCAAAAGATAGAAAGGAATCAGTTTAATCGTGACGCCAAACGATTCTATCATATCTAAAAATGTTTCAGATCTCTAAACAAAGTGATGAACTTTACACGTATCCAAGACAAGTTCATAACAAATTTAATTTATCTTAAGCTTAATAAATTTCAATATGCAAAAAACTGACCGGAAAATTTTTGAAAGAGGAACCAAGCGAAGCAAGGAAACTTCAAATCCTAAATCACGCTATTTTTTTTACATAAAAATGAGTTCCAAACAACATAAAACCAGTGGTATCTACTGGTTCATTCTTGAACCATAGTTTCCTCCTTTCTTTACCCGGCATTATAGGTCGAGTTAATCCTTAAGGATTCATTAACTTAGAAATCAATTTGAATCATAACACGCACAACATAATGGCTGTTTTCCACTACTAACAACACACGAACACCAAACAAGGTTAAATGTTTAAGGTTTATTCTACGATAAGAAACAGAAAGAGCATTTAGTTCAAACCAAACACATTATCAGCTGCTGAATATCAACAAATAAAAGGCTAGTCATCGAAACTCATACACAAACATGTATCTAACACAAGATTCTCTCATCCACCAATAGAAATCACACAACGTTGTACTATGATAGTACGAATTCGAGGATTCATCCCCAGATTTGAACGTTGGCTGAGGTGTACGAGTTTCTAGAACACTTGTCAAGGCGAGTACACTAACGGGGTTCATGAATTTGATGGAATTGAGGGTCGTTTAGCACTTATTAAGGGTGTCATTTTGTAGCTATTGATTGACGGTGTTGTTGAGAAAGAGAGAGAAGGGTCGAGGAGAGAGAAAGAGTTAAGAGGGAGAGAGTGTGCGAGTGGTGTGTATTGTATGTATAGGTGTATGTATATCTGATAAAGGGAATTAAATTGGGGGATTTTAGAGGTTGGGCCGGGTCTTGTGGTGTTGGGATGGACTAGAGAATTCGATTGGGAATGAATTAAATAGAGGAGGTCCAATTTGCAAATTTAGCCAATTCACTTCAATAAAATGGCCACAATTAAACTAATCAGACCAAGTTGAGACAAAATTAATTTCCAATTAATTTAACAAGCTTCTCAAATTTGATAATTTCAAAATAAATGTTTAAAAAAGCACAATTATTTTGTTTAAAAATTAAGAAACTAATTATATCATCAATTCCTCAGTTTCGATCTATTTTTGCGAGAAGTAGAGTCTTTGCAATTTTAAACAAACTTTTCACTCAAAAATGTTCTAAAACACTTGTTTAAGTAAAAATTATGTAATTCTATATAATTAAATATAGAATACATTAATTTCACCTGAAATTCGAAGGAAGGGCTTGAGATTTATTTTGCTAAGTACTAATATATCAAATCTTTGGCCTTTCTCGTACATTCTTCCTTCTCCACCTTTCTTTGCCCTTGTCAATCAGTAATGATCTCTTTCACTTACTCGGAACATACTTTACCCACAATGTCTAATATAATACAATATGAATTAAAGGTTACCTATATTCATTTTAATTTTTTTATGTTCTTTTTTTAGAATTTGCTGAATTTAGTAAAAAATATATATAGGAGTCTTAATTTTTTAAAGAGAAAATGGAGGAGTTTATTCTATATTTTTTATTTGTTTTTTGGTAGAAGCAGGTACAACACAAACTCTAAGAAAAAATTCTACACCATCGCCGCCATCTTTTAACCGTACATCACCCCACCATCATTGCCGGCATGGCCGAACCGGTCACTGGCTAGCCTTATGGGGTTGGTCAGAAGATATCGATCATATCCCCAACAAAATTTTCAGAACTATATCAACCAAGTGCTCCTAAAACCCCCACCTCGCCTACTCGTAATGTTTCACCTAATAAGGAGAAGTTGTCCAAAACCTCTAATTTGCCTTTTGCCTTCCCAGCCTATTGATTTGCCTAGCGATAGATTGAAGATTGAGAAAGTAAGTACGAACAAATTGAAGTATGTTGATCTTATGAAGCCTAGTATTATGTCTCAGCAAGTAAAAAAGACAATTCATGATGCTATAGCGATGAAACCTATTGAATATAATAACAGAGTTCCTCGAATGACATGGACAAAGGAGAAAGTACAAAAGATGAATGTATTGGAGGATTTACAATTAGCAATTATTGGTAAATTCCCTTATGAATGGACGAATTTGGAAGATTTGAGGATTCAAATTCCAAAACAATGCAGGATCAAAGGGGAAGGCAAAATTGGGCTTCTGAGGAATAGGCATATTTTGATGCATTTTAATCTAATGGAGGATTATGTAAACATGTTGTCCAAAAATATTTATTATATCATTGCGAAGGATGGTGTGGCATATCAAATGAGGCCACTCATTTACGATGCCAAGTTTAAGCCAGATGAGGATACTACTCAAGCTATGGCTTGGATTTTGTTCACGGATTTACTTCCTACTTTTTTTTGTAAAGGAATCATTGTTTTTATTGGCATCAGCAGTTGGAAAGCCCATTCATTTGGATATGGATATAATTAATAAAACTCGTCCCAGCTATGCGAGAGTTAAAGTCTAGGTGGATCTTGCTGCTAAGTTACCTAACTGTGTTGAAATAGAGGTGGTGAACAATAAGACCAAAGAGGCTAGGGTACAATCTATTAAGTTTCAATATGATATGTTGCCTAAATACTGTCACACATGTAAACTACAAGGACAATGAGGAATAGGAATGTAGAAGTTTACATCCAGAGTTGAGAACTAAAAGAATGGAGAACAAACAAGAAGGGAGAAGCAATAGTAGTGAGGAACAAATTAATACACCTGTGCAAAAGAGATACATAAATGGGAAGGCCCAACAAAGAGAATGTTCAAGATGGACAAGGGAGTACTGATTGTAGTAGTAAACTCACAAAACATCTAAGGTGTGAGCACTGCTAACCCTTTTGGGGTATTCTAAGATGATGAGAGAAAGAATAATGATATACAAGTGACTAATGGCACTGTAGATGAAAGCTAAACTCAACAAAGTGATGCTCACAAGGACAAGGCAGTAGAACATCACCATCAAAAGCAGAAAAAGAAGTAGGAGAAAAACAATGCTATATCTAGTGTTGACATGCAACAAGTAGAAAATATCAATAACAGGCAGGGAGAAAGAGTAAGAAACACAAAAAACATCAGTGAAGATGTTACAACAGAGAAGCATAATAATGTGAAGGGCACTCATAATGATGCAGAGATTGAGGTACAAAGAAATAACAGCAACAACAACAAAAAATCCCAAAAGAAGCAGAAGTCAGAAAGTTAATACAACAGATGAATCACCCACTTCATATGGGGGTAATACTGGTGGTATCATTGAGGGTGAAGGGATGGAGCTGAGCCTCACCTGCAACAAAGAACATACTATTGGTGGATCACTGGAAAGGGAGCTGGAGTTTGCAGATATTGAAAATAAAGAGGAACAACTAGCCAATGCCACCTACCATGTTCCATTGAATATAGACACTACTTTGGCAAGTGCAGATGCAGTTGATTCAATGAAAGATGTCCACCTGTAAAAGAGATAAAAATGTTAGAACTGATATCATCAGATGAGGTGCAAGACATTGTTACCTTGCCACAGCCTATTCAGGAACACAAGAATTCTCTACCTATGAAAAAATTACATGAAATAGTTTCTCACAAGTGTAATGAGGTAAAGAACTTGGAGCAGCAGATAAATAATTATGAAAGCAAAACAGAAGATAAAGAGAAAGAGAGAAACCAGTAAAATTTAGAATCTGTTATGAAGGAAGCTAGCCTATCACCACTATCAATGTCAAATTCAAAGAAAACTAGAGGCAAAACAGAGTTACAACAACCTACAAGAGTGATGCCTAAAAGAGGAATCAAGTCATCTGATAAATGAAAATGAAAGCTTTATTCTGGAACATAAGATCTATAAGGACAAATCATGCTTTTCATAGGGTACAAATGCTACATAGACATCACAAGTTCAATTTTATAGCTTTCATGGATCCTTTTTAAGAGGCTAGACAAGTGCAAAAATATAAAAGGAAATTGGGAATGGAGTATGCTAATAGTAACATGAATGGTAAGATATGGATTTTTGTACAAGAAAACATTCAAGTAGATGTCCAAGAAGATACTGAATAGAAAATTACTGTACAAATGAAGTTCATTGATTCTGGTCAAGATATAGTGGTCACTAATGTGTATGCAAAATGTGATGTTACACAAAGATTGGAATTATGGAGTGATATATATGTTTTGAATCATAACATGAGATTGCCTTGGTTTGTTGGAGGGGATTTCAATGTTATACTTGTTGCTGAAGAAAAAATTGGTGGACTTCCAGTATATCCACAATAGTATGAAGACTTTTCCTTTTGTGTTAACTCTTATAAGCTGCTAGATATTAATTTCAAAGGCAGTCCCTTTACTTGGTGGAATGGAAGGGCTGATAAGGCTTATATATTCAAGAAACTTGACAAATTGCTAATTAATTAAGATTTCTTAGCCATGTTTGGTAATGTTGAATTAGAACATCTTTCAAAGACTGGTTCAGATCATGCACCTTTATTGTTAACTTGTGAAGGTTAGAAAGAATAGACTAGAAGGACTTTTAGGTTTCTAAAGCTTTGGGTAGACATTGAAGGATTCAAGGAGGTAGTACAAAGTGCCTGGAATGTTGTTTCTCAAGAGGATGTATTTATAAATCTAAAATTGAAAATAAAGATGACCAAAATAGCTCTATCTACTTGGAGCAAGGAGAAGTTGGGGATATTTTTCAGCAACTGGTGATTAGGGAAGACATTGTGAAAATAAAAGAAGAATTATTTGAAAAGTTCCCTACTTGTGCTAACAGGGTTGTTCTGAAGCAAGTACAGGCTGAATTGATCAGGTATTTGAAGATTGAGAAAGAATACTGGAGGCAAAATTCTGGGATTCAATGATTTTCAGAAGGGGATCACAACACCCAATTCTTTCATATCTTGGTTAGGGGTAGAAGAAAAAGAATGGCTATTCAAAGGATGAAGAAATGTAACAGAGAATGGGTTGAAGGAAGAGAGCAGGTTGCTACTAAAGCTATAAGTTTTTTCCAGAATCAGTTCACATCCAGTATTAATGATAAGGAGTTTTCTTTACTAGATGCTATTCCACATTCGGTGTCTGAAGATGAGAATAGCAGATTGAATGCCATGTGTTCTGAAGATGAGGAAAAAGGGTATAGTTTTTGAGCTAAATGGTGATAGTTCTAGTGGACCTGATGGGTTTACTGGTATTTTCTTTCAAAGATGTTGGGATATTGTTAGGAAAAATTATGTGCAATGGTTAATTCCTTTTTTGAAGGTCGGACCCTTCCCAAATCAATTACCCATACAAATCTGGTCCTAATTCCTAAGAAAATAATGGTGCAGTCATTCTTTGATTTGAGACCAATAAGTTTGAGTAACTTTCTCATTAAGGTCATTTCTAGACTCTTGCATGATAGGCTGGAGGGGTTATTACCAAGACTCATTTCTAAAAATCAGTTTGGTTTTGTTAAAGGAAGAAATATCTCTGAAAATGTATTATTGGCTCAAGAAATCATCACTGACATTATAAAGAGAGGTAAGCATTCTAATGTAGTTATTAAACTTGATATGGCCAAGGCTTATGATAGGGTTTAATGGTGCTTCTTAATCAAAGTTCTGGAAAAAATGGATTTTGATAGGGGGGTAGTGGACAAAATCTGGAGGTTAGTTGCCAATAATTGGTACTCTGTACTAATTAATGGGCAAGCTCATGGTTTATTTCACTCATCTAGAGGAGTGAAGTAGGGGGATTCTTTATCACCTGCCCTTTTTATTCTAGCTGCTGAGGTCTTATCTAAAAACTTAAATGAATTGTTCTATAACAAGGATTTTAAGGGTTTTTGGAATGGCTAAATGGAGTGAACTAATAAATCATTTGGCATATGCAGATGATACCATCATTTTCACCTCTGATGATAAGAAAAGTATGCAACTGATCATGCAACTCTTGGTGAATATGAATTGCAATCTAGGTAGAAGATTAACAAAGAAAAGAGTTTCTTTTATGTGTATAATAAGACTGTTGGGGCTATTGTGCAAGAGATAGAAGATGTTAATGGTTTCACAAAAGGTAAGTTCCCTTTCAATTACCTTGGTTGTCCAATTCGCCATGCTAGGAAAAGAAAAATCCACTTTTCAGAATTAATAAAGAAAGTTCAGAATAAGCTGCAGGCTTGGAAGGGAAAACTATTATCTTTTGGAGGTAAGTATGTCCTTATAAAAAGTGTGCGGCAGAGTATTTCTATCTACTTACTTTCTGTCATTTCTCAACCAAAATGTTCCATTCATGACCTTTATAGAATCTTTGCTACATTATTTGTGAAATTACAAGGAAGTAGGCAGGAACAGGCACTAGGTGGCTTGGAATGATATGTGTCTACCTAAGGATGAGGGTGGACTTGGTTTTAGGTCTCTTTTTGATGTTTCCAAGGCACTTTTTGCCAAGTTATGGTGGATATTCAGAAGAAAAAAATCCATGTGGACCAATCTCTTGTGGAATAAATACTATAAAAGTCAATGGCCCCAATTGGTAAAATGGAGGGGAGGGTCACTGACTTGGAAGTACATGTTAGAAACAAGAGATAACATTGATCAGGAAATTTGGTGGAAACCTAGATGTGGGCATTCTAGCATTTGGTTTGACAATTGAACCAAGCTAGGTGCATGATGTGTCATGATCACATGACACTTTTGACGCTTAAAATAAGGAAAATATGCAATAACTTAGGTATGTCTTGTAGGTATGATGTGTTTTCTATCCTGTTTTATAGGGAAATAAGTTATGAAGGCAAAATGGAGATAAAGGGAAGAATGTTGCACCAAAACGGAGTATCAAAAAATGAAAAAGTCAAGATGAAGTCACAGAGGAGACCCACGGCAGGTACCTATGTGGCATAGGTCAACCCACGTCACGTGGGCCTGTACCGTAGATCAACTTCAGAGGGTGAAAGTGAAACCTGATTTCCATGATAGTCAGTCACGTGGCGTGTCTACACTTACGTGGCTTGACTTGGTGCCATAAGTCAAATTTTGAAGATATCATATTGTGCCTGATTTCCACAGATCTCACCTACGTGGCTTGACTTGGTTCCACGACACAAAGTCACGATATCGTGGAAAATTGCCGACTAGTAGCCTCCTACTTTGTTTAGGATAGGATTTGCCTTGTATCTATAAATACCCCTGTATTGTCCTATGTTCAGGTGACTCCATTACATTATTTTGAGTTAGATTTCCGTTATTTTTGAGTTCAAAAACACATTATTAATTTTGTTATCTTGGAACACCGAATTTAGGGTTTTATTCATAGTTGAGATTTCAGAGTTTCTTCATTATTGTGAGTTTACAATTATGTCTTCACCCTCGAATTTTTATTGTGCTATTGCGAACATGAGTAGCTGAACTCATCAACTAGGGTTGTGTGAACCATGAGGAATTAACAAAATGGGTTAAGTGCGAAGCAATTCTGAACCGCTGTGAATGCATGTATTGTTATTTCCTTCGTTGTGATTGATCTTCTAACGGTTGCAAATGTTAGAAACTATCCTGTATTCTAGACTTGCTTGAGAGAGAGGTAGAGATTGGGAAAAGGATATAACAACAGAGATTTGAAGCTATCAACCTTCATCTAATAACTTGAGCCTTAGCAGGAATAGTTATCTGAGATCCAGGACAAGGGTTAGTAGTGCAACACTCGGAGATCCAGAGGAGAAGAGTTAAATTCATCTAACCAAGGTCGAGAGACGTTTAGATAAACATATCTTGTCAGATTTTGCATGCAACTTAGCGGGACAGTTTTGTCAGCACAAGTAATCGGTGGAGTTAAGGAATCATTGGGGATCACAGTTCTAGTGTATTTCTCATAGTGTCTACAAACCCTCTATAATCAGAAATCATTACCGTTATTACTTACTTACAAAACCCCCTCAGTTTTACTTACTTACCAGTTACTCAGACTAGCATTCTACATAACTTTGACCTATTCCCTGTGGGATCGACCCCAACCTAGTTGGGTTCTATATTTGATACAACGACCGCATTATACTTCATTGCGAGGTGTAATTTGGGCGACATCAAATTTTGGCGCCGTTTCCCGGGAATACGATTACGGAGTTGATTAGTTTATTTGTTGAAGTTTATTGGTATTGTTTTTCTATACTTCCAAGGGAGCACACCGGTGTATGCCCAATACTAGGAATCAAGGCAATCTCCTGATTTCGCTTAATGTTGAATAGAAAGGACTTTGAGAGAAAATAAAAGAATGGTGAATACCGATGAAGTTCAGGATTCTGCTGCCTTGGGAGACATTCATAATCAACCAATTCAGCCAGTTGGTCATGAAATAGAAGACCAAACTATGGCTCGGTTAGCATGAGAAGAGCAAGCTAGACAAGCTACTTTTAGACAAGCAAAGAGAGATAATCGAATTATGCAAGAGGCAGTCTAGCGACTGGCTGAAGCTAAAGAGAGACAAAGAAGATTGAGAGATCACCAACCACTTCAAAGACCGCATGTACCTGTTTATGATGATCCCGAGGAAGAAGATGTGGCCTAGTTCAAGCCAATAGATACTGGTGCCATTGTTCCACCAGAGTTACCTAAGGGCACTAAGTTTGACATTACCAGTGCCATGATTCACCTGCTAAACTTGAAGGGTGTGTTCGCCGATCTTCCTACTGATGATCAAAACATGCACATGATGAATTTTGTGGGGGTCTGCACTTCATATAATTTGCCTAGAGTTGACCAAGAAGCTATTCGATTGAGATTGTTTCCATCCTCTCTAACAGGAGAGGCGACTTTGTGGTTGGCAGAATTATCATGAGGTTCTATCACTACTTGGCAAGAGTTAAAAAATTAATTTTTGGAAAGATTTTTTCCACCTTCCAAGATGCTACAGTTAAAGGATGAAATTTACAACTTCAGACAACTACATTCTGAAGCACTTTACGATACATGGCTAAGGTTCAAGAAGAAGCTACAGAATGTGCCAAATCATAGGATGAGTGGTAGGAATTTACTTGAAATTTTCTACAGGGCTTTAAATGCCAACACGAAGGCGGTAACATATACTATCACTGGTGGAGCATTCATGAGTTTGATATGGGAATGAGCTTCGGAGATATTAGATCGTATCACTAAGACCAACCGAGGATGGCATACTCAGGAGGCAGAAATGCCTGCTGGCACATATGCTATTGGAGCCTCAGCAGCACAATGAGCTTTGGAAGAATCTGTAGCTTAAGAGGTCGCTTAGGTGAGGACAGAAATTGGTTTATTAGCTAAACAAATAGCATCCAGAGATGCTGAGAAGGTACATGCTGTAGGTGCACAAGGTAAAACACCTAGGCATGATGCTAGTGAATCTGATAAGGAGGCTAAGTACCTTGATTGAGAAGTGGTGGGTTTTAGAGCCAAGGGTCAAGGGTCTAATCAATACTCTTGGAACTCGAGGCAAGGGAATCAAGGTTGGAACTACTATGGAGAAAATTACAACAAGTCGGGATATAGAGATAGAGAACGAGATCATGACGGTGATTGGAGGTGGAAGGATGATTATAAAGAGAAGAGTGGCATATATATTCCACCAGGAAACCGCGATGCTGACTATGGAAATTCAAGAATGAAAGTCCTTCTCAATAAACTGGTTAACGGGTCAGAGAGTCAAGAACATTTCTTGAAGGAGATTAGGTTAGACATCTCCGGAATAAGTCAGAAATTAGAATCCTATTTGACTGCTATTAAATAGTTGGAGCAATAGTTCAGGCAAATATCGATGTCATTAAACCAACATCAGCAAGGTACCCTTCCAAGCAACACCATCCGAAATCCGAAGAATGATAGTCATTATCTGGCCATTACTACTAAAAGCGGGAAATGCACAACTGATCCATCTATACCTGTGGATAGTAGTAAGGCCAATGAGCCGATGATAGTTGATGTAGAAACTAAGATAGAGCCAGATAATTCAAAGGTCAAAACAGTTCCAAATCCTCATGATACTAAAAAAAAGGTAAAATCTAAAAAGAGGTAGGAAAAGAAGGTCCCACAAATGCTAAAAACTATCCCACGATCTCCTCCTCCCTTTCCTCAAAGATTGAAAAAAAGGGATGAGGAAGGCAAATATCAAAAGTTTATGACAATGTTGAAAATTCTATCGGTAAACATCCCTCTTGTTGAGGCATTGGAACAAATACCAGGTTACGCGAAGTTCATGAAAGACTTGGTGATGAAAAAGAGAACTGTTAGTTTTGAGCCGGCAGATAACTTACATCATTATAGTGCAGTTGCTTCGCGTTCCTTAGTTGAAAAGAAGGAGGACCCAGGATCTTTCACAATTCCTTATACTATCAGGTCTTACAACTTTGCTAAAGCACTTTGTGATTTGAGTGCTAGCATTAACTTAATGCCGTTAGCCGTTTTTAAGCAGTTGGGATTGGGAGCACCAAAACCAACCTCTATGAAACTTCTCATGGCAGATAGGACTGTAAAAAAATTGGTGGGCATTTTGTATGATGTTTTGGTAAAAGTTGCATCTTTCATATTTTTGGCTGACTTTGTGATCCTAGATTGTGAGGTTCCCATCATATTGCGGAGACCATTCCTTGCCATTGGGCGTGCATTGGTCGACATGAAAACAGGATAGATGAAATTCAGGTTAAATAATGAACAAGTCACTTTCAATGTTTGTCGTTCAATGAAGCAACCGAAAGATATGCAAGTGATTTCAGTAATAGATGCAGTTGATGATAGTGATATTGTCGTGTCTCTTGAATAAAGGTTGGGGGTAGAAGCTCTTACGACCGTGATTATGAATTTTGATAGCAACGGTATTGAGGAATATGATGAGATGGTTGGTGCACTCACTGGGAAGGGATTCTACACTTATGCTCTAAAGAAACTTGATCTCAATTTGAAGAATAGGATGACCCCACCAGCTCATCTTTCTATTGAGGAGCCTCCTATTTTGGAGCTTAAGACTCTTCCGGCTCACCTTCGCTACACATTTTTGGGAGCTAACAACACATTGCCTGTGATTATTTCTGCTAAGTTAGTGGAATGGCAAGTAGAGGCTCTGGTTTCGGTATTGAGAAGATTTAAAAGGGCCATTAGTTGGTCCATTATTGATATTATAGGAATTCCACCCGGTATTTGCACTCACAAAATTCAACTTAATCCTGAGTGCATACCAAGCATTGAGCACAAACGTCGTCTAAACCCACCAATGCAAGAGGTTATGAAGAAAGAGATCATCAAGTGGTTAGATGCAGGTGTTGTTTACCCCATTGCTGATAGCAAGTGGGTAAGCCCAGTTCAATGTGTACAGAGTTCCCCGACTTCCTCACAGAGAAGGGATATCCAATGATGGTGAGTTAAGGGCATGCGGGAGATTTATCATAGGGATGTCGAGCTTACTGAAAGGGGCATGTGTAGAAGAAATATTATGGAGGATCCTCGATATTGGATAGAGGAGTTAAAGGCATTGCCCTATATTTGGACTGTGTTTGATCAGTATGGATTTGGATGGATGACGGAGCCTCCTGGTCACTATAGCCTAGAATTGGTCCGAGAATTTTATGCATCCTATGCTGCGTCTGTTGATTTGGTCACACCTGTTGGGCAGCTGTTTCGGGACCAACCACTATTGACTCATATTTTGGTTTGAGGGACCAGAGTCGATATATCTGAGCAGACCATCCATAGATTTTTTTTGGTGCCGATCGTCCATTGCCAGCTGCGACTGCTGAGTTTGATCACCGTATGGAGACTGTCAGAAATTGAATTATAATAAGAGATGTTGATTAGAGGTTGGAGTTACTGAGGTGGATTGCTGGTTATATAGCAGAGGAGGGTGTTGATGCTAGTTGGGTGACTAGGAAGTTGGATATAAAGAAGTCCACACTCCATTTTGCTGGCAGGTTTTGGTGGTTGGTTGTTAGGCATCGGTTGGGACCCACTAATACTGATAATTCACTCACGTTGGACTAGGCTACTGTGGTAGCTATCATTATTTTGGTTTATGATATTCATATCGCCAGGTACATTATTAGGGAGATCCATGAGCGTGTCTTTTGAGACCATACCAGTATCCCATTCCCCTGTTTGATTCAGAGCCTGTGTGATAGGGAGGGTGCGGTTAAGCTACCTACTATCGAACACTACATCGAGGTGACCCGCATAGCAGATATTGGGTTGATGCAGCAATGGGGATCTAACCCCATTGTTCCACGAAGGTCTCAACCTTCCAGATCATTAGGAGCAGCCCTTTTTGAAGGGTCGAAAGATAGCGAGGAGCCGGTGAGTACCCCCGCACCAGTGAGTATACCCGATACAGTGCATGCACTTGCTGAGGGTACAGGATCGGTGATTGATGATGAGGCTCCAGGCAGTACCGTACCACTGCTCCCTTTTGGTATGGTTTCGATTTTGAGGGACTTTCTGCAGCAGCTAGTTGATAGGCAGACGCAGATGTTTGGGAGGCAGGCCCACACAGAGGCACAGATGGCTAAGTTGGTATCACATCTTAAGCCATGGGTTAAGACCATCGTTGAGGCTGCACAGGCTATACTAGAGGCCCATATGTCTGCGTCTATGGATAAATTCATGCTAGAGCTGCATGGACGGATTGATAGCTTTGGGGCGCGGATGGCTACCCGATTGGGTATAGCACAGAATTCTGGTATGGTGGCATTGACACAGGTTGTAGCTGTATTGCGAGAGGAGGTTCGAGCTTTGGCACCGAGCAGTGCCCCTGTTATTCCACCAATGCCTGTTCAGGCTCCGATGCGGCTAGTTTTTTAGGTGGATTTGTTTGTCGATGAGGAGCTTCCTATTGATAGAGGCAAACGACCACGCAGTCCGGAGGAGCAAATGGATTATGGTAACGAGTTTGAAGGTGATCTCCGGGGAGCGGTTAAGGCCTCCAGGTTAGAGTACCATACTAGTCAGATCACCCAGAAGCAGAGGGCACGAGGTGCATCCTCTAGTCAGGCACCCTCTCCAGCGGATGCACCTAGCAGAGAGCCCTAAGAGCATACTGATGATTCCGCTATGGGCGGGCCCACTTCCAGCGCTTAGGGCACCACAGGTATGTCTTCACTCCCTTACATATATTATATTGATAGTTGTGCACTAGGGGCAGTGTACCATTATTTAGTTGGGGGTGGGGGTATACCACCACTTGGGGTTTTTTGTTGCCGTGCTTCTTTTCCCCCAAGTGTGCTATCATAGTAGAACCGACATGTTTAGGTTGTTATTTATAGTACTTATGTGTTTTCTTGTTGAATTAGGAGAAAAATAAGGGAACCGTAGTGCAGTCCAGTTTTGAACAAGTTATGCTGTTTGATTATTTAAAAGACACCCCTCCAGAAGATTTTGTTTTAAAATATGTGTATAGCATGTTAGTTTGTGACAGCTGTTGGATCTTGTTATGGCATTAGGATTATAGACAAAATAACTGTAGCAAGCATTGCATGAACCCAGATAGGTAGTAGTTGATAATGTAACCCTGTGCTATATGTGTGAGGTCATTACTTAGTTGAATTTGTGTCTGTGATCCAGAACTTGCCCGATTAGTCTTGCCTAGGTTAAAGGATAATGGTTAGGAAAGGATCATAGGCCATTTTTGAATAAGTCTACTAGTAGCCTAAATGCCCGACCAAATGAAATAAATATCCCTTGATTCAGACTTTGAGCTATAATTGACCTATTTCTTTCATTAGCCTATTCACCTTCCCATTTCTGATTTATAATGAACCTGTCTTGGCCCTAGTCCCTCTTTGGACATTATGTACCTCAACTCAGGCAAATCGCCTAAGTTGAGGGTGGCTATTATAGGGGTGCGCAAATTGATTTGGGCATGAAGAAGGGGTTAGTAAAAAACAAAAGGAGAAAAAACAGATTTGGGTGTGAAGAAAAAGAAAAAAAATAAAGTGAAATGAATAGAAATTGCAAAAAAAAAAAAAGAAGAAGAAAAAAAAAGAGTTGTGTTTTGAAAGTGAAGAAAATCACACCCGAGAATCTGAAAATAAATAAAGGAGAATAAGGGAAAATAAATAAGCATGGTTGAAAAGTGAAGCCAAAGATAGTGTCGAGTCACCATACCCATATGTACCATACCCGTCCCCAAGCCTACATTACAAGCCGATTAAAGTCCTACAGTAATCCTAGTCCAACTGTCCGAAAAAACTAAGGCATAGAAAATAAGGGCAAGCCTATGGTATTTCATGCACACTGTTTGAACTTTTTTGTGAGAGAGAGTGTTTTGATCGAGTCCCTAATTTGAGATTCATTAGTATACTGTGAGTGTATGGGACTTCTTTGTTGTGAGAGTACATGGGTTGTATTGTTAGCTGCTATTTGTTGGGATAATGTCATTTGAATAGAAGCTTAGTTGTTTGTTCATAATCTCATGCCATCACTTGATCCCTTTTATGTTATGATAATATGCTGCATGTGTGCACGGAGTGGTTTTGATTTGCAAGTAGGAGGGGTCAGAAAAGTTTTGAGGTCAAAAGCAATGAGTCGACTGCCGTAGGTCCCTTAGGTTTCTCTTAGTTACGCATCGTATATGTTTGTTTTGTTTTGTTCTCTTGAGGACATGCAAACGTTTTAAGTTGAAGGTGTTGATGTGTCATGATCACATGACACTTTTGACGCTTAAAACAAGGAAAATATGCAATAACTTAGGTATGTCTTGTAGGTATGATGTGTTTTCTGTCCTATTTTACAGGGAAATAGGTTATGAAGGCAAAATGGAGATAAAGGGAAGAATGGTGCACCAAAACGGAGTATCAGAAGATGAAAGAGTCAAGATGAAGTCACAGAGGAGACCCACGACAGGTACCTACGTGGCGTAGGTCAACCCACATCACGTGGGCCTGTACCGTGAATCAACTTTAGAGGGTGAAAGTGAAACCTGATTTCCATGACAATCAGTCACGTGGCATGACTTGGTGCCATAAGTCAACTTCTGAAGATGTCAAATTGTGACTGATTTCCACGGAGCTTACCTACATGGCATGACTTGGTTCCATGACACCAAGTCACGATACCATGGACAATTGCTGACTATTAGCCTCCTACTTTGTTTAGGATAGGATTCGCCTTGTATCTATAAATACCCCTGTATTGTCCTATGTTCAGGGTGACTCCATTACATTATTTTGAGTTAGATTTCCGTTATTTTTGAGTTCAAAAACACATTATTAATTTTGTTATCTTGGAACACCGAATTTAGGGTTTTATTCATAGTTGAGATTTCAGAGTTTCTTCATTATTGTGAGTTTACAATTATGTCTTCACCCTCGAATTTTTATTGTGCTCTTGCGAACATGAGTAGCTAAACTCATCAACTAGGGTTGTGTGAACCATGAGGAATTAACGAAATGGGTTAAGTGCGAAGCAATTCTGAACCGCTGTGAATGCATGTATTGTTATTTCCTTCGTTGTGATTGATCTTCTAACGGTTGCAAACGTTAGAAACTAGCCTGTATTCTAGACTTGATCGAGAGAGAGGTAGAGATTGGGAAACGGAAATAACAATAGAGATTTGAAGCTATCAACCTTCATCTAATAACTTGAGCCTTAGCAGGAATAGTTATCTGAGATCCAAGACAAGGGTTAGTAGTGAGACACTCGGAGATTGAGAGGAGAAGAGTGAAATTCGTCTAACCAAGGTCGAGAGATGTTTAGATGAACATATCTTGTCAAATTTTGTATGCAACTTAGCGGGACAGTTTTGTCAGCACAAGTAACCGGTGGAGTTAAGGAATCATTGGGGATCACAGTCCTAGTGTATTTCTCATATTTTCTACACACATTCTATAATCAGAAATCATTACCGTTATTACTTACTTACAAAACCCCCTCAGTTTTACTTACTTACCAGTTACTCAGACTAGCATTCTATATAACTTTGACCTATTCCCTGTGGGATCGACCCCAACCTAGTTGGGTTCTATATTTAATACAACGACCTCATTATACTTCATTGCGAGGTGTAATTTGGGCGACATCAGTGCACTTTACTATTTTCTACCTATCTCTTATCATTTTAACTATTAGCTGGATGAAGTAATTCAATTGAGATAAAAAGAAAGATGGAATGAGGAGCTGATGGTTCATCTTTTTCCTGAAGAGGTATGTCAACATATCTACAAAAAAATTTCTATGATGGATGGAGCTGGTGAGTGGAATTATGCTTGGTGGATGAAAAATAGCTCTGGAAAATTCTCTTTGGAAAATGGTAAGACAAAGGGGTGAGAAGAAGGAAGTTTTCAGGAAAGTGTGGATTAAAGGCATGCCCTTTAAAGCCAACTTTTTCTTCTGGAAATTATGTAAAATGAGACTTCCTATTGGGGAGATTACTAGGAGAATGGGTACCGCTGAAGTGATGATATGTTGCTGCTGCGATGAAGAAGCTTTAGAAACATGGGAGCATTTGTTTCTTTAATGCCCCAATGCTGCTAGGTTATGGCAGTTTTTTGCTGATGTTGCAGGTGTAATGGTCCTTTCATACAACTAAAATGTTTAATATATAGATGGTGGACTGCAGAATGCTCTAAAAAGTTGAAATCACTATATCAAGCCATGCCAATTTTCATTCTTTGGCAGATATGGAAAGCTAGGAATATCACTCTATATGGACGAAAACAATCATATTGAAGGATGGAAATGGAGGTTACTAACAATATTAGCATGTTTGCTAAAGTCAGATACCCTTGGATAATCCATATTCCAACCATATGGCCTGAGATTATTCAATTCTTTGAATAGTATGTACCTAGAATTGAATGTCAAATAGTGAAGTGGATGATGCCTGAAAAAGGATTTTACAAGTGCAAAACATATGGTTCTACAAAAAAAGGTATAGAGAGCAGTTCTTGTGCATTTTGTGTTCGAATTTGGGAGGGTAATTTTGTGTTTGCAGAATCAAGAAGACTTGAGGATGGTCCAGGTATTATAGCTGAAGCCATGTCATTGAGGATTGGATTGGAATATTGCCTGAACAATCAGTATATACCTTTGGTAATAGAAACTGATCCTCTCATCTTAAAGAAGGTTTTAGATGGTGTGTGGGAGGTACCTTGGAATATATCAATAGAAATAAGGAAAATGAAGGTGTAAATGAACAGTGCAATGGTTAAGGTGGAGCACACATGTAGAGAAGGCAATATGCTTGCAGATTTTTTCACTAACCATATTTACAAATTGCAAGTTCCAAATCTCAGAATCAAAAAGTATCAAAACAAGGATTTCAATTTCACAACAAGTTCATAAAGCAGTAGCAAGAGGCAATTTGGATGCACAATAAAGGAAGTGATTAGTGACTCGGCAGTAAGGGAGTAAAGCTTGATAGATAGTTGATTTACCTTTTCCTGGATCCTTATGCAGTGGTATTAGCCTTTGGCTCATTTGGCAAGGGAAATAGGGACATGGTTAATTCACTATCCAACTAACAACACCCTTCTGCAACCGTAACGACATATACAGTGAACCATTTTTCTCCTAGATTGAGAGTGCAAAAATGTAAAATCAATAAGGATTCTAGATGATTGGGGAGATATGATAGTTAATTAGCTCTACACATACCAAAGATGTAGCTGGAGAGTCGAAGAAATCTTCAAAGTGCTTGGATTGACTTGTCATTCGTGAGAGCTTTGAATATCCTTTAAGCAATCCGCCCAAAATCTTTAAGCTAAGATTGATTTTGTCATTGGAGAGTGATTTGGTATTGTAGCTCCCATGGTCATATAGTTTTTTCAAGAATAGATCGATGTCTCGAACCCAAACGACAATGCAGATAATGAAGAAGCTTGAAAATGGAACTTTCCACTTTCCCCTTTTCTTTTTATCCTTTCTGATTTTTGTGTTTCTTTCCTATTTTGTTTTTCTCCTTTTGGATCTCACTTGAGATGGACCGACTTTTGGGCTTTGCCTATGTACAGATTATTTTATTTTTTAGCAATAAACGGGCTACTTGGCCCATCTGCTTTAGTTAAAAAAATAATATTTTGTCGGTTATATAAATTATTTTTATGTAATAGTGAAATATCAAAAGTGGAGGGGTTATATCAATACTTCTGCATTAAAACTAATTTCTTCTTCATTTTTGTTAGTAAAAAAACTTTATTCTCAATAATCATCAAATTGCTTGGTGAAAAAAATGAGCTATCTATATCTAAGAAATAAACCAACTAGATTGTGAAGATTATCAGAGAAAATCATCCTAATCGAATCAGGGTCATACTATTACATATAGGGGAGAATATATTATATTTTGTATGGATTCTCGAAAACTCCATAACTTTTGGTCAAATTCCATATTTGTACTAAGATATTCATTATGTCTTAAAAGATGTATTTGCTCAAACCTTTATGTTCTCTGTCACGACCTAATTTCTCAGATCATGATGACACCTACTATAGCCCACCAATAGGTAAGTCAACCTATAGCCAGAAATAGAGAGTAATGGGATAATAAGAGAAATGGAAACGAAAACCAAATAAAAAGGAGAAAGGAAGCTAGAAGAAAGTAAATTTCCCCCAAGACCTGGTGAGGTCAGTATAAGAGCCACTAGCAAAATCAAAGTACAAGGTAAGCATAGTATATATATATATATATATATACAGAACTATCTCCAAAATATAAATAAAAATTAGTCTAGAAAAAAAATGGAGAGTAGAAACAACTCCGAACGTCAGGAGCTTACCCTAAATCTCCAATCCATGATAGCTCTTCATGATGCATACATCAGTGGTGAAAACTCGTACTATGATCCACAGGGTGTAGAAGTGTAGTATGAGTACCAAACACGAGGTACTCAGTAGGCATCGGCCGACTGAGCTCCAAAGATAATGAAAGTATAAATAACACATGAGGCAAGAATATAAATTATAGGCAACTAACTAAGAATGAATCACAATAAGGGTAAAAGAGGGGTTAAGATAAACTGCCATATTCTACCAGTAACTAGGGACAAGATTTCTATACAATAGATGGAAAAACAATATTCAATAGTAGTATGAAGAAAGAGATACACAATAGTAGTACAAAGAAAAAAGGTGATATACAAAAGTGTAGCTAGAGAAGAAATACATACACAATAGTATTGTACAGGAGGCCAAACATGAAGGCACTAACCTGAGGGAGCTAGCCTAACAGCCTAAATCACTATAAGAATCACACTAAGGTAAACCGATAATAGTGGTATGCACCAAGTATCCTTCGTAAAGTAAGAGACCAGCAAGATAATATAATACCAAGACTAGTAATACTAAAGGGGAAAAGGACCATAAGACGTACCTAAAAATCCAGTACATGCCAATATCCACCCTGCCATGAGCTATACAATAATATCAAACAATCAAACAATTGAATAAAATTGGACAAAACAATAACCTAACTGGGCCTCATAAGCTCAGAAGGTACATAATAATAAACATAACCTAACCATCCTCCCATAAGACCGGTAGGTACAAACAACAAACAATCATACTGGTGATAGGCGATACATATAAATGAATAAATACAAGGTAAAACTAGGTGATGTGGGCTGAACCAAGTACCATATCCAACACAAGTGCACACACCTCCTCCAGTTTAGCAGCACATAAAGAAATGATTTATGGTGACTATCTTTTTTCGTACTATGGCACATTGGACTAAGGATCCCATAAGGGACTCGAGATATCCGTATAAACTGTCTGGTACCAAACTAGGACTTTCATATATAATCCAAAATCACTCCACTTCATCCAGTACCAGAGGTAAATATGTGTAATAAGTTCTCTAAATTGAACGGAGACTAAAACAAGTAGAAATCCATAAAGTTTAGTGCCTAAGATCGAATTCGGGACTAAAATGGTAGAATAGTATAGAAAGGGACAAAATCTTCCTCGACTGAAATAAGTGAATAATGATAGGAGAGAAACCAAAATTGGACCAGAATCTACCTCGATCCAAGTTTTCAAAATTGTAAGTTTAGTTTAAAATACTATAAACCAACAATAAAAGTGGTACGACTCCCATTCAAAATCAGTTTTAAAAGTGAAATGAGGGAGTAAATCTCCTTTTTGAATTTTTTTATAGAAAAGCTAAGGTTTTATTGGGAATAATACCACCTATGTAATCATGATCACATAAAAATGTATACATACCATCATCAATATCCAAACAATAGAAATGTAAGCACTCAAGCGTCTATAAACTGAAATCATAGCCCTCTTAGAGTACAAAAAACTAATCTGATGTCCAATTGGTATCCGTAATGACCCTTTCCATTATTACAAGTAATTTAATCGTGCAAAAATTTAGGTTAAGATTTTTTTCGAATTGGAAGTTAAATATTTCAGGCTAGTCTAAGCTCGAATAAAATCTGAGCAAGGTATGGTCTAAGGAAATTTGGGAATGGATTGGGTAAATGTCATGAAGATTAGCATTATTTTATGTTAGCTAACATGATAAGAAATCCGTAGGACTCTTTGGACGTGAATTCAGGTGAGTAAAACTCCCGATATCGAATTTGACACAAAAGGATTAGTCCAGAATGTCATGGCGTAATGACCTGATATGTGAGAATTTTTTTATATGTGTTTTGACCATTTTTACCTTCCCATAGTTACTACATGTTAATTTTGAGGTGTGGTGATGGTTGGCACGGTTCCCAATGCCTTCAGGAGGCTTTTGGGAGAGTTTGTGATTTTTAGAGGCTTTGAAAGTTCTATAGTTGGCTTTGGTCAATATTTGATGTTCTGAGTGACGGATAGCAATTTGGACAGTTTCATTGAATCCGTAATATTGAATTTGGATTGGTAGTGAGGTTGGTTCAGGTTTGGGACCTTTATATTGCATTTCTACCCTCGTTGTGGAAACTAGTTAAAATAAGCTTTAAGGGCTCCCAAGGGTTAAATTGTTGAAAATGATCTTTTTTATAAAATCCAACATTATCATTGAGTCCAGAAAGTCGAAAATAGCCTAGTAGCATAGTTCGTTTGTGTTCACGGGATTCCAAATGAATCCCGAGGGTCCGATCGGAAACTTGGAATTTTTGACAAGTTGTTGATACAGCATCAGCTGGTGCAGTGGCCTAAGCGACCTATTGGTCTCTAAATCAGAAGCCGCTTAAGCTACCAAAGGGTCGCTTTAGCAGAGGTCGCTTAAGAGACGCGAGGACCGCTTAAGCGAAGCCCAGCTAATTGGGTTTGGTTACTTTAGTGACGTCCTAGCATCTTAAGCAGTGGTCGCTTAAGAGACCATTGCTCTATATATACTCCTTTTTGCAATTTTTCACCATTTTTAGACCTTGAGCTTCAGGTTTAGGCTATTTTTAGGGTTTTCATCACTATTTGAGCTTGGGTAAGCCCCAAAAACTTATTCTTATTACCTTGCATTGATTATATCATTAAAAACACTCTTTAATCTTGAATTCAAAATGGATTTTTGAAGAGGATTTTTATGGTGAAGCTTAAAAATGGTTTTTCTTTGATTTGGGCCTCATTTTCAAAAGGTTTTTGCATGGGTTTTCACCTATAGACTCCTATAACCTTGGAAAATGTATTTCTAAAATAAAATTCTGATTTTATCCCTTTCATTTTCAAATTCATTTTTTGAACCCATTTTGGACCCGACTTGAATATGATCAATATGGGTATCATTAGCTTTCTTTTAATGCGTAGATACTGTATTTATATGTTTTAGTTGATTCCAAGGCCATTCGAAAGGGGAAGGCTTCGTGTTGAAGGACTTTAGGCTTGGATTTCGACGCTTTGAGGTAGGTTATGGCTTAACTTTCTTCATATTGGGCTGGATAGTTAATAAATAAGTAAAGCATGCTATGAGTTGGGGAAATAACTATGGTAATTGTTGTTGAGTTAAATATATTTTTTGTGATGCCAGTGTGAGGGCTTATATTCTCGTTGTTGTTGATTGGTGATCTTATATATTGCCCGTTGCCTAAGTGGGGCTTTATTTGACATCATTGGCCTTATTTGTGCATTTATATGCCTTATTATTAATGTGATGTTATGTGGGGGCTTGAATATACATTATAGGCCTTATTGAACTTTATTTGCCTTCAACTTGATGGAAATACCCGAATTGGGGGTTTGATATAATATTAATGACATCCTACATGACTAATTTTCTTATAGTGCCCAATGAGATATTGAGATTTGGATTATTGATACATTGAGCTGATTCTGAGCGTACTTTTACATATATTGAATGGATTATCATCATCATACTTATTGGTTGTGAGTGTTACATCCTCATTTCATACGTGAATATTCATGAGACATTGGTACTATTGAGAAACACCGATTTTGAAACAAAATGAGACACTTTTAAAAATGTCTAAACCGAGGGATGTACCAGTCGGGTTGATTGAGATATGAGAAACACTTTGTAGACCTTGATTTGTAAACATTAACCGGAGAGGTGGATTAAGATTATGAGACAGGTATACGGGTTGAGAACCCTTACACTTCCTATCTTGGGAGCTGAGGCTCGTTAGGTGTATAAAGAAAGTTATGTGATGGCTTTCAAAATCATTCATCATTATCCCAGCTTCATTGCATTACGTTGCATATGCATTTTGTGTTGTTTCCATATACTTGGCGTGTATTTAGTTTCTGTACTTGTTTTATCGTACCTATTTCTACTCAATCTTCCTTAGAACTATAAGTGGAGATGGTGTGAGCTACCTTTTGGGAACTTTTTAGTTTGCAGGTGACGTGCTCATAGTATTTCTTTACTTATATTATTTTTTTCTTTGCTTAGTCGGTGTATGATACCTACTGAGTACAAGTAGATCATACTCATCCGTGCCGTGATCTTTCGGTGCAGATCTTGGTATGAGTACAAGACAAGGCGCTTGAGTTTGTGCGGGAGTTTGGTGGATCCTTGAGGTACTGGTGTGCTCCATGACGTTTGGGGCTAATTCCAAACCTCCTCTTATTCTATCTTATGTCTTTAATTACTATCAGAGATAGACTTATGTATTTTTTTTAGATGTTTAGATTTGTATTTAGATTCTCTTCGCACTTATGACACCTGGTTTTGGGATTTGATGTATTTTCTTTGGATTTTTCTATTATCTATGTGATATGGCCTAACTTCGTTATAGAAGTCTTATATTTTATTATTAAATTTCATATATCGATCGTTTCTTATGTTTTGGGGCTTTCAGCTTACCTACCAAGGTGGGGTCGAGGTAGGTGGCATCATGACCTCAACTTTTAGATCGTGACACATGGTTTGAGGGTGTGATGCAAAAAAGGCAAAAATGGAAGGATTTTTGAGTTTTTTCCTCGCCACTCACTCTGTAGAGGGTGGCATGTCGTTATACCAACTCCTGCTATGGCGAAAGTCAATGCAGGTCAATCTCGCTATAGCGGGCAATGCCGCTATAGCGGGATCGGGCCGCTATAGCAAGATAAATCTCTGCTAATGTAGAAATTTCCCCAAAAATGGTTTATTATTCTAAACTCATTTTTGGGAAAGGCTTAGGTGATTTGGGTAATTTTCATCAGTTTTCCATCAATTTTCATCATAAAGGTAAGTATTTTATCCTCATTAACTGGTTTTTGGATTAATTGACCTTAGAATCACTAGTTACGGGTCTTGGGAAAGGGTTTAAGCTTGACTTAGCAGATTTTCTTGTGCAAGAGGGTAAAATTTGTGTAAAGCCTTTGGGTTTTAGTTTTTAATTATTAAATTACTCTTGCATGTCTATAATTCACTAATATAACTATTAAATTTGTAGGTTTAAGGTGAATTATGGTGGGAAATCCCTAGAATGGGGGGGATGATCATGAAATTAGCCTTGGGGTTTAGGATTATGTTGTAATTCTTGATGTTATAGGTAATATAATTGATTATGTATTTATATTCATGTTTTTAGACTGCAACCAAGTAGAAATTGTAGGGAAAGGCAAGGCTCAAGCTTAATAGAGTGGTGCAAGCTTAGATTGAGGTAGGTGGCGATTTTAGTTGAAACCCAATTTGTGTTGTGTGTGCATGATAACTAATTCTTAATATCACTTGCTCAATGCATGTTCAAGGAAAGTGAAAGAATGTTTGATATCCTACGTGTTAATCGCATCCAATGAACTTATATGAAAGTTTGTTGAATTTTACAAGTGTTGTTCTATTATCATTGTAGTTATGATTGTTGTGATATCTGTTATTATTGTGGATTGTTTTGGTATTTGGATATCTCCACGGGATTGGTGATATAAGGTTGGCAGACACTTAATATTTGGGATTTGGTACATGGACAAGGACTCGTCCCTTGCAGGTCATGACTAGTGGGTGCACACATAATACCCTTAGCATGTGTGCACAAGGTACAGGTGAGTGTGACAGTTCCTTGAGTGAATCGAAATTATGTGTTTCTTGATTGCATTGGTTCCTTGAGTAAATCGGGTTTGTATACTTAATTGCTAAGGTGGTTACTTATGTAAATCAGAACACATGATATTGCTATTGTTATTGTTGTTGAGGATGCTTGAGTAGTCTGGGTTAATTGCAAATCGTGACATAATTCGGTGTTGTTTATTACTTGTGCAATTGGGACATGATTTATATGATAGTTGTGTCATGATTGTTTACTTGGAGTCTTATTGTTGGTCTTAGTTTTACTTGACTAGTTATCCAGGTTGACTCCTTTTTACTATACTTCATGTTGCACTTGTTTACAAGGTTAAGTATTATGAACTTGAAAGTTAGTTGCATGATGGGGTTCATGGTTGTCTTGTTGTACTATATTTAGGTTATGTGTCTATATTTCTCATTTTGGGTCGGCTGATGACCCTACAGGCACAACATTGTTTCTTGTATGCTGATACTACATGTGCTCTTCTTTTTGTTGAGTGCAGAGCTTATTTCAGCGACTGTTGCGAGACCTCAGCTGTGATTCAGACCATATCCAAACTCAAGGGTAAGCTGCATCTTTCATGCTACCATGGGTTCATCTACTGTTTTCTGGTCTTGTGAATATGTTATTAAGGTCAGTCACCTACTTTACGCATAAGGGAAAGGAGCATAAAATTAGGACTTTTCCATGGTCGATTGGTTGTAGCCATAAAAAGAAACTACGAAGGCAGTGATTTAGATTTCTTTTCCAAGCTTATCTCCGTAGTTGTTTGCTAAGAGGTCACTATTATCTATAGCTTCAACAGTTGAAAAACCCATTGCCATCGATAAATCTATGAAATCAAAGTCAAGACCTAGTACGATAAGAGTAAAGATGATTTTTGATTTAATGGACAAACAGGTTGACACATCAATTTACGGACAAAAAAACTGGTAAAACTGTGGAGGAATTTCAAGAGTTTATCTATTATAACTTACCATTATATTAAATCCATTGAAAACATCAAGTACACAATAATAATAAGTGTCACTCGCTATAAGGGAAGAAAGTGGACAGGATTTAAGGCGAGATACAAGTAGTTAATAGAGTCTCGATTGAAAAACTTCCAGGTGATGCAAGGGATTATTTGAATGCTAGGAGGCTGCTTATAGAAGACAATTATGAGGTGCAACATGAAACAATGGCTAAAGATCCAAATCTTCAACTTCTTGGAATAAGAAGTAAGCAATTGAATTGGGTGTCAACTCAAAAATTCATGACAAACTGGGACAACTTGATAGCGTACAATCGATCATGAATTAGCAGCAAGTTGAGAATTTCCATAATACTAATGGTAATAATGAAGTTTTGGTTGATGAACATGTAGAAGATGGGCAGCGAGTTAAATAGATGGAACCGTAGTGGAAGTGGATTCAAGAATAGTCAAGACTGATTCTGGGTTTCCACACAAACAAAGAAGTTAAGCAAAGGTAATGATACAACAAATGATGAGAATTGGACTATGGTAACATGAAAGAAAGAGTGAGAACTATAGTTGACACTTTGATTCATGACAATGAGCTGAACGTTGTGACAAAGAAAGGTATTTGATCAAATTCCTCAAAGGACATTATTTATCCTAACTCTTTTTATGCTCTTTTGGTTAGAGAGGAACAACACCCTAGTCTGAGAAGTCCTAAACTTCATGTTGCACATCCAAAATTAGCAAATATGTTAATACAACAACATATTTGCTAGTTTGGTTTGCTTCGTCCCTATTTTGAAGCCCTTAATTGATACTTTGAACACTTCAAAGTCTGAGGTGCCAGGACAATCTATGGAGTCATTTGGTGAGATACAAGATGGATCTGGACAACAACTAATCTCTATAGGGAATGATGAAAATCTAGATACAATGGTGGTCTAAACTCCAGTTCACTCAACTAACAACATTCACGCTAAAAATGACCAAAGAGGTAGGATGAGTGTGAAGATTTGGGTGGAAATGATGGAGGAAGAGGTGAAGGTTACATAGCCTCCAATATGCAGCAATTTGAGCCTAGTAGCTGCAACATTTGTGCCTAGTTGTGCAATGATAGTTCCACCACTAATCGTGAGATAACTTATGGATCAGACGAGTGCCCAAAATAAAATTGGGAATGAAGATCTTCTTAATGAACTTGTAAGTAATAAAGTTGAAAATTTGAATTCTCTTACTCATAAAACACTAGTAAGCAATTCGAAGTTGTTGAAAGTAATTCTTTTTCTCTATATATTCTACAAGATGTAGATTTTTTTTAGAAAAGCAAGGAGGATGAAATGTTGGATAACTGTTTTGCAAGTACTGCTAGGGACAATGACATCTCTCTAGGCAACAAAGAAGTGAAAAACGCAAAAATAAAAATAAAACTCATGGTAGACATCATAGATGGGATGATAAAGTGTTTGGAAAGTTTGTCCCGAGGCGGCTACCGATGAGAGCAACAAAGCAGAGGGAGACAAGGTTCAACTACATCAACAAGGTCCAACAAACCTAAGAAGAATTAATAAATTTTTAAGAAATCTTGAGTAGGTTTTAGGAAGGAAACAAGGTGAAGAATCAAATTGCTACAAGACTACAAATTTTTTGATTTGTCACAAGTACAAAGAAGAAGGGGCTCCGCTCTACTTTCTTCTTCTTCTTTTTTAAATTATTTTATCATTATCCTCATTTGTAATATCATCATAGTGTGTGTTATAAACACTGTGATGATCATAGAACATTTGGTTCTTTCATGTTTTTATTTCTTATATGCTTGCTAGTATCAGTAGAGGTGTTTGACCTCATTAAGATTTGGAAGGTAAGGCGTAGCCGTCCTTACTTGTACTTATTATTTTTTGAGTTCTTTAATTACTAATAAAAAGGTCCACTTAGGGTACATGAGTGGTCCAATATTGGACAAAACAATCATATGATATCAACATATACAAGTTCGTTATTTTTTTGGTTCTAACTCTAAAGTTAGGTAGTCTCCATCAATCCTTTTAATCTAAGAGTGCACCTATACACGAGCGGGGAGGGGCGAATTATGTCTACCTTATAAGGTATAAGCACCCCTCAAACTATATTTGAAGTTGCTATGACATACCTAAACTTTACAGGGGTCCTATTACCCCCCTAAACTCATTTTTTCTGTATTTTTGTGCTTATTTTTATTGACGTGGTTGCCAAGTAGCAGAATATTTTTGTTCTCCTTTTGTGCTAACTTGACAACCATGTCAGCACAAAAGGAGCATAAAAATACAGAAAAAATAATTTTAGGGGGGTAATAAAACCCCCGTAAAGTTAAGATATATCATAAAAACTTCGAGTATAGTTTAGGGGTACTTGTGTCTTATCTCATTTTTTAATCATATGAAAGTTTTCTATTTGAATCCATAACTTTTCATAACTTCTCAATTTTTAATTCTGCTACCGAAGCAGATTAGTCTTAGGAGACCCATGACAATATCCAAAATTTTCCACTTTACATATGGTGGACTAAAACTCAAACCGCTATTATATCAATAGCACACATAATTCATACAGATAAATAATTCATGCTACCTAAGAGCATCAAAAGCTATATCTATTAAGGTTTTATAAGAGCTCCACTCAGAAATTCAATCATATACGGAAAGAATTCATTACTAACACGAGGACTTTTTATTACTCGTAAGATCCCCTACATCATACACTCTCTAGTAGCTAGTTATCCGATCTGTCATCACCTGAAGAGGTGAACTCGAGTGTAATAATCTATCTATAGATACATGTTAAATTACGTACTAATTTTAATTCTCTTTCCTTTCTACTCTAATCTATCTGCTCCAAATCAAATACTTTAATTTCCCAAACATGGCTGCATGTCAAATCACTTATGGATCGTAGTAACATGCTAAAGTAGCAAACACTGATTGAAACTTTACGAAACAATTAAAGGTCAAAAAGTATTCTAATGAAAAAGTTAATGTAACTTTTTGAGGATTCACACAATGAAAAAGCAGTTCCATTCTTCCCTTAACTCCAACATTATGGTCGCTTAGTACACGTGATATGAAATATATCCATGTTCTCATCTTATATTGATGTATGTGTCTCTCTTTCAACAGTATACAGATCTTGGTCTAGACACCCTTCATATATATGTCTAACCCTAGTTTTTCACTCCAAACAATCCTCAAATCCAACCTTTTGAAAAACTCACATATGGCTTACAAAACAAATCATAAGAATGTTGCAATCCATTAATCTAAGATCTAGCGAAGACCAATCAATTTATTGAAAGATATACATGACCTTGCACTAATCCAGATTTTAATAGGTTTCATCCCTTCTTTCCTTGACATCAGAGGTGATCACTCGTGTGAATCAACCCATTTTCTTCACAAAAATAAAAAGTTCATTGAAAAAATATTTACCTCCAATTAGGCACATAAATTGGGACGGAAGGAATATATATATATATATATATATATATTGAGAGAGAGAGAGATTGATTCTCAAAATTGAAATGCAAATATCCAAAACGAAGGGTTTGATTACTACAAATTAAAAAGGTAATGTACATATATACTACTAATTTCTTTCTTTTGTATCAAAGGGAAAAAAAGAGAGGAAGCCTAATCTATATAGTTAGCAATTATTCATACACAAGAATCAGTGTAGCTGGTTAATGAATTAGTAAAAGGAAATGATATTGGCGCGGCTCAATCTGAGATCGTTCTTTACGAAAATAAAATGTAAACTCGTCTTCAGATTGAACCTCACCAACATCGCTTCTCTAATTCAATACTCACCTTTATTTTGTCATGCTATTATATGTACCATACTTCTTTAATTTGTACCAAATAAAGAAGGGAAAGATGAATTTAAGGAGGAAAGAAGAATCTATAAATCTTTTTTACTTTAAATTAAATTCCCCCTTTGTTGCATCACATGAAAACAACAATATGATGGCCATACATAAAGAAGAAATATGGCTGGATAGACATGTATTTAATAAGTTGTCTTATTTTTCCAGTCAAATGAAACGTTTTGTAACTGATGTTTGACTACCAATAAGTGACTTTGAAAAAATACCAAAAAGAAAGGGGAAAAAAAAGAGAAGAAAAGATGTTTCAGTTCGAGCTCGTGGAATAACGAAACAATAACACTCAATCCCTTCACATTTACTCAGATGTTTCGATTCGAGCTCGGAGAATGATGGAGATTCTTTTGTTTGAGAGTTATTTACCTCATATAACGGAATTGTCTGGCGCAAATTTAAGTTAATCAAACTTATGGATTTCGAATACTAAAAAGGGATGAATAGAGAGATAAAATTGAACATAATGATAGGAAAAATAAGGAGAGAGAAGCTGGAAGGGCTGAGAGTGAAGTGAGAGGAAGAGGGAGAACATGTATGTATAATTTATAAGCGTTCAAATTCTTTCTTTTGGATCCCAATGTCAAAATATATGTACACAATAAGATACCGTCAAACCTCTCTATAATGACAGCGTTTATCTGAAAGTTTCATGGCTGCTATAGTGAGGTGTTGGTATATATGTGTACTGACATTTGACATTTAATTAGATCTCATTTAGATATACGAGTTCAAATTCTTTCTTTTGGATCCCAATGTCAAAATATATTTACACAATAAGATACCGTCAAAGGTATCTATAATGGCAACATCTGTATGAAAGTTTCATGGCTGCTATAGTGAGGTGTTGTTATAATGTATACTGATATTTGACATTTAGATCTCATTTAGACATTATAATTAAAAGTATGCAAAATTAGAAAGCGTGTGAATGTAAAAAAGGCAAACATCGATAAGTAGTCTTTCCTCGTAAATTTATAACATAACTGATGGTTACCATTTAAACACATTTTTTCCCTTTTAATTAAACATTTGTATTTGACATTTACTATGTTTGTGACATTATAATGATGATCACCATTAATATTTTGGTATTTTACCCTACACATAATATATTTCTTATAAAATATCATTACTTAACATTTGAGTATGGTACTATGGTTGTTATATGGAGCGGTAATTTTATAAAGAGTATACTGCTATAATGAATGTCATTGGTATTATAGATATAATGTTGTTATAGAGAAATAAAATATAACATAAAAAAATATGAAGAAAATTAGGTCATTATAATGAAAGGTTATAATGAAGGGTCATTATAGAGAGGTTTAATAGTATCTTTTAAAATAAGTAAAGATAAATATATATATATATTAATTGACTATTAACTAGCGCCAACACTATTGGTGGAAATGTATGAAGAGGGGGAAGCCTTCTAGTTTGTTTTAAAGTGTTGAAGAGAGAGATAGGATATCCTAAAGATAGTTGTTGAGGAAGCGATTTCTAACTATTGAGTCTGTTTTCAAGCTAATTGAATGCCTATAATCGCGATAATAAGTTAATTCACTAGGCACAGTCAAGATTCTAATTAAGAGAATTCAAAATATATTTACACAATCAAATATTTTTTAAAATAATTACAGAAAAATCTCTATAATAATTGAGTATTAACTAGTAGTAGCGATAATAAATTAATTCATTTGACAGAGTCAGAAGTTTCATTGAGAGAATTTAAAATATAAAGGAGTAAACACATGAGAAAGTCAAATAACAAAAAATATAATTTATCAATGGAGTGTAATTTTTCATCAAAGGTATATCAATTGATTCTTCTTGAATAAGAATAGCTTTGTCACGATTAAACTGACAGGGTACATAATTTAAACCCGATCTATAGAGGAGTTGTTCGTTATAGTGGTTATTGCCTCGAAGAATGTAAGTGGAATGATGTGAATAATTAGGTAGCAACTTGCTTTAGGGTTCTTCATGCTTACTTTTTTACTCTAATACCCTAAATCACAAAAACACACACCACACATAAATAATTAAAGAGACTTTTTCTTACTCTTTTGGTTTCTCTTTTGCGCATGCTGCACCTTAAATTAATACTCCTTCCGTTTCTAAATATTTGTCACATTTTTATTATGTATGTCTTTTAAGAAATCATGTATTTTTACCATTATATTCTTATTTAATTTTTTTAATCATCTCTCTTTAATTTCAATGATTAATGAAAAATGTGATCTCTCTTCAATAAATGAAAAGTGTGCGAAGGGTAAAACGGGAAAAAATGTACTCATTTATGTCTTGATTTTCTAAAATGACAAGTATTGTGGAATATCTATTTTTAACAAGGATGACAAGCATTTAAGAACATAGGAAGTATTTTAATTGTTTATTAATTTCCTTCTTTTTCTCTCTTTTTGTCAAATTATTTATTTTAGTAAAACTAATACACTTTTTGTAGATCATGCTTGCATTTGATTAATCTCTTTATCAGACTATGAGATAGTTGAAGTGGCTCATTTGAAGCTTAATTTCTACAAGCAAATAATGATGGATTTTAACATGCTATAAGAAATTTAATTTTGTTTAATTATTCAAGCCATCAAATCTTATACTAATAAATTAATTACTTTTATATAATTTTGAGAGAGAGGTAGCTAGCGTGAAGAATCTTGGAAGCAAGTGTGCAGAATGTCAGCAAAATAAGACTATTTGTCTAGTCAAAAAGAAGTTTCTAAAGTGGACAGCGGACTATTTTTTGTTTGTAGGTGCAAACTTTTTGCTATTATTTCATTGTTCTTTACAACAAAGGCACACGCACAAAAACGCACTAATTGCACGTAATATGTCTGTCACTTTCACATACATTTTTTTTGTTTTTTCTTCTGTTTATCTGTAATAAAATTTGATTAAATTTAAATTCAAATAAAAAAATTTCATGTCAAGAATAAAACGTTCTCTGACAAAAATGATTCTATATCCAGTAAAACTCATACTTAAAATGTCTAATTTATAGAAATGAAAGAATATTTATTATTTCACCGTGACTCCATTTACTCACAAGCTTTTACTACAAGCAAGCAAGCATTGAGTTTATAATTTCAATTTAAGCCAACAAAGCGGTGACACCGGCGCCAAAGGAGCCTCGCCTTGGGCCTTTATTAGGAGACAATCCCCTTGATATTTGCTACCCCTTTTTGGTACGCACCATTTTACATCGTTACAGTTGATTATTATTTGTCACGTTTTACTTTATTGGATTCAATTTAACTAATGTTGAGAGCTTAATTGAATTTGACTAATTCAATATTTTGTTCGAAAATTGTATGAAAAATATTTTAAGTTGCAATCTTTCTCATATTAATATAATAAAAAAATATATCTTAAAATACGGATCAAAATCAAGGCAGTTTTACTCTCGAGAAGTCAAACATGACAAGTATAAGTAAACGAAAAAAGTATTTCTCAAATTAATATTCATTTTGTATCATTTTCATGCGACATACAGACAAATATTTATATAGACATGGGTATGAATATATCAGTATGAATTCTTCAAAATAAGATAAAGGGATAAAGTAGCACTTTTGTTTCCTTAATTATACATGTTGATAAATTCTAATTTTGATCCTGGTAATATATGACTAATATAATCAATATATTTGAACTTTAATAATTAATACATGTAGTTTTTGTTATTTTTCGAGTTTAGTAAAATCTGTATTTTTCAACAATAACTTCAAACACAAGTTCAAACTAACATATGAACAATCAAATGAAGTTGTAACTCTATATTCACAACTTTGAACTTTAACAATAAGTTCAACCCAACTTATGAACATCAACAAATTGAAGTTCAAACTATTTTCTGGAAAATAGCAAAACCAAACATTTAGAAAGAGAGGAAGATTAGAAGATTCAAGTACACCGAATTCACGGTGTGTCCTTAAGGAAATTATTCCCCTCAAGTACCCGAGGTTATGGAAAATATCCTCCCAGGATAAAATGAATCACTTTGACAGAATGACGGTACCTCAAACTCTGTCGAACAACGAACGCCCTCAACGATTCATAAATCACACTTGAGTTTTTAGGAAGAAGAAGATGTTTTTCACTTCAAAATTTCGTGCCTATACCTGAGGAAAAAATTAGGTATTTATAGCCAAAAGGTGGTGCTTCAGAAAAGAAGCAATTGTTCTTGAAAAGACACACTGTTTCAGACCATCGCCGACCTGCGGACACCACCTGCTGCCACAGGTGGCTCACATGCAGCCCCATTTCACCTGAGAAACCCCATCTTGTAGATGGTGACCTGCGTCCGCAAATCTCTTTTTCGAATTCAAACAGTGCCTCGAAGGATCATGTCCCTTTAAGGAGCGTTGTGACATGCGTCCGCACATGCTCGTGTGCGTTCGCAAATGAAGAATATTTTTGTATTGCTTTTCCAATTTTAAATAGTGCTTCGAAGTGTCACGTCCCTTCGAGGTGCGTTGTGACATGCATCCATACATGCTCGTGTGCGACCGCAAATGGAGAATATTTTTGTATCGAATTTTTGGATTAAAACATCATTAACTCTCAAGTTTTCAAATCAATTTTATCCAAAAATATAATTTCTCGATTGATCATTTGACAAATCCAAATCCAAATCCAAATTCAAAGTCGAGCCGAGCGAGCGACAATGACGATGGCTCGAGGCTTTTCTTCTTCTTGCCTCACTATCCACATGAAGGAATGCTTCTATATTTAAGCATATGAATGTTTCCTTCTCCCACCAATGTGGGAGAACACTCTTTTCATAAAATGACTACCCATTTCACTTTTCCTCCATTTTTCTTCCCTTCATTTTCCATTCAAATTTCACTAGAACCCAACAATCCCCCAGATGAATGGAGAATGGCTATTTCATCAAAAAATATACAGACAAGTGTGTGATCTACAACCAAAGACTAATTGTATCTGGATAAGTAGGTTTCCCTTTGAACTTTCTATAGTGAACTTGTATCGGATGCACTCGGTCAATTGGTAGATGTGATATTTTTGAACTGTTGAACTTTAATATACACCGAGACAACACAAGTCATACAACCAGCTTTTTACAGTTTATGGTTCTCACGGTTTTGTTTGTTTCAGCCATGAACACTACCTGATTTCATGAGAGCTTAGAGAATAGGCCTTAACTATCATTCTCCTTGAAGCGGCTTCCACTCTACCCTTACATAGGTGATTCTTAAATGTTTTAATTCTATAGATCAAACTATTTGGTCATACCTGCCAAACTTAGAAACCACTAAAAAGCTTCAAACCATAAGCTTTATCTTTATTTCCTGAACATTGTCTTCATCATGAGAATAGGTTGAGTTAATTGACAATGTTAAACTGTCAGTCACAACTTTGTTTGATCTCCTTGAATCTATCTCTTGAGATCTCCAGTCTGCTAGGTAGAGTTACCGTCGTGATGACTTTTCCTAGGCCGTAAACCTATTTCCTTCGATGATCTCTCAACTCCCTCTCAAGTTAGGCCTTTTGTAAGTGGATCCGACACATTATCCTTTGACTTCACATAATCAATCATGATAATTTCACTAGAGAGTAGTTCTCTAATGGTATTATGTCTCTGTCTTATATGACGAGATTTACCGTTATACATCATGTTTTCTACCCTACCTATTGCAGCTTGACTATCACAACATATGCATACTAGTGTCAAAGGTTTGGGGAAATACGAAATATCTTCCAAGAAATTCTGGAGCCATTCAGTTTCTTCACCGACTTTGTCTAATACAATAAATTTAGATTCCATTGTAGAGCGGACAATACATGTCTGTTTGGATGATTTCCAAGAGACTCCTACACCACCAAGAGTAAATATATATCCACTCGTAGATTTTACTTCATTTGATTTGGTGATCCAATTTACATCGCTATATTTTTCAATTATAGCAGGATATTTATTATAATGCAAATCATTGACTTGAGTATGTTTTAGATACCCCAAAACTCTTTTCATTGCCATCTAATGAGTTTGATTGGGATTACTCGTGTACTGACTCAATTTACTAATAGCACATGCTATATCTGTTTGCTTATAATTCATGATATACATCAAACTTCCCAACACTCTTGCATAGTCCAATTGAGAGCCACTTTCACCTTCATTCTTTTAAAGTGCAAAGCTCACGTCTAATGGAGTCTTGGCAATATTGAAATTCAAATACTTGAACTTGTCAAGTAACTTTTCAATGTAATGAGACTGTGAAATGTCAATCCTTGTGGAGTTCTATGAATTCTTATCCCTAAGATCACATCAGCAACTCTATGGTCTTTCATAATAAATTTTCTCTCAAGCATTCGTTTCATAGCATTTATGTCAGAAATGTCTCCATTGATGATCAACATGTCATCAACATACAAACAAACAATGACTTTGTGATTTGGAGTGTCTTTAATGCAAACACATCTATCACATTCATTTATCTTGAATTCGTTTGCCAACATAGTTTGGTCAAACTTTGCATGCCACTATTTGGGTGCTTACTTTAGTCCATAAAGTGACTTAACAAGTTTGCACACTTTTCTTTCTTTAACAAGAACCAAAAAATCCTTGGGTTGTTCTATGTAAATTTCTTCCTCTAATTCTCCATTCAAGAAAGTTGTTTTCACATCCATTTGATGGATTTCAAGACCATATACCGCCACTAATAACCAACATCCGAATGGATGTTATCCTTGTTACTGGCGAGTATCTGTCAAAATAATCAAGACCTTCTTTTTGTCTAAAGCCTTTCACAACAAGTCTTGCCTTGTATTTGTCAATAGTACCATCAACTTTCATTTTCCTTTTGAAGATCCATTTAGAACCTAAAGGTTTATATCCTGGAGGAAGATCAACCAACTCCCATGTATGATTGCTCAAGATTGAATCAATCTCACTATTGACTGCCTCTTTTCAAAAGAATGAGTCTGCAGACGACATCACTTTTTTGAATGTATGAGGATCATTTTCAAGAAGAAATGTTACAAAATCTAATCCAAGGGAAGTTAGCATCCTTTGAAATTTACTACACTTTCGATTCTCTTCATTAAGTACATTCTCCTTTGGTTCATCCATAGGTCATTTAAACCCTTCACTAGTTAATTCATTTCTAGTTTTATATGGATAACTGTGTTCAAAGAACTCATCATTATTTGATTCCATTACCATATTATTATGGATATCCTGATGTTCGGATTTATGAACCAAAAATTGATATGCTTTACTGCTTGTAGCATATCCTATGAAAACACAGTCCACGGTCTTTGGTCCTATTTTCATCCTTTTAGGTATAGAAACTTCGACTTTGGCTAGACACCCCCACACTTTGAACTATTTCAAGTTGGGTTTCTTTCCTTTTCATTTTTCATATGGAATAGATTGTGTCTTACTATGGGGCACTTGATTGAGTATTCGATTTTCTATAAGGATAGCTTTCCCTCACAAGTTTTGCGATAGACCATAACTTATAAGTAAGACATTCATCATTTCCTTTATCGTTTGGTTTTTTCTTTCAGCAATTCTATTTGATTGAGGTGAATACGGGTCATTAGTTTGATGGACAATTCTATTTTCCAAACATATCTCCGCAAAAAGAGATTCATACTCTCTACCCCTATCACCTATTATCATTTTAATCTTTTTATCCAATTGATTTCAACTTCAGTTTTATATTGCCTAAATGCTTCTATTTTCTCATCCTTACTATTCAGCAAATAAACATAACAAAATCTAGTGTAATCGTCAATAAAATTTATGAAATACTTTTTCCCACCACGAGATGGTGTTGACTTCATATCACAAATGTCTGTATGAATTAAGTCTAAGGGATTGAAATTCCTTTTAACAGACTTCTACGGATGCTTAGCATACTTTGATTCAACACATGTTTGATACTTTGATTTATTGCACTCAAAGTTAGGCAAAACTTCCAAACTAATCAGTTTTCGCAAGGTTTTGTAATTGACATGTCCTAAAGTTCATGCCATAATTCATTTGACTCAAGCAAGTAAGAAGAAGCCTCAGCTTTATTCATTTCAATAGCTATTGCATCAAATTTGAAAAGGCCCTCATAGAGGTAGTCCTTTCCTATATACAGTTCATTCTTGCTTATTACAACTTTCTCTGAAACAAACACACATTTAAACCCATTTTTAACTATAAGTGTTGTCGACACTAAGTTCTTCTTAATAGTAGGAACATAGAGAATATCGTTGAGAGTCAACACCTTGCCGGAAGTCATTTTTAGGAATATCTTTCCACTTTCTTCAACCTTAGCTGTTGTATTATTTTCCATTAAGATCACTTCTTTGGGACTAGTTGTATCATAAGTAGCAAAAGCTTTTTTGTCTATACAAACATGTCTAGTGACTCCTGAATCAAACCACAATTCATTTGGATTTCCAACTAGATCGCATTTAGTGATCATAGCACACAGATTTTTAATATTTCCAGTTACTTCCACCATGTTTATCTGATTTCGTTTCTTGTTCTTCTTTAGAACTTGATAATTTAGAGCTTTGTGGCCAACTTCACTATAATTATAGCAATTGCCTTTTAACTTTTTCTTGTTATTCTCTTTCTCTTGTACAGAAGACTTCTTCCTCTTCTTGTTATGTGTACTATCATCTTTAATAATATTTGCACCCATCATTGCTGATTTCTTATGCAACTTATTATCCTCTTCTATCTTGAGATGAATCACAAGATCTTCCAAACCAGATAATTGGTTTTCAAACATTTTTTTCAGGAACATGAGGATCTCTACTTGTGAACCTTTGTATTTCAAGTTTGGTCAGCCAAAATAACTTCATTTGCTGCCATTCCTTGAAGTTCACACCAGAATATTTTTTAGGTTTCTTTGTCGACGCCATTGCTAAAGCAACATCTGAACGGCTTAATAACGCTACAATGGTTGCCGTTGGGACAACACCATTCACAATCGAGTCAACTTGTTGTTCAGTTTCATTCGTTATTTTTCTGTCAAGCTTTGACAAATACTTTAGTATTTCAGAATACTAACAATAAAGAATTAATCTTTAAATAACCTGTTTCTATTCAACGATGAAGTTTTTATGTCTTCAAATCGTCAACCGAATTAACTTTGAAACCTGACGAAGTTTTTATGTCCTTCAAATCAGAATCAAATTCAAACAGAGTGAAAACCCATAGATTTTAAACTCTAGAAACTTATACAGAGAGTTCACTGAATCGGTGAAGTTTTTATATTCTTCGAACCGAATTCCCAATCCGATTGCTCGGTGAAGTTTTTATATTCTTCTAACTGAGGGAGTAGAAATCAAAAGATTTTAGTCTCCACAAATTCATACACAATACAGATTAACAAGTACTTACTAATTTCCTTAAGATTGTTGTTTTTTGCGTTTAGTAAAATCTGTATTTTTCAACAATAACTTCAAACACAAGTTCAAACTAACATATGAACAATCAAATGAAGTTGTAACTCTGTATTCACAACTTTGAACTTTAACAATAAGTTCAACCCAACTTATGAACATCAACAAATTGAAGTTCAAACTATTTTCTGGAAAATAGTAAAACCAAACATTTAGAAAGAGAGGAAGATTAGAAGATTCAAGTACACCGAATTCATGGTGTGTCCTTAAGGAAATTATTCCCCTCAAGTACCTGAGGTTATGGAAAATATCCTCCCAGGATAAAATGAATCACTTTGACAGAATGACGGTACCTCAAACTCTGTCGAACAACGAACGCCCTCAACGATTCATAAATCACACTTGAGTTTTTAGGAAGAAGAAGATGTTTTTCACTTCAAAATTTCGTGCCTATACCTGAGGAAAAAACTAGGTATTTATAGCCAAAAGGTGGTGCTTCAGAAAAGAAGCAATTGTTCTTGAAAAGACGCACTGTTTCAGACCATCCCCGACCTGCGGACCCCACCTGCAGCCACAGGTGGCTCACATGCTGCCGCAGGTCGTCGTTAGGCACAAACCAAAAACTTCTATTCCACCTGCGGGACCCTATCTGCAGACGCAGATGGTGACCTGCATCTGCAGGTCGCTTTAATTTTCTGATTTCAAACAGTGCCTTGAAGGGTCACGTCCCTTCGAGGTGAGTTGTGACATGCGTCCGTACATTCTCGTGTGCATCCTCCAATGGAGAATATTTTTGTATCAGATTTTTGGATTAAAATAACATTAACTCTCAAGTTTTTTTTGGATTAAAACATCATTAACTCTCAAGTTTTTAAATGAATTTTGTCCAAAAAGATAATCTCTCAATCATTTGACAAAGCCGAAGCCAAGCGAACGACAATGACAACGCAAGACTTGTCTTCTTCTTGCCTCACTATCCACATGAAGGAATGTTGTTATATTTAAGCATGTGAATGTTTCCTTCTCCCACCAATGTCGGAGAACACTCTTTTTATAAAGTGACTACACATTTCACTTTCCCTCCATTTTCCATTCACATTTCACTAGAACCCAACATTTTTTTCTATCAATTTATATAGAAAATATGTTATATGTTGATTATTTGTGAAATTATGTTATCTTAACATAACAATTGATAATTGAATGAGATAATTTTCATTGATTTAATGAATTTGTGAAGCTTCATAGTTAAAGTGAGCAAAAGTTGACATTTATTAAATATTACAAAAATCAGTATAAGTAATATACTTAGTCAAATATCATAAAATTTAATATCATAATTTATTACTCCCTCCGTCTCAAATAATTGGCTTGTATAGATTTTGAACAAATCTTAAGGCTTGATTACATGAATCTTATTCAATTAATGTGAGAATTAATTACTAAGGGTATAGTTGGAAAAACGTGGTTAATTATCTTTTGATCTTTTAAACATGTCAACTATTTTGAGGCAAATTTTTCACCAAACATGCCAACTATTTTGAGACGGAAGAAGTAATAACTAAGGATTACTCACCATTTGAATATAACAAAGTTAATGTTTTGAAAAATACATTAGGTAATATAATATAATGAATAATATTTAATAGGAAGAGTAAAATGAATCAAAATAATAAATTAACCCTTAATTTTTCTAACTGAACAAATATTTTTGAATATTTATTTTTAATATAGTAATCAAGTAAACATGAACGGAAGGAGTACTACTTGTACCCTTATTTGATGATTTTGGAGTTCTCAAAAGCCAAAATCAACATCCCCACCACACATCCTTTTGTTTCTCTCTCATAATAAAAGTATGTAGGCGTGCCACTATCAAAACAGAACCAACAAACTTATTAAAACCATAATCTAATTTCCAATTATGTATATTCACTTGGTTTTCCTCTTTGATTTAATTACCAGATTGTTAATATTCTGTGTTCGAAGCAATAAATGAGAAAGTAGAAGAAATAGAAATGTATTTCGAGTTTACAATTTGTTTGTGTATCTTTAAGAAATTTAAGCTTCTTATTGTTGTTAAGTTATGTGGATTAATTCCTCCCTGTATAAAATGGTAAAATTATTTTGCAATAGTGGCAATATAAATTACAGAACTTCAGCAAACTGAAATGGTTGAGGCGGACCAAATCATACACTGAATACTTACATTTTCCCATAATCATGATATTTCAATTCAGCAATATTTCAACTTATTGCTCTAATAATGCAATTTATTTTATATTATCAATTAAATTAAAAGTTACCTAAATAGTTATCTTTTAAATGAACTAATTATGAAAAAAAGTTACATATCTAAGTATAAGAAAGCTAAACTTTGCCCGAATTTTTTTCCATAATGGTAGGGAATAATAGTATCATCACTACACAAAAAATGATCTTTAGCGGCAATTAATTAACGGTAATAGATTATTTGCCGCTAAATATGTGTTTTTGTGGTATTTACTAGTGACAATTACATTGTAGCTTTCTTTGTAAATGTCCCTAAAGCCTATAGTGACATTGAATCCAATGACATTTGACTAATGCCAGTAAAAAATTTAATACTCTTATTAAATTGCATATTTATTACCACTAAAAGTTGTTTATGTTGTAGTGCGGAAAACAACAGTTGAAAACGATTGCTAATATCCTTCTCATAAATCATAAGATTTTATTTTCTTTCTTTAATTACTACCCTTTTTTCATATATATTTCCATGTCTTTGTTAATGGTAGATGACTTATTAAAATACAAGCCAAAGCGAACATACTTTCTTAACTTGTAAAGATCTCCACACCTAATATATATTTTTTTCTTCTTTATTTCACATGCCATGAGTTCTAAATCGTGTCAATTGTCTTATTTTTACCAAATGAAATTATTATTCTTGAATTAAATAAGAAGTCAACTTCTTCTATCCCTAGAAATGTTTCTTGGTATTTTAAGCATGGAATAAGGGTCAAAAGAGTGGAGATTGAAGTAAATTAAGGTCTCATTTGGTATGAGGGATAACTAATTTTGGGATTAATTTTAGGGTGAATTTATCTCATGTTTGATTGGGATAAAACCGCAGGATAACTTATCCCGAAATTAGTTATTCTAGGATTAAAATGTTATTTTTATCTCACATTGAGGATGAAATAACAATCTTGGAATAACTAATCATCGGATAAATTATCTAGGGATAACTTATTCCCCAACCAAAAGAATATTGTATCTTTTTTTTATTTAATTATGTGGTGTCTGTAATTCATTAACTTGAATAATCTAAAATCATAGAATCTAACAAGTAGAAAGCCTCTTCTTATCAGGAAATACTCTATTTTCGAGATTCAAACGCAAAACTTCTGATTGAATTGAAGAGATCTCATGGTATTGGATTTAACATGAAGATTTGATGATGTGGTTGATGAGTGTGTTTCAATCATACATGGCAACATCAATTTGTCATCTTGTGGAGACAAGAAACACTTACTCTCCCCACAATTCGAGTTGTTGTCACCACTCTCTCTTCCTTTTTCACCCTAAATGCAGGCAAGTTGAACTCCTTGAACAACACAAAAGCACTTGTGCTCTCTAAGTGGTAGTTTTCACAAGCATTTCACTTTCTCAGATCAATATCTTTTGGCCAAATTCATAAAACCTGCTTATTTTTTGAATGACATAATACGTAAGCAGATATTCAAATTTGGTGTTAGTTGACAATTAAGTATTTTAATTTTTAGTATGCATATCTAGACATCTCAACTTATACTATGTCAGTTGAATACTTCACCTTATAAAATATCATCTAGTCATCTCCAAAATTTATGTGTCATGTCAGCATCAGATATTCGTGAGATATATGAGGGACAAGTTGGAGTGTTTAGTTGTTTGTTGAGATCAAGTTAAGATGTCTAGATGTATACTCAATAAGATGGAATGTTTACTTGCTAGCTGAAGTCATGTTTGAGTATCTATATATGTATTATGCCTTTTCAAAATGTGCTTCTATTAGATGTATTTTTCAAAAAATTATCTTCGAATAGTACTCCCTCCGTCTCATTTTATGTGACTTACTTTGATCGGGCACGGAGTTTAAGAAATAAGAGAAGACTTGGTGATGTTTACGAAATTGTCCTTTATTAAAAATGTACTACTACTATCTTTAATTAAGTGGGACCTTATAAGTGGGACCAATAAGGGTAAAAGAGTAATTGTATTTTTAAAAAGTTACCAAATAAGGATATGTGATATTCTTTTTGGGACGGACCAAAAAAGAAAGTAAACCACATAAAATGGGACGAAGGGAGTAATAATTTATGTTTGTCTAATCAATTGATCAAGATTTTGAAAATGATTCTGAAAAGAAAACTATCTTTTTTAGCTTAAGAAAAACAACAGTTTATGTGGGTTCAATACACCACAATCCAGTATACTTAACAGTGCAAAGCTTACAAACTAGATTAAATAATTACAGCTTAAGCTTACTGCTCACTGTTTTTTTTTTTTAAAAAAAAATTCTATAATTTTTCCAGAATGTCAAGTGAATATGCTCATCAATATAAAGATATGGCCAAACACATCGTCAGCTCCCTAAATTTGACACTAACTTTCATTTTGGCACCTCAATTTGATGTTGTTCGTTTTAAACATCTCAACTACTATCCCACTGTGTCACTTTGACACTTTTTACTGCCTCATCATAGTACGTGTGCTACACGAATTTTAAGCGCGTTTAAGGGGTTTAAATGTGATTTTTTTCTCTCTCTTTCTCCTCTTTCCTCACTCTTTCTCCCTGATAATTTTCCACCATTTTTTTCTCCTTCTTCTTCCTCATTCTTTCTCTTGCCACCTTCCACCACCCTCCACCATCACACAAACTTTTGATTAATTTTACAAATTTTTGTTGGATTACATTATTAATTCCATTATTCTTTTAAAATCCAGTTTATTTTTTTAATCCATCATTTAACACTAGTACAAAATATACAATTTGAATCTAAATTGACAAATTTTAGATACTCATTACAATTTTAATTTGAATTGACAAACCTCAAATATCCATTACAATTACAGTATAATTTTAATAAAACCCAAATATAGAAAAAAAACAATAAATCTCATTCTTGCAATTACAACAAAAATCAAGAAAACTCAAAATCCAAAAGAAGAAAAAAAGGCGAAAATCTTAAAAATTAATAGCATCCTTGCGGGTAACGATCATGAACACCCCAAATATTCATTACAGTTGAATTTATTTGAATTGACAAATCCCAAATTTCAATAAAATCCAAGTACAGAAAACAAGAATAAAGCTAAAAAAATCATTACCTATCTTGCACGTCATGGTAAAAATCAATTTAGATAGTGAAGAAGAAACAAATAAAAACAAAAAATGGAAAAGAAATTATAGTGAACTAATCAATTCTCTTTACCCTGTTCTTGATGGAGTTTGGGAAGAAGGAGACAAAGAAAGGGGTGGGGCTGTGTAATTTAAAAAAAAGGTAAAAACTGAGGTTTTCTTTTAAAAAATAATAAAAATCCACATGTCGCATACTGATTAGTTTATTTTTTCACGTAGGAGGCGTTTGGAAACACGTGCTTAAGTTTATTCTGAAAATATAAAAAAAAAATGACAAAATGACACAATGGGATAGTAGTTGAGGTGTTTAATTAAAATGAACACTGTATAGTTGAGGTGCCAAAATAAAAGTTAGTCCCAAGTTTACGGCGCTGACGATGTATTTGACCTAAATATATATATATAAAGTAACTTATTTCATCGGATTAAACTGCTAGACTTGACAATCTAGAAATAGACGATTGACTAGTACCACCAAAGAGTCAATAGTCATGACGACATCTACGTTCTTCTTCCGCTTCCTTAATATGTTTGTTACACGTCGTCAATATCATTTTGTGATGATCAATAGGTTGTTTATATTCATAGATAAGGGGAAATCAATTTTTTTTAGCAAGAACAAATTAACAGAAAAAAAAAAAGAAATGTTACTAAAGGCCAAAAACACAAACGAAGAAAATTAATATGATTTAAAGCAAAAATCAACAAGCGAAGCTCCTAATCAATATAAGGACACATATACAATAAATTAAAGCAACTTAGTTCAACATCATCCGATTAGACTACTAAACTTAACATTGTAGAAATGTAGAAATAGACGATTGACTAATAACACAAAAAGTTCACTTGATTCAATTATGATGATCGACGTCTACATTCTTCTTCCGCTTCCTTAATTAGTTGTGTCAAGCCTCGCCTGGATCATCTTGTGATGATCTATAGATTGTTTACATGCATAGATAATAAACAAAACCCCATTGCAAGGAAACTTGGTCTGGTAAGGGCTTCTTTGCTGGTATTTTCACCTTGTTTTCTCTCGGCCATGATGGATGCCGCAATACAGTTGATGGATTCTTAATTGTGAGGAGTGGGATAAATTACTAGAGATTAAATAAAGCTCGATGCGGGGTTGCTCAGATAACAAGCACCTTCTGTTGGAAAATATATTCTAAGAACATAAAAATTATATGAAGAAGAACACAAGATGAAGGCTTGATAATATGAACAACAAGCTCAGAATTGAAGGCTTGAAAGACACGCAAAAAACTTTCCTAAAAACGATATTTGCTCCCTCTCCTCCGCAAGATTGCTATGAGATTGTATGCAAATATTTTTAGTGATATGACATGCCTATGGATTTCTGCACTAATTAAGCAAATAGTGGAGAAAATCCTATTTGAAAGCAAGAACTTAAACTTGATCTTTTGGAGAAGAAAATAATTCTTTTGGGGAAAGTTGTAAAGAAAAGTTCTCTGTGAAAGATGTAAAGATGGTAAAGATACTTCACATTAAAAGAAACTTTGAAATCTGTTGAAGTTGTATTTAAATAGAACATGTGGTAATCAAAGAATGAAAGGACACAACCTTTCACTAAAAAGTACCTCTTATAAATATTAATTTAATTTAAACAAAATTCAACAATCCCCCACTTGTTTAAATATAAATTAAAACACAAATATCAAGTCATATTAACGTATAGAGTAATGTATCTTTCGATTTGAACAGTACCTTAGTGCAATGTCACAAGACAAAATCAAAATTTCACGTAGCATAATATCTTTGGATTGTTATTCCTTGTGATAACATCGGTGACACTACACACATAAATATTTCATTCGCGCTTTCCACTCAAACATGCTTAGGACTTTTATGACCATGTGCTATCCAAAATTCATGAATATTTATGAGAGCATCTCCAACTCCCAAGCGAAGTGGCACCATTTCTATGGTCATATAGGTGAAGTTCTTTCAGTGTCTTTGTCATATTTAATTTGAGACACTTGTTCCTTGAACTGAATCTCATTAAGAGTATTAGAACTCAACAACCAGTATTAGTATATCTCTTACTTATGTATTGAAACGTCTATGTATCAATAACTTATTGTTACCCTTTGAACCCATAACTATTTGTTTCACAGTATTGGGTAGGGTTGTCATTATTGGTGGACCTAATTAAGGAGTTTTAAAATAATAAAACTTGAAGTTGCATTCAATATCTTTCTTTTTAAGAAACTTCGTAAATAGATTAGTCAAATTCTTTTGACTCCACCAATGTGATAGAAGTCATTCCATCTTGAATTAACTTTTCACATAATTATGTCAAAAACTTATGCATTTTGACTTCCCATTATATAATCTTTCTATGCTCGAGTTAGATCTGCTTGACTATCACAAATTGAGCTCGTATTTTGAAAAATCAATATATTCTTTTAATAATCTCTCAAGCACTCAACTCCTTTGCTTGCTTCTACTAATGCAAGTTTATGTCTCGATTCAAGAAATTATACCTCCTTTCAAGATAACATCTGTCACGTGGTAAATTTATTTCTCTCACAAATTTGATACAACTTGTATCGCTATATCCTTATAAAATAGTATGAAACTTAGAGTTTCTCAAATCTTTAGTTTTCTAAAGAAAATCAAGAAATCGATTGCTAACCCTTTCAATAGCTCTTGTTTACACAAGTTAATCCACAATTCTTTCATCATAATTAATTAACTAGATCTAGGATAAAAAATAGGGTATTGATCTTTTTATTGTTTAAGTGACAAAATTTGTCTAGGACTTCCATAATGTAATGAGATTAACTAAATACATTACCCCCACTATCTTGTTTAATCTTAGTAGTTAATACCCAATATGGTATTGATTTGTCTGAGATCCGTCATTTTGAACGAGGAAGATATAAACCTCTTCATTCATATTTTGTTCTTTTAATATTTGTTTTGGTAAACAGGATATTGATGTCGCTCAAATTACACCTCGCAATGAAGTATAATGTGCTCGCTGTATCAAATATAGAACCCAACTAGGTTGGGGTCGATCCCATAGGGAATAAGTCAAAGTTATGTAGAATGCTAGTCTGAGTAACTGGTAAGTAAGTAAAACTAGGGTTTTTTTGTAAGTAAGTAATAATGGTAACGACTTCTGATTATAGAGGGTTTGTAGACAATATGAGAAATACACTAGGACTGTGATCCCCAATGATTTCTTAACTCCACTGGTTACTTGTGCTGAAAAAACTGTCCCGCTAAGTTGCATGCAAAATCTGACAAGATATGTTCATCTAAACGTCTCTCGACCTTGGCTAGACGAATTTCACTCTTCTCCTCTCGGTCTCCGAGTGTCACACTACTAACCCTTATCCTGGATCTCAGATAACTATTCATGCTAAGGCTCAAGTTATTAGATGAAGTTTGATAGCTTCAAATTTCTGTAGTTATTTTCTTTTCCCAATCTCTACCTTTCTCTCGAGCAAGTCTAGAATACAGGCGAGTCCCTAACATTTTCAACCGTTAGAAGATCAATCACAACGAAGAAAATAACAATACATTCATTCACATCGGTTCAGAATTGCTTTGCACTTAACCCGTTTTGTTAATTCCTTATTGTTCACACAACCCTAGTTGATGAGTTTAGCTACTCATGTTCGCAAGAGCACAATAAGAATTCGAGGGTGAAGACATAATTGTAAACTCACAATAATGAAGAAACTCTGAAATCTCAACTATGAATAAAACCCTAGAATTGGTGTTCCAAGATTACAAAATCAATAATGTGTTTCTGAACTCAAAAATAACGAAAATCTAACTCAAAAATAATGTAATGGAGTCCCCCTGAACATAGGACAATACAGGGGTATTTATAGATACAAGATGAATCCTATCCTAAACAAAGTAGGAGGCTAATAGTCGGCAATTTTCCACGTTATCGTGACTTGGTGTCGTGGAACCAAGTCACACCACATAGATGAGCTCCGTGGAAATCAGGTACAATTTAACATCTTCAGAAGTTGACTTACGACACCAATTCAAGCCACGTAAGTGTAGTCACTCCACGTGACTGCCTGTCGTGGAAATCAGGTTTTACTTTCACCCTCTGAAGTTTATACACGGTACAGGCCCACATGACGTGGGTTGAACTAAGTCACGTAGGTCCCTACCGTGGGTCTCCTCTGTGATTTCATCTTGACTCTTTCATTTATGGTACGCCATTTTTGTGCAATTTTCTTCCCTTTATCTCCATTTTGCCTCCATAACCTATTTCCCTGCACAGTAGGACAGAAAACACATCATACCCACAAGATATACCCAAGTTATTGCATATTTTCCTTGTTTTAAGCGTCGAAAGTGTCATGTGATCATGACACATCAACACCCTCAACTTAGAATGTTTGCATGTCCTCAGGCGAACAAAACAAAAACAAAAATATATGATGCTTAACTAAGAGAAACCTAAGGGACCTACGACAGTCGACTCATTTCTTTTAACCTCAAAACTTTTCTGAGACCTCCTACTTGCAAATTAAAACCACTGTGTGCATACATGCAACATATTAGCATAACATAGAAGGGATCAAGTGATGGCATGAGATTATGAACAAACAACTAAGCTTATATGCAAATGACATTATCCGAACAAATAGCAGCTAACAATACAACCTATGTATTCTAAAAATCAAAGAAGTCCCATGCATTCACAGTCTACTAATGAATCTCAAATTAGGAACTCGGTAAAAATACTCTCTCTCACAAAGAAGTTCAAACAGTGTGCATGAAATACCGTAGGCTTGCCCTTATTTTCTATGCCTTAGTTTTTCGGACAGTTGGACTAGGATCACTATAGGACTTTAATCGGCTTGTAATATAGGCTTGGGGACGGGTATGGTACATATGGATATAGTGACTCAACCCTCCTTGACTCGACACTATCTTTGGCTCCACTTTCTAACCATGCTTCTTTATTCTCTCTTATTCTCCTTTATTTATATTCAGATTTTCAGGTGTGATTTGCTTCACTTTCAAAACACAATTTTCTCTTTTTTTCTCTTTTTTTTTTCTTCATTTCACTTCATTTTTTTCTCTTTTTCTTCACACCCAAATCTATTTTCTTTTCTTTTCTTTTTTTTTTTACTAACCCCTTCTTCATGCCCAAATCAATTTACGCACCCCTATAATAGCCACCCTCAACTTAGGCGATTTGCCTGAGTTGAGGTACACAATGTCCAAAGAGGGACCAGGGCCAAGACAGGTTCATTATAAATTAGAAATGGAAAGGTGAATAGGCCAATGAAAGAAATAGATCAATTATAGCCCAAAGTCTGGATCAAGGGATATTTATTTCATTTGGTCGGGCATTTAGGCTACAAGTAGACTTATTCAAAAATGGCCTATGATCCTTTCCTAACCACTATCCTCTAACCTAGGAAAGACTAACCAGACAAGTTCTGTATCACACACACAAAGTTAACTAAGTAATGACCTCACACACACATAGCACAGGGTTACATTATCAACTACTACCTATCTGGGTTCATGTAATGCTAGTTACAGTTATTTTGTCTATAATCCTAATGCCATAACAAGATCTAACAGTAGTCACAAACTAACATGATACACACACATTTTAAAACAAAATCTTCCGAAGGGGTATCTTTTAAATATTCAAACAACATAACTTGTTCAAAACGGGACTGCACTACGGTTCCCTTATTTTTCTCCTAACTCAACAAGAAAACACATAAATACTATAAATAACAACCTAAACATGCCGGTTCTACTATGATATCACACTTGGGGAAAAAGAAACATGGCAACAAAAACTCCTAAGTGGTGGTATACCCCTACCCCTAACTAAATAATGGTGCACTGCCCCTAGTGTACCGCTATCAATATAATAAATGCAAGGGAGTAAAGACATACCTGCGGTGCCCTAAGCGTCGGAAGTGGGCTCGCCCGTAGCGAGGTCATTAGTATGCTCTCCGGGCTCTCTGCTAGGTTCATCCGGTGGAGGGGGTGCTTGACTAGAGGACGCACCTCATGCCCTCTGCTCCTGGGCAATCTGACTAGTATGGTACTCCAACCTAGAGGCCTTAACCGCTCTCCAGAGATCACCCTCAAACTCATCACCACTATCCACCTGCTCTTCTGGACTGCATGGTCGTTTGCCTCTATCAATAGAAGGCTCCTCATCGGCAAACAAATCCACATCAAAAACTGGCCGCATCGGAGCCTGAACAGGTATAGGTGGAATAACAGGGGCGCTTCTCGGAGCCAAAGCTCGAACCTCCTCTCGCAAAATAGCTACCTCCTGTGTTAATGCTTCCATACCAGGATTCTGTACCGTACCCAACCGGGTAGCCATCCGCTCCTCAAAGCTATCAATTCATCCATGCAGCTCTCGCATGAATTTATTCATAGACGCAGACATACAGACCTCCACTCTAGCCTCTGCAGCCTCAACTGTGGTCCTAACCCATGGCTTAAGCTGGGATACTAACTTAGCAATCTGTACCTTTGTTTGGGCCTGTCGCTCAAACATCTGCGTCTACCTATCAACCAGCTGCTGCAGGAAGTCCCTCGAAATCGAAAACATACCAGAAGGGAGCGGTGGTATAGTAGTGCCTGGAGCCTCATCATCAATCATCGGTCCTGTGCCCTCAGCAGGTGCATACACTATCTCGGGTATACTCACTGGTGCTGGGGTACTCATCGGCTCCTAGCTATCTCCCGACCCTTCAAAAATGGTTGCTCCTGATGACTCGAAAGGTTGAGACCTTCGTGGAACACTGGACTTAGATCCCCGCTGCTACATCAACCCAATATTTGCTATGCAGTTCACCTCGATATAGTGATTGATGGTTGGTAGCTTAACCACACCCGCCCTATCACACAGGCTCTGAATCAAATAGGGGAAAGGGATACTGGTATGGTCTCGGAAGGTACACTCATGGATCTCCCTAATAATGTACTTGGTGATATGAATATCATAACCGAAAATGATGCTAGCTACCACAACAGCCCAATCCAAGGTGAGTGAATTATCAACATTAATAGGTCCCAATCGATGCCTAACAACCGACCACCAAAACCTTTCAGCAAAATGGAGTGTGGACTTCTTTATATCCAGCTTCCCAGTCACCAAACTAGCATCAACACCGTCCTCCGCTTATAACCAGCAATTCACCTCAATAACTCCAACCTCTGATCAGCATCCCTCATTTTAATCCGATTTCTGACAGTTTCCATATGGTGGTCAAACTCAGCAGTCGTAGCTGGCAATGGACGGTCTGCACCAAACAAGAATCGGTGGATGGTCAGCTCAGATATATCGACTCTAATCACTCTAACCAAAGTGTGAGTCAATAGCGGTTGGTCCTGGTACAGCTGCCCAACAGGTGTGATCAAATCAACAGACGCAGCATAGGATGCATAAAACTCACGGACCAATTCTGGGCTATAGCGACTAGGAGGCTCCGTTATCCATCTAAATCCATACTGATCAAACACAGTCCAACTATTGGGCAATGCCTTTAACTCCTCTATCCGATATCGGGGCTCCTCTGTAATATTTATTCTACACACGCCCGTCTCAGTAGGCTCGGCATCCCTGTCATAAAATACCTGCATGCCCGAAACACACCACCATTGGATATCCCTACTCTGTGAGGGAGTCGAGGCACTCTGTTCACCAGTGCCCCAATTATATGTTGTAGCCTCTGCCACAGAGGTATCCTTTCCTGTAGTATTATCCGCAGAGATCGATATCGAATCATCCTCCCCCTCTTCAGACTGGGGGGCGAACTCGAAAGACTGATCATGAACAGCCGGCTTGACAGGCTGTGGAATGGGCTGAAGTGCAGCTCGGGCAACAGCTTGTGCCCGAGTCTGTAACCTCGTGGTATGAGGTACTAGTGCAGTGTCATCTGTGCCAATATCAAAAAATTCCTCGGACCCACTTTGTCCTGACTCTGATGGTTCGTCACGTAATTGGGTCAAAATTTTTGGATTTTTTGTTCAAATTCTTGACGAAGAATCAAGGTGGTCACGTTTGGGGGGCATGATGTCGGGTTTTGGAATGGGTCGGTCTGATTTGGGTCATGTATGGGACAGGTTAGATCATATGGGTCGGGCTTGGGTTGTACGGGTTCAGGTCTGGGTTGGATTTATGGGTTTTGTGGGGATTTAGGTGATGAGGGTTTGTTGGGTTTTGAATTTGGTCTTTGGGAATGTAGAGAAATTTGGATTCAAGGTATGCTAATTGGTGATTTGTGGAAATTAGGGTTTATGTTTAGGATTTAAAGTTGAGAGAGTTGATTTGAAATGGAGTTTAGATCGGGTATGAGGGAAGATGGAATTATATGAAAAGTTGGATAAGGTCGGGTCGGGTCTCGGGTACTCGTAGATTTCTGCTTTTCACGATACCACCCACGTGACGTGGGTTGACCCACGTCATATGGGTCTCTGGCGTAGATTACTTCTGCAGGTGTTAATTTCCTCTGATTTTCACAATACCACCCACGTGACGTGGGTCTCTGACGTAGGTCAACTTTCGCAGGTGACAATTTTCCTCTGACTTCTACGGTACCAGTCCACGTTACTTAGGTGAACCTACGTCTCGTGAATCACTTTCGTGGGTAGTACTGGCATATACTCAGTTCAATACAACGAATATCAGTTCAATACAACATCATTAGATCTTGGGTTGCCTCCCAAGTAGCGCCTGATTTAATGTCGCGATACGACACGACTAAATTGGATACTCAGACTTCACCAACCAGCCCATGGGTTGCTCCCATGAAGCGCCTGATTTAATGTCGCGGCACGACATGGCTAACTTGACTACTTAGACTTCATCAAGCTCAAGCTCCTCACATGTCCTTATTTCTTCCGTGATTCCCACATAATGATTTATACACTGCCCATTGATCTTGAATAGAACATTATCAGCTCCTTTTAGCTCAATTACTCCATTTGGGAATACCCTGACCACCGTGAATGGTCCAACCCATTTGGACTTTAACTTTCCAGCAAACAAGTGAATCTTGGAGTTATAAAGTAGCACCAAATCTCCCGGGTGAAACTCTCGTTTCTCAATGCGTCAATCATGATATAGTTTCATCTTTTCTTTTTATATTTCTGAACTTTCATAAGCCTGAAGACGAAATTCATCCATCTCATTCATCTGCTCAAGTCTCAATTTAGCCGCTTCACTTCAGTCTAAATTCAACCTTTTCGAAGCCCATAAAGCCTTATGTTCAAGTTCGACAGGCAAACGACAAGATTTTCCAAAAACTAACTGATATGGTGATGCACCAATTGGCGTCTTAAAATCAGTTCGATATGCCCATAATGCATCATCCAATCTTCGAGCCCAATCAGTCCTATTGGCATTCACCGTTTTTGCCAAAATAGACTTGATCTCACGATTTGACACCTCAACTTGCCCGCTTGTCTGAGGATGGTAAGGTATTGCCACCTTATGTTTAACACCATATTTTTCAAGCAGGGCCCTGAACAGACAATTGTAGAAATGGGATCCTCCATCACTAATGATAACTCGGGGTGTGCCGAATCGTGAAAATATGTTCTTTTTCAAGAATGACGTGATACTTCTTCCTTCGTTATTAGGAAGCACAATTGCCTCCACCCACTTAGAAACATAGTCGACAGCTACTAAAATGTATTTCAGTCCATGTGAGCTCACAAAAGGGCCCATAAAGTCAATTCCCCATACATCAAACAATTCGAGCTCAAGGATAGGTGTCATGAGAAGTTCGTGTCTGCGTGAGATATTCCCTTGCCTTTGACATTGGTCACAAGCCTGAGCATAATCATAAGCATCTTTATAAACGGTGGGCCAGTAATACCCGCATTGTAAGATCTTATGAGTAGTACGCGCACCTCCATGATGACCCCCAACTGGGGATGAATGACATGCTTCTAAAATATTCATCATTTCAACTTTGGGAATACATCTTCGAATCATACCATCAGCACACACCCTAAACAAATAAGGTTCATCCCAAAAGAACTTTCTCACCTCATACATGAATCTCTTTCTCTGCTGATACGACATGTCTTCCGAGACTAGGTCACTTGCCAAAAAGTTGGCAAAATCTGTAAACCAAGGAACTAAGTCTTGCGATGCTGCCATCACTTGCTCATCTAGAAAAGTATCATCAATATCAAGATCATCCCTTAATTTAAGAATGGCCTTCTCCTCAAGGCGTGATAGATGGTCGACAACTTAATTCTCAGTTCCCTTTCGGTCTTTGACTTCAAAGTCAAATTCTTGTAATAGAAGTACTCACCGAATCAACCTTGGCTTAGCATCCTTTTTTGACATAAGATATCGAAGAGTTGCATGGTATGTATGCACAATCACCTTCATACCAATCAAGTAAGATCTGAATTTCTCAAAAGCAAAGACCAGTGCCAACAATTCCTGTTCAGTCACAGTGTAATTCTTTTGAGCTGGATTAAGCACTTTGCTAGCATAGTAAATTGAATGTAAAATCTTCTCACGTCTTTGGCCAAAGACTGCACCCAAAGCCACCCCGCTAGCATCACACATAACCTCAAAAGGCATCGTCCAATCTGGTGACACAATGATAGGGGCTGAAACCAACTTCTCTTTTAGACACTCAAATGCTTTTAGACATGCCTCATCGAATATGAACTTCACCTCCTTCTCTAAAAGTTTGCATAATGGATTAGCAATTTTTGAGAAGTCTTTGATGAATCTCCTATAAAATCCTGCATGTCCTAAGAAACTTCGAATTCCTTTCACGGTGATCGGTGGAGGTAACTTTTCAATCACCTCAATCTTTGCCTTATCAACTTCAATACCTTTCTTTGAAATATGATGCCCCAATACGATACCCTCGTTGACCATAAAGTGGCATTTTTCCCAATTTAGCACTAAGTTGCACTCCTTGCATCTTTGTAGCACATTAGCAAGGTGTGCCAAGCAATCATCAAATTAGTCTCCCACAACAGAAAAATCATCCATAAAAACCTCAATCGTGTCTTCCACTATGTCGGAGAAAATAGACATCATGCAACGTTGGAAAGTGGCCGGTGCATTACATAAACCGAAGGGCATCTTTTTAAATGCGAATGTCCCGTATGGACAAGTGAAAGTGGTCTTCTCTTGGTCTTCGGGAGTAATGAAAATCTGATTATACCCTGAATAGCCATCGAGAAAACAATACCATCTTCTACCAGCAAGACGGTCTAACATCTGATCCATAAAAGGCATAGGAAAGTGATCTTTTTCTGTCCAAGAATTCAGCTTTCAATAATCCATGCAAACTCTCCATCCAGTAACCGGCCTCATTGGGATTAACTCATTTTTGTCGTTTGGAACCACAATGATTCCTCCCTTCTTTGGTACACATTGAACTGGGCTCACCCACTTGCTATCAGCGATGGGGTAAACCACTCCGGCATCTAACCACTTGATGATCTCTTTCTTCACAACCTTTTGCATCGGTTGGTTTAAATGACGTTGGTGTTCAATGCTTGGTATGCACTCAGGATTAAGTTGAATTTTGTGAGTGCAACTACCAGGTGGAATTCCTATATTATCAGCAATGGACCATCCAATGGACCTCTTAAATCTTCTCAATACCGAAACCAGCGCCTTTACTTTCCACTCCACCAATTTAGCAGAAATAATCACAGACAAGGTGTTGTTGGCTCCCAAAAACGTGTAGCGTAGGTGAGCCGGAAGAGCCTTAAGCTCTAAAACTGGAGGCTCCTCAATAGAAGGACGAGCTGGTGGGGTCACCCTATTCTTCAAATCAAGATCAAGTTTCTTTGGAGCATAAGTGTATGCTCTCTTACTAGTGAGTGCACCAACCATCTCATTGTATTCCTTACTACCGTTGCTATCAAAATTCATAATCACGGCCGCGAGAGCTTCTACCCCCAATGTTTCTTCAAGAGACACAACAATATTACTATCCTCAATCGCATCTATTACCGAAATCACCTGCATATCTTTCGATTGCTTTATGGAAAGACAAACATTGAAAGTAACTTGTTCATCATTTAACCTGAATTTTATCTTCCCTATTTCCATGTCGACCAATGCATGACCAGTGGCAAGGAATGGTCTTCCCAATATGATGGGAACCTCAAAATCAACTTCACAATCTAGGATCATAAAGTCAGCCGGAAATATGATAGATGCAACTTTTACCAAAACATCATACAAAATGCCCACCGGCTTTTTCACAGTCCTATCAGATTCATAATCGTAATCTCTAGGCGTTTTACCTTATGCACCGATGGCATGCACCTTTTCAGCATCTCTAGCCGCAATCTGTTTGGCCATAAGACCAATTTCTATCCTCAATTGTGAAACCTCTTAAGCTACAGATTCATCCAAAGCCCATTGTGAAGTTGATACTCCAATAGTGTACGTACCAGCAGGTGTCTCTGCTTTCCGAGTATGCCATCCTCGGTTGGTCTTAGTGATACGATCTAATATTTTTGAAGCTTGTTCCCACCTCAGACTCATAAATGCTCCACCAGTGATAGTATCTGCTATAACCTTAGTATTGACATTTAAAGCTCTGTAGAAGATTTCAAGTAAGTTTCTACAAATCATCCTATGATTTGGCACATTCTGCAGTTCCTTCTTGAACCTTATCCATGTCTCATAAAGTGCTTCAGAATGTAGTTGTCTGAAGTTGTAAATTTCATCCTTTAACTGTAGCATCTTGTAAGGCGGGAAAAACCTTTCCAGAAATTGATTTCTGAATTCTTCCCAAGTAGTGATGGAACCTCATGGTAATTCGGCCAACCACAACATTGCTTCTCCTGTTAAAGGGAATGGAAACAATCTTAACCGAATGACCTCTTGGTCAACTCCTGGCAAATTATATAAAGTACATACCCTTAAAAAATTCATCATATGCAGGTTTGGATCATCCGTAGGAAGACCGCCAAACACACCATTTAAGTTTAGCAGGTGAATTATGGCACTTGTAATGTCAAACTTAGTGCCCTGAGGTAACTCTGGTGGAATAATGGCGCCCATCTCAACTAGTTCAAAATAAGCCGCATCCTCTTCTTTGGGGTCATCATAAACTGGTACATATGGTCTCGGTTGCACTCTTAGTCTTCTTTGTATCTCTTCAGTCTCAGCCAGTCGCTGGGCTTCCTCTTGCATAGCTCGATTATCTCTCTCTGCTTGCCTAAAAGCAGCTTGTCTAGCTTGATCTTCTCATGTTAGCCGAGCCGTAGTTTAATCTGCTGTTTCATGACCAACTGGCTGAATCGATTGATTATGAATGTCTTCCAAGGCAGCAGGATCCTGAATTTCATCGGTATTCACCATTCTTTGATTTGCTCTCAGAGTCCTCTCTATTTTCAGATCAAGCAGAATCAGGGGATTGCCTTGACTCCTAGTACTGGGCATACACTGGCGTGTGCCCTTGGAAGTATAGAAAAACAATACCAATCAACTTCAACAAATAAACTAATCAACTCCGTAACCATATTCTCCGATAATGGCGCAAAAATTTGATGTCGCCCAAATTACACCTCGCAATGAAGTATAATGCGGTTGCTGTATCAAATATAGAACCCAACTAGGTTGGGGTCGATCCCGTAGGGTATAGGTCGAAGTTATGTAGAATGCTAATCTGAGTAACTGGTAAGTAAGTAAAACTGAGGGGTTTTTTGTAAGTGAGTAATAAATGTAATGACTTCTGATTATAGAGGGTTTGTAGACAATATGAGAAATATACTAGGAATATGATCCCTAATGATTCCTTAACTCCACCGGTTACATGTTCTAACAGAACTGTCTCGCTAAGTTGTATGCAAAATCTGACAAGATATATTCATCTAAACGTCTCTCGACCTTGGTTAGACGAATTTCACTCTTCTCCTCTTGGTCTCCGAGTGTCGCACTACTAATCCTTGTCCTGGATCTCAAATAACTATTCCTGCTAAGGCTCAAGTTATTAGATGAAGGTTGATAGCTTCAAATCTCTGTTGTTATTTCCTTTTCCCAATCTCTACCTCTCTCTCGAGCAAGTCTAGAATACAGGTGAGTTCCTAACATTTGCAACCGTTAGAAGATCAATCACAATGAAGAAAATAACAATACATACATTCATAGCGCTTAAGAATTGCTTTGCACTTAACTCGTTTTGTTAATTCATCATGGTTCACACAACCCTAGTTGATGAGTTTAGCTACTCATGTTCGCAAGAGCACAATAAGAATTCAAGGGTGAAGACATAATTGTAAACTCACAATAATGAAGAAAATCTGAAATCTCAACTATGAATAAAACCCTAGAATCGGTGTTCCAAGATTACAAAATCAATAATGTGTTTCTGAACTCAAAAATAACGAAAATCTAACTCAAAAATAATGTAATGGAGTCCCCCTGAACATAGGACAATACAGGGGTATTTATAGCTACAAGATGAATCCTATCCTAAACAAAGTAGGAGGCTAATGGTCGGCAATTTTCCACGGTATCATGACTTGGTGTCATGGAACCAAGTCACGCCACGTAGATGAGCTCCGTGGAAATCAGGCACAATTTGACATCTTCAGAAGTTGACTTACGACACCAAGTCACGCCACGTAAGTTTAGTCACGCCACGTGACTGCCTATCGTAGAAATCATGTTTTACTTTCACCCTCTGAAGTTTATCCACGGTACAGGCCCACGTGGCGTGGGTTGACCTACGCCATGTAGGTCCCTGCCGTGGGTCTCCTCTGTGATTTCATCTTGACTCTTTTATCTTCTGGTACTCCGTTTTGGTGCAATATTCTTCCCTTTATCTCCATTTTGCCTCCATACCTATTTCCCTGCAAAGTAGGACAGAAAACACATCATACCCACAAGATATACCCAAGTTATTGCATATTTTCCTTGTTTTAAGCGTCGAAAGTGTCATGTGATCATGACACATCAAATATTAATATAAATTAACAAGTAGCCAAGCAATAAATAGACTAGTCTGGATCAAAAGATATGGGAGTAAATTTTTCCCCATAGATATATTGTTACAAGGATTAATAATTTTAGTAAAATTAGTTCGTAGGATGACCTCCTAGAGTATATTGACTGCATACACTGGAGGAGCTACAAAAACTTGGGTGTCTCCAAAAAACTTTTCCTTGGCTCCTTTTTTAGCAAGTACATCAGCCAACCTATTCTGCTTCCTGCAAGTGTGAGTTACCTGAGGTGTCACACCCAAAAGTTGATGAAATGAAACCCCCGGTATTCCAAGGTCTAGAGTCCCAGCCTTGGTAGGTAAGCCAATTACCCAAAAAGGAAAAAGAAATTAAAATTAAACAAAAAAGGATAAACGATACTTCTGAAACAAAGTCAGGTTAACACACACATATATATAGCGAAAGTCTGAAATAAAGCATACATATAACCCCAAAATTCTGATGTCATAAGTAACAAGAGCATCTAAAATAAAATTGAATATCTGGATACATAATCTTTCTCAAAAAATGAGTAAAGACTAGATAAAGACAAGAGGATTCCCAAAATCAGCTTTGAACTCTAGAGCACGCCAGTACCTCAAAATATCAACTCTGAGTGGTACGAATCAGTTGTCATGTCTCATACTCAAACTAGGATCTGCACTGAATGGACACAGTAGGAGTGAGTAAGGTCCACTTATACTTAGTAGGTATCATAGGCCGACTGAGCAAAGCAGAAAATAATACAAGCAAAAATATACTATGAGCATGTCACCTGCAAGCAGAAAATTTCCCAAAACGGTAGCTCACAGCGTCTCCACTAACAGTTCTATAGTATAAGATCAAAGGGGACAACTACACACAAAATATACAAGAAACCTAATTACACATCACGGGTATAAGTAAGGAACACACAAGAGGCAATGAAATACAATGCAATGATACAATAATAGTGGGACTTACATATACACCTTCCAAGCCTCAATGCTATAGGATAGGACCTATGAGAGGTTCGTAACTCATATACTTTCATAATATCAACAAACCTTGCTGGTAAGGACCTCGGCCTATGTTTTTAGTGCCTCGCAATCCACCTTGCCGGTAATGACCTCGGCCAAGGATTTTATAAAAAGGATTTCCATTTTCTTTTGACATCGCAATGCCTCAGTGATATCAAGTCTTATGAATATGTATAGATGATATGAGGATATAATGCCCATAACCAATAAGTATGAAGATAAACATCAATTCAATACAGATATGAATGAGCTCAAAATCTACTCCATATGACAATAATTCATAATAATAGATATTATAGGGCACACTGGTAAGTATAGTCATGTAAGACATCAATAAACTCATTTAAAAATCACATCTCAGATATCAATCATTTGATAAGGCAATTTAATTCTCAAATAAGGCCAATAGTATTCAGTTAAGCCCCTACTCAGGCGACACAATAATAAATATGAAAAATAATGCACAAGTAAGGCCTGAAATCATCAAATAAGCCCCCACTCGGGCATCACATCATTTACCACCTCTCAAGTCAAGGATAATTTGCATACAAGCCCCTACACGAACAACACGTTAAATATAATAAACTCAAAATACGGTTTTCACGACTAACACCTTAACCGATAGCATGTTTTGCAAGTTCATTAACTAGTCATCCCAGTCTGATGGAAGTTAAGTCATAACCTAACTGGTCGTGATGAAAATCCAAGCCTAGAGCCTTTAACACAAAGCTTTCCCCTTTTGAACGGTTTCTAAATGAGCTAAAACATTAAAATATAGAATCTAAGCATTAAAAGAAAGCTAATAATACCCATATCGACCATTTTTAAGATGAGTCTAAAACAGGTTTGAAAAATGAGTTCAAAAATAAAAGGGGTGAAATTCAAATTTTAGTTAAAAAAGATGCTCCCCAAGGTCATAGGAGTCCACAGTTGAAAACCCATGGGAAACTAAGCTAAAAACGAGGTTCAAATCAAAGAAAACCAATTTAAAAGTTTACCGACCAAAAATCCTCAAAAATTCATTTTGAAATCAATGTTAAGGAGTGTTTTTGATGATATAATCAGTGGAAATTAATGAAAATAAGAGTTTGAAGCTTACCCAAGATCAAATGATGAAGAAAACCCTAAGAATCGCCTTTTCCCGAGCTCCCAAGGTCAAAAATGGAAGAAAATCGCGAAACAGACTATTTATACTATTCTATAAATAGTACCTCGTGATTATGGACCCCACCTCATGATCGCAAGGGTCAACTTTGACCGGCCATTAAGTTGTCCATCGCGGTCGCGTAGCTGGGCCTCGTGATTACGATGAGTCAACCCAACCCGATCCATACCCTTCACGATCGTGGTACCCCACCTTGAGATCATGGTGAGTTATTCGATCAAGGGTTGCAATCGTGACATGTGGTCACGTAATCGCGATGGGACCCCTATTGCTCCACCAAAAACTGCAAACTAGCAATTGGAGCTTTAGGAAAATAATCCTGATAGAACCCTCGGAATTTGTTTGCAACCCTATAGAAATAAACCACATATGTTACTAGGCTATTTTTTATGTTCAGGAATCAATGGTAACATTGGATTTTTGAAAAGAGATCATTTTTAACAAATTAACCCCCGGGACCCCATTTAGGCATTTTCACTAGTTTTCGAAGTAAGGATCGAAATGCAAAAATAAAGGTTCTGAACTCGAACCAACCCTGCTACTGATCCAAATTGATGTTCTAAATCTAATGGAACTGTCAGAATGACCATCTAAACCTCGGATCATTAAATGTTGATCAAAGTAAAACAAATTACTTTTAAAGCCTCTAAGAGTCTCAAACTCTCCCAAATCATTCTCGAATGCATTGGGGACCGTGCAAACTATCCACATACCTCATAATCATCATGTAACAACCACGAGGAAAGGCAAAATGGACAAAATACATAGAAAGGAAAATTCTACATAACAGGTTATTACATTATCCATTACTAAAACACTAGTTTGTGCTCAATCTAAAAGTAAATAAGGTATCTGGAGCGGTGAAAAAATGGGGATATCTACGATGCATGTTGGAATCGGTCTCCCAAGTAGCCTCCTTAACAGGGTGATGCCTCCACTGGACCTTCAAGGACTCAACACTCTTAGACCTCATCTTTCTAGTCTACTTGTCTAGGATAGTAATAGGTTTTTCCTCAAAGGACAAATCAGGGTCTAACACAACGAAATCCCATCGAATCTTATGGGCATCATCAGGATAGTACCTCTTCAACATAGAGACATGAAAAATAGGGTGAACGTACGATAGATATGGAGGTAAAGCCAGCCTATAAGCCACATCACCATACTTCTCTAGAATCTTGAACGGTCTAATGATCCTCGCATTGAGCTTTCCCTTCTTTACGAATCTCATAACACCTTTTATGGGTTTCACTTTCAACAGAACTCGATTTCTAATCATATATGATACATCACGGGTTCGACGGTGGGCATAACTCTTCTGTCTACTCTAGGCAGCCATTAGCTTCTGCTGAATTAGTATCACTTGATCCATCAAATTTCTCAACAAATTTGTATCCTAAGGTCTCACCTCAAATGAGTCGAACCATCCCATAGGGGATCTACACTTTCATCCATATAAAGCCTCAAAAGGCATCATCTGAATGCTGGAATGATAACTATTGTTGTAGACGAACTCCGCTAGGGGCAAGTATTGGTCCCAATGACCTTCAAAGTCCATGACATATGCTCAGAGCATATCCTCCAATATCTGAATAGTCCTCTCGGACTGACCGTCGGTCTGAGGATGAAAATCTGTGCTCAAATCAAGTTAAGTACCTAACTCACTCTGAATAGTACTCCAAAAACCCTAGGTAAGCACAGCATCTATCGATACAATAGAAATAGGGGCACCATGCAAACGAACAATCTCCCTAATATAGATCTTGGCCAACTTCTCTACATTATAACTCGCCCTCACAGTAATGAAATGTGTTGATTTGTTCAATCGATCCACAATAACCCAAATAGAGTTAAACTTCCCCAAGTCGAGGGTAGTCCAGCTATGAAATCCGTGGTGATCCACTTCCATTTCCACTCTGAAATGGACATCCTTTGTATAGTACCACCCGGTCGCTGATGCTCATACTTCACCTGCTGGAAATTCAAATATTTAGCCATGAACTCCATAATATCCTTCTTTATACCACCCCCACCACTAATGTTGCTTCAGATCATGATACATTTTGTCTACCCCTGGGTAAATGGAGTATCTAGAATAGTGAGCCTCCTAAATGATCAATCTTACCGATCCACCAACTCTCGACACACAAACTCGACCAATAATCATCAAGACAACATCAGAATCAAGAGATGCCGCCTAAGCCTCGCCACTCAACACCTTATCATAAATCACCCTCAACCTATCATCATTAAACTGATGAGCTCGAATCTACTCCATGAAAGAAGATCTAGCCTTAACAAGGGCTAACACATGCTCGGGTGTCAAAATATCAAGCCTAACCAACTTGTTAGCTAAAAACTAAACGTCTAAGGACAAATGTCGCTCTTGAGTCAAAAGCTGAGCTAGATTTTCCATACTAGTCAACTTTTGGCTCAATGCATTTGCAACCACGTATGCCTTGCCCGAATGATAAAGAATAGTGAGATCATAATCCTTAAGAAACTCAAGCCAACGTCGCTATCTCTTATTAAGATCTCCCTAAGTGGAGAAGTACTGAAAGTTGCGATGATCCAAGAAAATCTCACAATACACTCTATAAAAGTAATGCCGCCATATCTTCAACACGAAGACAACTGTGACCATCTCTATGTCATGAGTACGGTAATTTTTCTCATTAGGATTCAACTAACAAGAAGCATAAGCAATCACCTTACCCTGCTGCATCAATACCGCACCTAAACCAACACTGAAGGTATCACAATGCCATCCTTGGTCACCACATGACCCAAAAGAAATAGAATCCAACCAGAACTCGCACTTAGAAAACTTAGCATATAGCTTCTCATCACGCAATCTCTGAAGTATGGTTCTCAAGTGTCTCACATGGTCAGCCTTATTCTTGGAATAAACCAAGATGTCATCTATAAACACAATCACAAAGGAGTTGACATATGGGAGAAATAATTAGTTCATTAACTCCATGAACGCTGTTGGGGCATTAGTTAGTCCAAATGACATGACCAAGAACTCATAATGACCATATCGAGTCTGAAAAGCCATTTTTGAGACATCCAAATCTCTAATCCTCAACTGGTGATACTCGGACCTCAAGTCAATCTTAGAAAACACTGAAGCACTCTGCAGCTAGTTAAAAAGATCATCAATGCGAGGAAGAGGATACTTGTTCTTGACTTTCACCTTATTCAACTATCGATAATCGATACACATATGTATAGAACCACCCTTCTTATTTACAAACAAGACAAGAGCACCCTAAAAAGATATACTAGGTCGAATAAAACCCTTACCTAACAAATCCTGCAATTTCTCCTTTAATTCCTTCACCTTAGTTGGGGCCATCCTATAGGGAGGAATGGAAATAGGCTTGGTGTCCTGCTCAACATCAATAGAAAAATCAATATCATGGTCTAAAGTATACCAGGCAAATTTGTAGGGAACACATCCATGAACTAGCGAACCACTCGAATAGAATCCAAAGGAGGCGATGAGGCAACACTAGTATCGCGAACATAATTCAAACAGGAAAAGTATCTCGTTTTAATCATGTGACGAACACATTGAAAAGATATGACTCCATTCAGACCCGAATTAAAAGTACCCTTCCAAGCTAACCTTGGCACACCAGGAATAACTAAGGTCATAGTCTTAACATAACAATCCAAAATAGCATGATAGGGGGCTAACCAATCCATACCCAATATAACATCAAAATCAACAATATCTAGAATAGTCAAGTCTACCCAAGTCTCATGCCCTGCAAAGGTCATAACACAAGACTGGTACACTCGATCCACTATTAAAGAATCTCCTATGGGGGTTAGATGCACGAGAGGCACAACAAGTGACTTATTACAACATCAAACATATTAGCAAAAATATATAGACACATAGGAGAATATAGAACCAGGGTCAAATAACACAGAAGTAGATTAGTAGTCAATTACGAGGATACATATAATACCTACATTAGAGGCCTCTATCTCGGGTCTCCTAGGTATACTATAACATTGTTCATGTCCTCTCCCGGACTGAACAACTCTACAACCACTACCACAAGCTTTACGAGCTCCATCTCTAGCACCTCTAGTACCACCCCTGCCACTTTGTGAGCCACCTCTAACTGCAGAAATGGGAGTAGGTCAAAGCTGAAGCTGAAAACCCTACTGGGCAGGACCCAATACACATCGAGGACAGTCCCTTTCATAATGTCTAATCTCATAGCATATGAAACACTCTCTACCACTAGCATCATGCTGTTAGGGCCCAGAAAAACCAGAATGACCTCCCTGTCTTGAAGAACCATAACCAGAACCTTTACCGGCATGACCTAAACCTTAGCCACCTGGATCCACAGAAACCACGAACTTGCTACTTGAAATCTGCAAGGATGCCTGAACTGGTCTACCATGATAACTACGAGAACGCCTACCGAAAAAATCCCTACCTCGGGATGCATGTCCACTAAACTCACCCTGTCGGCGCACCTTCTTGGCACCACCCTGAGTAATCTGACTAATCGACTCAATAAACTTAGCATGCTCAAGGATACTCTGAAAAAAAGCCCCTGACACTACCATCTAAGTTGTAGCCAACTGATAAGAACCATCCAATCCCTAGATAAACTTTCTGATCTTCTCTAACTTAGTGGAGATACTAGCGGCAAAAAATTTGGATAAAGTATAAAAGTGTGCCTTATACTCAAAAATAGTCATGAAGCTCTACTCCAGGTGATCAAACTTATCTCTCATCTGATGCCTCAAACTTTAAGGCATGAATCTCTCCAGAAAAGCCTCAAAAAATTTAGTCTATAACATAGCAAGTGAACCCAATGGTCTACAACCGAAAAGAGATCTCCACCACTGCCTGGCCACATCAGTAAAATGATAGGTCATATAAGAAATACCATGAGACTCAAGGGATTCAAGGTTATGCAACCTCTCCTGATAATTAGTCAGAAACTCATAAGCGTTCTCTCCAATAGCACCACTAAACTTGGAAGGAGCCAAGTGGATAAACCTCTTTGGATCATCAGAAGACATCACAAGACCCAAAGTAATCAAATGAACAAAAATCCTAGTAGGCAGTGAATCAACACGTGGGTACCACTGAAGATGGTTGTACCCCAAAAGTCAAAATACCATAAGCAGAAGTTGGTACAGATAGTAGAACACCACTCAAAGTCTGAGGAATACCAGGTACACTCAAAGGAACACCATACATATGATTCAAGAGATGAATGAATAAACCCTGTAGCAATAGGGTGTAAATCAAACTCTATGGGACTTAAGCTAGATCCACATCTCCTGACTGATAGTCATCCTTAGTGTACTCAACCTCAGGCTCGGGAGAGGCCTCTCTAGCACATCCTCTGACTAGGGCAGCTCCTCCTGCTCGTCCTCTACCTCTGGGGTCATCCATGACCCCTTCTTCGCCCCTTGACCGGGGCCCCAAAATTGGGTGCCAACTGAGTATCCCTAGCATCTCTGGACCTAGTCCTTACTATCTGAATAGTAAAGAATGGAATGTAAGTTTAGAATATAGGTTATGAATAACCCACACTATAATAAATCAAATTAGAGAAGTTTTTCCTAGAGATCTCTTACAGCCTCTTGAAGATAGATACAGACATCTATGTACCAATCCGTAAAACTCTACTAGACATCCTGCTCTCACACTTATGAGACCAGTGAACGTAGCACTCTAATACTAATTTGTCATGACCCAAAAGTTGAGGTCATGATGGCACCTATCGAAACCCAGCCTTGGTAGGTAAGCCAAATTCCCAAAAAAGAAAGAGAAATAAAAAGTGAACAAAACAAGATAAACAAGACTTCTAGAATGAAATCGAGTCAACACACATATATAAATCGGGAGTCTGAAATAAAGCACACATATAACCCCAAAAATCTGATGGCATAAGTACAAGAGCATCTAAAATAAAACCAAATATCTGGATATATAATCTATCTTAGAAAATAAGTAAAGACTAGATAAAGATAAAAGGATGCCTAGAATCAGCTCTAAGCTGTAGAGCATGCCAGTACCTCAAAAATCAACTCAAAGTGGCACAAATCAGTTGTCGTGTCTCATATTCAAACTAGGATCTGCACTAAAAGGGCACAACAGGAGAGAGTACTATCCACTTATACTCAGTAGGTATCATAGACCGACTGAGGAAAGTAGAAAATAATACAAGTAAAAATATATTGTGAGCACGACATCTGCAAGCAGAAAATTTCCTAAACGGTAATTCACATCGTCTCTATTAACAGTTCTATGATATAATATCAAAGGGAACAACTACACTCCAAATATACAAGGAACCTAGTTACACATCAATAGTATAAGTAAGGAACACAGAAGATGCAACACAATGTTGCAATAATATTGGGACTTACGTATACACCTTTCAAGCCTTAGTGCTTCAGGACAGAACCCTTGGGGTTCGCAACCCATATACTTTCATAATCTCAACGAACCTTACCAGCAATGACCTTGACCTAGGATTCCAATGCCTCACAATCTACCTTGCCGGTAATGACCTAGGCTAAGGGTTTCACAAAAAAGATTTCCAATTTTTTTGAAATCATAATGCCTCTATGGTATCAAGCCTTATGAACATGTATAAATGATATGAGGATATGAGGCTCATAACCAATAATTATAAAGATAAATATCAATTCAATACAGGTATGAATGAGCTCAAAATCTACCCCATATGACAATAATTCATGATAATAACATATATAGGGCACCACTAGTATGTATAGTCATGTAAGACATCAATAAACTCATTTTAAAATCACATTTTAGACATCAATCCTCTGATAAGGCAATTTAATGCTCAAATAAGGCCTGTAGTATCTAGTCAAGGCCCCACTCAGGCGATAAAATAATAAATATAGCAAATAATGCACAATTAAGGCATAAAATCATTAAATAAGCCCCAACTCGAGCATCACATCATTTACCGCCTCTCAAGTCAAGGATAATATGCATACAAGCTCCCGTACAGGCAACACAACAAAATATAATAAACTCAAAATACAGTTCTCACGACTAACACCTAAACCCATAGCATGCTTTACAAGTTCATTAACTACCCAACCCAGTCTGAAGGAAGTTAAGCCATAACCTACCTCGTAGTGACAAAAATCCAAGACAAGAGCCTTCAACACGAAGTATTCCCCTTTCGAATGGTCTCAAAATAAGCTAAAAAATTCAAATTTAAAATTTACGCATTAAAAGGAAGCTAATGATACCCATATAGACAATTTTTAAGACGACCAAAATGGGTTCAAAAATAAAAGAGGTGAAACTGGAATTTTATTTAAAAAATAGGTTCACCAAGGTCATAGGAGTCCATAGTTGAAAACCCAAGCAAAAATAAGCCAAAAATGAGGCTCAAATTGAAGAAAATCAATTTAAGAGTTTACTGGCCAAAAAGCCCCAAAAATCCATTTTGAAATTAAGGTTAAGGAGTGTTTTTGATGATAAAATCAACGGAAGTTAATAGAAATAAGAGATTGAAGCTAATCCAAGCTCAAATGGTAAAGAAAACCCTAAGAATAACCTCTTCCTGAGATCCCAAGGTCTAACAATGGAAGAAAATCACAAAATGGACTATTTATACTATTCAATGAGTAGTACCTTAAGATCGCAGACCTCTCCTTGCGATCGCGAGGGTCAACATTGACCGACCATTAAGTTGGCCATTGCGATCGCGTAGCTGGACTTGCGATTGAGATGTGTCAACCTGACTCAGTCTATCAATTTACCCACCTTGCGATCGTAATAAATTATTTGATCAAGGGTCACGATCGCGACACGTCGTGCTGCACCAAAAACTGCAAACCAGCAGTTGGAGCTTTGGGAAAATAGTCCTAATCGAATAATCAGGATTTGTTCGAGACCACACAAAAATAAACCTCATATGTTACTAGGGTATTTTCGATGTTACGGACTCAATGACAATGTTGGATTTTCGAAAAGAGATTATTTTCAACAAATTAACCCCCAGGACCCCATTTAGGAGTTTTCACTAGTTTTGAAGTAAGGGTCAAAATGCAAAATAAAGGTTCTGAACCTGACTAAACAAAAATCAATATTCTCGATCTAATGGAACTATCAGAATCACCATCCAAAGCTCGAATAACTAATGTTGACTGAAGTAAAACTAGTGGCTTTTAAAGCTTCCAAGAGTCTCACACTCTCTCAAATCATTTTTGGATGCATCGGGGACCGTGCTAATCACCCCCACACCTCATAAGTAGTATGTAACAACCACGAAAAGAATAAAATGGCCGAAATACATAAAAACAAAAATTCCACATAATAGGTTGTTACATGAGAATTCCCCATGCTTTCGATTAGTGATCTGCATTCAAAAAGTAGATAATTATAGAGAAGATTTCCTTTTGATAATATATTAATGATTCTCATAGAATCAATAATGATTTCTAGAGGTAGGATATTGTGGCTTTTAGCAAGGTAGAGGGCTTGCCACAAAGCCATGAGCTCTGCCTAATTGTTAGTGGTGAAAGGTAACCCCTTAAAAACCCCCACTACCCATTCTCTGTTGTATTTACTAATACAACTTCCATGCCACCAGTCCGGGTTTCCAGAGATGTTGTTCTTCCTATCTTTACTTGCAATAACATGTCAACAAAGTAACTAACACAGAATAGTTAACACATGTTTTGTATTTGAGATCACTTTTCATGATAAATCACGACCTTTCAAATGATACCCTTCTGGAAAGAAACACAACCCTTCTCTGTTGAAGACACAAATTAAGATAATTGATAATTTCAAACATCTAAGTCCCATATGCCAATTGTTTTATAATAATTTTAAATATTTATTAGAATTTCAAAGTACTAACAACAACACATAACTCACTTCCTAGGAAAAAAATGAACTTAATTTTCGCACACCAACAATCGATCTCACACATTTAAGATGAGTTTGTGAAAAAAGCAATTTTTTAATGATCTCGGTATTCATAAACTTGGTTATTTCAATATCATCACAAGTACATCATTTTACCTAATATTTATGAAATACATTTCACAAAATAACAAAAAGAAGAAATTTATAAATAAATAATAAGTAGGGTTAAGAAAATAGCACCCGATTTAGTTTCCTCTTTCTCCTCTATTCATCACTTTGCAATTGATGCCATCTCTCTGGCTATCCAGAATTATAACAATGGTTCATGGGTGTTGATGTCGAGACTGCCAAAAAAAAATTACAATATCCTTTCTCCTCGAGAAATTTTTCATCCATAATTTCCCTATATGGAACCTTATGGATTAGTAACTTTGCTATGATAGTGAGTCGGATTTGGATTCATCTATGAACGATCATTAGGGATGTGAGAATCCTCCTCTAAACATAATCAATGCTCTTAGTCTCTCGTGTATGATCAGTAACAACAGGTGGACTATGCATCTCTTCACGGAAGTAAGAGTCCTGCGGATTCACCAAACCTGTTGGTGCTCTAATATTTTCATGATTAAATTTTTTTTGCGAAACTCTGGAAATCATTGATCTAGACTCATAACCCCACACAAATAGTCAACTAGTTACTGGAATCTCAACTGTTGTAATCATAATTGGTTGTAATTTTCAGAAAAGAAAACAATGGTTAGGGTACTATCTCTTTTCAAATGGAGTTAACACCATACATCTCTTGAACTTTTGTTGTTTCCATTGTATCTCACATCTTTTTATCAAATTTTTCAAACAACCACCACACTCATAATTTACTGTCTTGGGTTAGTTTGCTAAAAGTATACTTTCAAAACTTAATTTGGCATATAGCCACAAGTTTGAAAATTTAGGTGGATACCCACCTTTTATGACATCATCAATATCTTTTCCAAAACACTCAATTTTTGTCCTCAAAATTGGTAATAATACAAACAAGTCCCCCAAATTATCAGCCTGTTTAATACCCTAGCATTTAATACCCTTTTTATTTTATATAAAAAAAAAATCAAAATCAAAGCATAAGCCAAAAAAAACCCAATCAAAAGCTCTCAAGAAGTTGTTGCTCCAAAAAGCTCATTCCGCCCAAAAATATCCCAATCAGTCGAGATTTTTTGGCCAAATTTTAGCCTTTCTTCGTCAAGTATTTGGAAGCCATTGTCACCCCAAGATTTCCAGAAATAGAGCTTGTTTTAACCCAAAATTTTGTGTTCTCCATTATTGTAAATGCTTCATCTTTTCCAATTTCTTCACCAATAATTATATCCTACAACTGCTAAACTAGTCCATTTATACCTGAGGCTCCGTTGTTGCAGCTGAGGTCACTTTTGATAAGCTAAAATTTTTTCCTACTTTTTTTAACTGTTAACGACCCATTTGGAAGTCATAGACCTAGGAATCGACCAGTGTGTTCATTATGTCAATAGCAGAGTATGTTGTGGTTGGTGTTGATTTCATGGGTGGATGAGAGAAGACTCCAAAATATTGGACTTAGAAGTCTTGGTCCAAGTAGAACATACCCATTTCCCTACATCACAATAGTTTGTACGATGAGATGCTTGCTAGTGTAATTGAATGTGGGAAATTAAGTTCTGATCCTATGGACGTTGTCATTAGTTATTTAATGAGTGGAAGGTGAAAAATATATCCATCATTCATAAAGAATGATAGAAAAGTGTCAATTTATATTCTCGATAGTGGCATTAATGGTTATAGGCATTTCTAAGGATAAATGTTAAGGAAAAGTGTAAAGAAGAAGCTTCGACATCAGCCGCACCACCTCTACCTCTACCCAAATCTCCAATCTATGATGATTTATTGGGAGATGATGGATTCAATAACTGGATCAATGATCAAGCATCATATACAGATGATTTTAGAAGTTTGGAAAAAGAGGGTGAAGGTGGTGGTGTTGAGCAACAACCCATATCACAACCCATCCACTCCTTCTCTAATGGAACTGAATTTGTGGTGCATCAAACATTTGATAGCAAGGAACAATTGAAATTACAATTGACTAAAGATTTGGTGAAGAAGTCCTATTTTAAAATAATTAGAAGTTGTACAATATTTTACAAGGTGATATGTAGGAGCCGTAATTGTGGATGGATGTTGCAGGATAGGAAGTACGAGAGTTTGGATAGATTTCGCATCTACAAGTACGTAGGTGATCACACTTATGGTGTTAAACACGTCGCGGGGATGATTAAAAATGTCTCATCGACTCTAATTGCCACACTCTTGTTGAATATATTGATAGCAAGGGGAAAACCCTAAAGGAAATAGAGAGGACTGGTTTTAGAGAGTTATATTGCAAACCAAATTATTGGAGTTGTTGGTTTAGAGGTGTAATAGCCAAGAACAAGGCTAGGGGTACTCTTTTGCACATATTACAGGAACTAAATCATGGTACCATAAGTACCATTAGTGTTAGTACTGATTATGGTAGGTTTATATACTACTTCATTGCATTTGGAGCTTACATTCAGGGATATTCCAACATGTAAAAGGTAATTATCGTTGATGACACACATTTGAATGGTAAATATGAGGGTGTGTTATTGAGTGTTGTTGCTCAGGATATAGAGAAGCACATATAGCCAGTTGATTTTTTCATGGTGGACAAGGAATGTGATGCACGTCTTGGGCCTTTCTTTTTTGAGAAGTTGCAGTCTGTTATGGTCGATGAACCAGAGTTTTGTATCATCTTTGATAGGCACGTATAGACAATGGCTTTCACAATATTTATAACCATGATCATCATGGACTTTGCATGGGGCATTATGATGAAAACCTTTGGAAGAATTTCAATGCAGAAATTATCTGTATTTGTACTATAATGCAGCAAAGGTTTATAGCTAAAGCGAGTTTGCCAAATATTTTTTGGAGCTCAATCGAAAATACCCCGAAGAATCCTAGTGCCCTGAGGTTGATATTGGATACTTTCCTAGGAATTGGTTTGATGTGATAACCAAAAATATTGCGGAGTCACTCAATACAGTATTGATGGATGAAAGGGAGTTTTTTGTGGCTGTCAGATGCAATTCAATTATGAAGAAGTTTGCTGAAAAAGTTCAAGGAAAGCCATGTAGAGATTATAAAATTCAAAACTAAATTTGTTCCTAAGGCTGACAATAGCATAAGGTAAAATATGGACGGTGATAAGATACATGTGAGTAATATACATAGGGACTTGTACTAGTAAAGTGTAATCGAAAGTGGTGTTACTACTAAAGTCAATCTACTGGAAAGAACATGTTCTTGTAGAAAGTTTGACTTGGTAAAAATCCCATGTGCACATCATATTTAAGCCTTGAGGTTGAATTTCTAAGATGAATACGGTGCAAACATTTATGAATTTACATCCCCTGCCTATCTAGTTGAACATTACATCAGTACATCAACCAACGCAGTACCATCAACACGGGTAACCACATATGAAAACCCCAACATAATTCAAATAGAAGGTAAAAGATAGTGAACCGAAAACACACCTATAGCGATGGGATCCAAAGTTATAGCCCTAACCTGCCCGAAGAAGTACGAATATGAACTCATCCGTACTCAGGTCGAGCATCTGAGCGATCAACTGAAATACTAAGGACATCGTCTCTAGCCGAAGGTGCCATAACACTAAGATACTAGTCTGGCTGTACTGACTGCCCAATAATCCCATGTTGGGGACACTTTTTGGACCAATGAATGATTTCTCTGCAGTCATAACAAACCCCTGAAGCTTTAACCTGGCGAGAAACACGAGCAGACCCCAAATGGCAGACCAAATGATGCCTTCGCACTCCCTAGACCAGTGACCAATCTCACCACAATCAAAACATGCTCCTGGGACTCTCTAATGTACTGTACCTGCTAATCCAGAACGGCCGCCATGGCCTAAAGATTTATACTGAATACTTCGCAATGTCTAACGAGAACTCTTCCTATAATAACCACCACAACTGATCTGAGAGTCATCTATCATTTAAGGCCCTACCTGTACAGACCTGATAGTCTGCAAGTGAGGCTGACCTCTATTGGGAGGATTCTTACCTCCAAACGGAATACCACAACCACTAAACTACTAACATGGCCTCTTACCGCCACCTCCATATTTATCAATATATGCCCTCTCTATAGTCCTCACATGATTAACAACCTGAGATAAAAGAGACCTAGCTGTTATCAAATGCTTCTTCTCCAAGCTGAGTGGTAAAGTCAATTCCATGATAAATCTACACACCATCTCATACTCTGTAGGAAATAACATAGGAGTATGTTTGGACCACTCGAGAAACCCATTCTCATACTCTGAAACTGATAAAGATCCCTGCTGAATACTAATAAATCCAACTCTGGCATAAGAACCACTCGATGTACCGGGCACCACCACTGTCTGTGAAGTATCTATGAAATGACTAGGAATCCCTAACATAGAATCCTGGAAAAATTAGGCGATCACAAACTCTGTCGCAGCCGGGACTTGCTCTAGACCTTCTGGCTGACACTGAAGATCCTCTATATCGATCTCTAACTTAATTCTTAGTCTGACGCTGAGCTGTAATTTTGATAACACACGTAAAATTCTCGTCCGTATCTCTCGAATACCTTATGCTATCCATCTGGGACAGAGTGGAGTCAAAGAATTACTTAGACGTTCATAAAAATATGGACACATGATAAGAAATCAAGAATAGAATTTCCTAAGAAAGACCTGTAGCCTCTCAAAGATAGGATACAGATGTCTCCGCATTGATCCGCGGGACTCTACTAAGCACTTTGCTCTTGTATCAACAACAACGGTGAACCTATGCTCTGATACCAATTTGTCATGATCCAATTTCTCTGGTCATGATGGAACCTACTATAACCCGCCAGCAGGTAAGCCATCCCGTAGTCCAGAATAACTAGTAATGGACTACCAATTGAAATGAAGAAAATAGTGGAAAGGAATTTAATAAAGAGACCAATATAGACTACAACCCCAACACCTACTGAAGTCAGTACAAGAGCTTCTAATACAACAGGAGTATAAATTGAAAAACAGAGACATATATATATACAAAGCCATTTCTGAAATACAAAATAGAGATCAAACTAACAATAAGAGGGAGAGCAAGAATACTACGAACGTCAGGATCTCACCCCAAATCTCTGATCCATGGCTGCTCCGCACGATGCACACATCAATAGCGAGAACTAGTACTATGATCTGTAGGTTACGGAAGTGTAGTATGAGTACGAAACACGTGGTACTTAATAGGCATCGGTTGACTGAGCTCCTAAGATAATGCAAGCATAAATAACATGTAATGCAGGAATATAACTATAGGCAGCTATCCAAGAAACTAAACATAATAATGCTAATGGAGCAATAAGAATAGACTATCCTATTTTAACAGTATTCAGGGACTAAAGTGCAATACCATGTATCACTAGCCAATACATAAATGAAGAGTGAAAGAAGGATATATAGTAGTAATACAAAGCCAAAGGATATATATACAATATGAATAGATAAGGAAAGAGAGGGATATACGGTAATATCATATATATATATATATATATATACACACACATACATATATAGGGCTAAACTCAAAGGTAATATCCTAAGGGAGCCAACCTAACATCTCGAGGGTAATAACCAAGAAAGAAAGCTAATACTAGAATAAACAAGGTCTCTAACTGAAATAAGACTAATCATAAGATAACCTAACAAGCACGTATCTTACTACAATAGAGAAAATGAATCAAAAACATACCGACAATCTCGGGTACCAGTCCATATCCATCCTGTCATGAACTAACCATAATAACTAATAATAAAGTAACCGACTAGTTCGGACAAACAATAACCTAACCAAGTCCCCATAAGCCCAAAAGATTCAGGAAAACACTCAATAAATAGTAACCAAAACTTATACCTATACAACCCCCATAAGACTAATGGATATAAGCGCCAAACAATTGTATTGGTGATAGGCAATGCATATGGATGAATGAATGCAATGGAAACTAGAAATACCATGTCCAATCCAAGTGCCATAATATAACAAGTGTATAAACCTCCTCCAACTCAGTAGCTCGCAAAGGTAGGACCTACAGTGACCATACTTCTTTGACACTATGGCTCATGGATGAAGAGGCCCATAGAGGACGCAAAATATCCATATACACTGCCTGATCCCAAACCAGGACTTCTAGTATCTTTCATAATCAATCTACTCCATCTAATACCAGAGAGATATATAAGTATAATAAGTGTCCGGACTCAAACCGAGACTAAAAGTGTGTAAGTCTGTAAATCCATTGTTCGAGATCGACTTGGGGACTAAATTGGCTTAATAACGTAGAAAGGGTCAAAATCTCCTTCGACCAAAGTAAATAGTAGTGGTAAAAGAGTGAATAAATAATGGACCGAAATCAACCACAGTCTAATTTTTAAAATAGCATATTGAGTTTCAAAGGTTCATAATTTATTAAAAAGGTGGTAAGATTTCCGTTTGTGAAAGAATCTGTTTTAAAAGTGAAAAGTGGGAATAAATCCCTTTTTAGAAAGCAATAGTAAATTCAAGATTTAATTGGAATCTTACCACTAAGTGAGCATGAATGCGCCTAAAATTTTGCATGCCATCACCAGTATCCAAACACTACAACCACAATCATCTAAGCATCTATAAATTAGAATCACGTCCATTTAAGGATAGAATACTCACCTGGAGTCCAACTGATATTGTAACCAAGGCCTCGGGCACACCAATATATAATTCGCATGTTATTAGCACTTTAACTTAGAAAACTACGGTAATTACAGCAAAAACTACAGTAATTACAGCAATAATGCCACTAAAAAGATCTAATCGGGGGAATATCTTCCAATTTACTAAGTAATACGGTAAGTCTCATACTGAGGATCCTTAATGCCAATCTGTGGTTACACAAGTCTATAACCCAGGATAATAGAGTTCTAAAACCATTACGGGTATTCTATACCAAGGTTAGGGTCACATTTCTATTCTAAGCCCCCTAAATAGTTTAAGACGTGATAATATTAGGTGTAACCCATCCTATAATCCCTACCTAGCATGCAATATATACTATACACAATCTCATAGAAAAAAAGTAGACCAAAGACTACCTCGATGCCGAACCGACCAAAGCCTACCTTGATGCCAAACCACAATCTTAAATCGTCCACAAATCAATCATTTTTGCTCCATGATCCTGAAATGTCGCAACTATATCAAAATAATAATATACACATTAATACGTGCAAAGCGATATCCATATTGTTATATAAAAGCTCGATTCAAAACTCAGGTCAAGAATGGGCTCTTGTGGCCTGTAAATGAAATCCAAAAATTAAACCCGTCATGAGGTCCCTCGAAGGACAAGGAATGTGTGCTCAAAAGTTGAGCACAAATGGAGTATAAATCAGGGCTTAAATTAGCCCATAAAGTTAGAGAATTTAAGACCTAAATTCTAGGAATTTATAATGAAAAAGGATGGAATTTGAATGGGAAAATAATGGAAAATGACCAAGAAGTATTGAACTAGCTTACTTTAGCTTCAATGGATGATTTCCCATATTTTCCCACATTCCAAGCTCTCAAAAATGAAAGAAAAAGCCCTAGAGAATGAGGGAAAATCGGGTGAAGAAGAGAATCTAACAGCATCGGTGACCGCTTAAGCGGCCACTAGGTCGCTTAAGCAACAATTGACCACTATAGCGATGGGTCAGGAGAGGCGGGGTCTGCTTAAACAGACAAGGATCGCTAAAATGACCCTCTATTGGGAAGACAAGTATTTCTTAAGCTACATAAGGTCGATAAAGCGTCTATCGCTTAAGTGGCCCCCAAACAGCTTAAGCGACTGCACTAGTAGCTGAAGCATCAGATTTTGCTAAGTCCAAATGGACTCTAATCGGGTGCTCGAGATTTATTCGGAACCCCGTACGTGCAAAAGAACTATGCTACCATACCAAATTTGATATTTTAGACTCAACAAAACCATCAAAATTTCCAATTGAGGTCTTTTTGACACAATGTGGGCCCCACATCTATAGTTCTATTTTAACCATATTCTATCCAATAGCCCAAAATGAGTTCGAAAGCCTCAAAATTCAGACCAAGAGTCCCCCCAACCTAAATTCAATGTTTTGAAGCTAACGACGCTGTCAAAATTTTTATCTGAGTCCGTTTAGGAGTTTTTGTCCGAGACCAATGTCTTAACAGCAAAAGCTCCAAAATAGGGAAATGAGCCTAAAATCTAAATGAACTGTCCAATAACAGAACCAATAATTTTGGCAAGTCATACATGACCTGTATTCATTGCGGTAAGGCTCAAAATATTGGAAATGCATGGAAATTGAGAAAATGAACAAGAGAGTCATTAGAATATCCACTACTAAAAGGACTTTCATCCGCAAAATTCAATGGATAAGAAGAGCCCAAAAGATTGAAAGGAAGAGGTGTTGGGCCCATATGGTTTGAGTAAAACTCCCTAGACAACCTTCATGGTCAAACAAATCTATCAAGGGATTTCACCAAAGGTATCCCTTTTTCAACAACTTCCTTTCTTCGCTTTCCAAATAGCCCAAAACTCATTCTCAATAACCAATTGGCCTCCAATTGAACCGAGAACGACTGAAGCACGCAAACCCAAACTGCACCATATTGACATCACACGAATACAAGCACAACTAATCAAAAACTCAACCAAGTTGAAGACCACCCAAGGCATGAATCATACAACCAACTCCAGATTCCAAATCTAACATTCTGCCTTTCCAATATTGCTATCAACTCTGATCTGCACAGAATATCATCTAAGTCCTGTCCGTGCAATCACCTCACCCTAATCTTGAAAGGCTGATGTCATACCCTGAATTTCATCGGGACGGATTGGCACTCTTAGCCGACAAGGCCCGAGAGAACCAAACTTTATATCTCTTCAATTATATGTATGCCATAAGAAACCCATAGTCACATAATAGCTATAGATACCAACAATGGAATTCATGGAACATGATATATTTATACATATGCGAAACTTGGCCGTTGAGTCCACCAAGTCAAGAACGACATATCCCTTTTACATTTATACACCCACATCCGTCTACAAAAGCCTCTAACAAATGCTTTGAACAAAATGAGCTAAAAGTCGGGACAAGTCCCCACTTTATACAACATGTACAACACCAAAACATATGTACAACTGTGACTCGGAGAAGCCCCAAACTAACTGGACCTCACCAAAGATCTGCAACACTGGCAACCTACTGTGGAGGCCTACTAGTACCTGCGCCTGTAGCAAGTAAGGTAAATTCCCCAAAAAGGGTCAGTACGAAGAATGTACTGAGTATGTAAGGCCATATGAAACTTGCAAGATATGAAAATATGTCAAGAACTCAAGTTCAAATGCATAACCAATATAGATAAGTCACAATGAAGATGAGTCACAATGTAGATGAGTCACTATTCTACACTGTGGAAACCATGTATGTTGCTTTCATTACATTCTTTGCAACTTTACTTCCATGATTGTTCATCTTTGCCTTTGACCTGTGATACCCTGGCCCCGACTGAACAGTGGGTTTTAACATAACATATCGTTATGTTGGGATCGGCTCGAGCTAGGCTTATGCCCTTAGAGCTGCCACCCTATGAATCAATGCATATATCGGGATCGGCTCGAGCTAGGTTAGTACCTCTAGAGCTTCCACCCATACAATATTTCAGGTTCGGCTCGAGCTAGGTTATTACCCCTAGAGCTGCCCCCTTTTAGGATCGGTCCGAGCTAGGCTTATGCCCCCAGGACTGCCCCCTGATCCAACAACCTCGGGATCGGCTTGAGCTAGGCATTTTTCCCCCAAAGCTATCGGCTTGAGCTAGGCATTTTTCCCCCAAAGCTTCCACCCATACTTGATCATTGACCACATGTGCATTACTTTGTTTATTACTTTGAGATTGATACCATGATAGTCAGAACTTTACTTGAAGCTTTGGATCATTAACCAATGAGGGAGGGACATTTGAATAAACATTATTAGAAACATAACCTTATTGTAAACGTAACACTATTGGAACCATTGGACAATAATCAATGAACAAAATACATGAATATAACCACTATTAGAACTTTGGAACATAACATTGTTGAGCTTTTGGATCATTATTCATGAATATGAGACATGAGATTCACAATTGATCAATGAGTAGAAAATATGTGATAATGACCATTGATAACCGGATATAGAATACTTTAGCATATTTCGGGATGGGACAAGCGTAATGTCAATGTGAATACTATTTGCCGCAGAAAGATATGGACAAAGTAACCTTACATACCTTGTATCCTCAATACGAATATACAATCCTAGAGATGCATACAATAGTCCCGCTCCTTCTTTATGTGTCACTCTACAACTCAAATATATAACGGGATTCACATTAACCATCAACTACTTCACAAATGCACATAACATCAATGAGTTACATGTTTGTCTTTAAACATGTCATTTCCCCTTGACAAAACCATTGATGAAATTATTATTCCAAAATCCCCCAATATTACATACATTGAACAATACATGATAATCAATACATTTCACCACAACACTTCTCCTTTACACTTTCTTATCCACACCACATCACAAATAATCCAGCAAATTACATTAATACACCTCATAGCACATATCGGCCAAAATCCCACAATTTACACTTTTAGAAAAATAACAAGTTTAATAACAAAATCACACCATACATGTTCATATTTTATCCATACCATGCTCTTTCATTAAGACATCAAGTCTCTTTTCAAATTCAAATCACAAAGATAGCACATCTTTCACCAAAAGCAAAAATACACTATTCACCACCTTGCCAACATAACTATCATGATATACATAATATACCATGCATATAATATGTTAATCCATGAGAATAAATACTTACCAAGGCTTGGAATAGGATGATCTTGTCCAAAGAGTCCAAAGGAAATAGTTACCTTAGGGTTTGGAACATAGAGAAATGTTTAATAAATATCTAAAAAGGTATGAGAGTTTGTGTGAATAAAAATCTGATGTTGGAGCCTTTATATAGTACTCAAGGCATCCTTAGCCATACTTGGCATTTAATACAATGTTTACTTGGTCAACATTGGAAGATTGGGTCATTTCCTCTTTGGGCCTTATCTTTTATTCCATTTTGGGCCCTAAATTTGGGCCCAATTGCACATGTAGCTTAGACCATCAACTTTCATGTATAATTCACCATATATCTCATGTTTAAATAATTCCATAATGTCACGACAATAGTCTCTTACGAGATTCTCATTCGTAGTCTCAATCGCCAAAATAAGAATTCTAGTCGCCCATGGCTTCATTGGACATTTTGGATAACTATTTATGTTTCATGATTTGATCATGTAGGAGTATGTAGGAGTGTATTGAATTATTTGAAGCTTTAACAATGCTCAAAGAACTCCAAATAACCAAAAGAAACCATATAAGAATCGACGTAGAATTGCATTACAAAACGAGCGCGGAAGGGCACAATTTGTTGTGCCTTGCGCCACTGCTGCAAAGCAAGGCAGTGGCGCAAGAATTGCACCCCCTCTGAATCAGTGGCTTGCGCCATACCCCCTGAAACAGGGAGTGGCGCAAGTTTCAGCACCTTGCTGAATTTTCGGCCATTTCTTCAATACTTGCATATCGTCCAATACCTTATCAAAACACTACAAAATACTTACTTAGTGATCTTAATCATCAAGTAAACATGACTCCAAGTCACCAAATGAGGTTAGAATGTGTACGGGGTATTACCCAAATGCTCCACGAAATCACAAAACACCTCCTACGAAGGTCTAATCGCACATATTAGGTCCGATATCAAATGTTTCACCAATGACACCATAAAACACATACTCATGGCATCTCAACACCTAGGTAGATATTACCCCAACGTATCCAGTGAGGTTAGAAAAGTACGGGGTGTTACAGCTGAAACTGATCTACCAAAAATTCATACTGGCGAGCATAAGAATAAGCCCAAAAGGTGCTACCTGGATACCCAAATGGAGATGATCAAAGCTTGCGATATCTAGCCAAAGTTACAACTGGTTTGGATGACCCTCAAAACCAATAATCATGAATCCCAAGCATAATCTTTCAAAGATAAATGATCCGCTCCAGAATACCCTACCGACTGTAGGTGAAACTATGTTAAGCCAAATTTGAGTACACTTCTCCCGCTGAGTAGACATTCAAAATTTCTGAGGACAACTGAGAAACCAAAGTCAAAAATAGTAGAAACCAATACCATGTGCCGATGGACCATCCTCCGAGCATTTAGCTAATATAGTCTCTCTAAACTGAAGAAGACTGAGTCAATAGGTAATGAGTTGGACTAGTCATCCTGTCAACAAATGCTCAACTCAGACAAACCTCAAAATGGGACTGGAACTAAGTTACGTAATCCATAGCTGTAATCTCAACACCGAAGATGAACTACTCGATCTCATCCACCTAAACCAATCTTATTGACGAACAGTATCCATATTTTAAAATCTACCGTAACTTTCAAACCGTCAATGATGTCGCCCAAAATATACCTTCAGAAAAGTATAATGCGGTCACTGTATCAAATATAGAACCCAACTAGGTTGGGGTCGATCCCACGAGGAAATAGGACGTAAGCTTGTCAAATGCTAGTTTGAGTAATTGGAAAGTAAGTAAAACTGGGGGATTCGTTGTAAACAAATAGTAACAGTAACAATTGTTGATTTTCAGATTTGAAATCAATATGAGAAATGCATGAGGGTTGTGATCCCCCATGATTCCTTAACTTCATCGGTTATTTGTGCTTGGCAAAACTGTCCCGCTGCGTTGCATGTAAAATCTAACAAGATATGTTTATCTAAACATCTCTCGACCTTGGTTAGATGAATTTCACTCTTCTCCTTTCGGTCTTCGAGTGTTGCACTACTAACCCTTGTCGTAGATCTCAGATAACTATCCCTGTTACGATTCAAGTTATTAGATGAAGGTTGATGGCTTCAAATCTTTGTTGCTATTCCCTTTTCTTAATCTCCACCTCTCTCTCGAGCAAGTTTAGAATACATGTTAGTTTCTAATGTTTGCAACCATTAGAATATCAATTATAATGAAGGTAATAACAATACATGCAGTCACACCGGTTCAAAATGCTTTGCACTTAACCAATTTTGTTAAGTACTCATGGTTCACACAACCCTAGTTAAAGGGTTTAGCTGCTCATTATTTCAAGAACACAAGAAGAATTCAAAGATGAAAATATAATTATAAACTCATGATAATGAAGAAAACTCTGAAATCTCAATATTAATAAAAATCCTAGAACTGGTGATCCAAGATTACAAAATCAATAATGTGTTTGTTGGCTCAAAATACTGGAAATATGTCTCAAAATAATGTACTGACTAACTCCTGAACATAGGAAAATATAGGAATATTTATAGATACAAGATGAAACCTAACCTAAATAAAACAAGAAAACAGAGTCGGTAACTTTCCACTGTATCGTGACTTGGTGTTGTGGAACCAAGTCACGCCACATAGGTCAGTTCCGTGGAAATCAAGTAACATTGGATATCCTCAAAAGTTGACTCACGCCACCCACTCACGTCATGTGGGTGGACTCACGACACGTGAGTCCTATTGAGAATCACTCCTCTGGTGTAGGACCTGGCTCTTTCATCTTCAGATACTCCATTTTCAAGCATGATTCTTCCTTATTGATTATTTTGCCTCCAAAAATCGATTCTCCTGCAATATAGAACAGAAAACACATCATACCTACCAAACATACCCAAGTTGTTGCACATTTTCCTTGTTTTAAGCATCGAAAATGCCATGAAACCATGGCGCATCAACACCCTTAACTTAGAAAATTTGTATGTCCTTAGGCGAAAAAAACAAAATAAACACGATTGATGCTTAACTAAGAGAAACCTAAGAGACCTACGGCAGTTGATTCATTGCTTTTGACCTCAAAACTTTTCTGACCCTTCCTACTTTCAAATCAAAACCACTGCGTGTATCCATGTAGCATATTATCATGACAGAGATGGGATCAAGTCATGGCATTAGGTTATGAACAAACAACTTAGCATATATACAAATGACATTATCCGAACAAATAGCAGCTATCAATGAAACCTATGTACTCTCATAACAAAGAAGTCCCATACACTCACATTACACTAATGAATATCAAAGCAGGGATTGGGTCTAAACACACTCTCTCATAAAGAAGTTCAAACAATGTGCGTGAAATACCATAGGCTTGCCCTTATTTTCTTTGCCTTAGTTTTTTTGGACAGTTGGACTAGGATCACTATAGGACTTTCATCGGCTTGTAATGTAGGCTTGGGGACGGGTATGGTACATCTGGATATAGTGACTCAACCCTCCTTGACACTAAACTATTTTTGGCTCCACTTTCCAACCATTCTCATTTTATTCTCCCCTATTCTTCTTCATTTATTTTTAGATTTTGGGTGTGATTTTCTTTATACGTTCAAAATAATTTTTTTTTATTTTTTTTTCCCTTTTTTTTTCTTCTTCATACCCAAATCTATTCTCTTTTTTTTTTTTACTAACCCCTTCTTCATACCCAAGTCAAACTACGCACCAGTATGATAGCCACCCTCAACTTAGGCGATTTGCCTTAGTTGAGGTACATAATGTCCAAGAAAGGACTAGGGCCAAGGCAGGTTCATTGTAAGTCAAAATGGGAAGGTGAATAGGCTAATGAAAGAAATAGGTCAATTACAGCTCAAAATCGGGATCAAGGGGTATTTACTTTATTTGGTCAGGCATTTAGGTTAAAAGTGGATTTGTTCAAAAAGGGCCTATGATCCTTTCCTAACCACTATCCTCTAACCTAGGTAAGACTGACCGGGAAAGTTCTAGATTGCATACACAAAGTAAAATCAATAATGACCTTACACACACATAGCACAGGGTTACACTGTCAACTACTACCTATCCAGTTCATGCAATGCTAGCTATAGTTATTTTGCCTATAATACTAATGTCATAACAAGATCCAACCGTTGTCACAAACTAACATGCTACACACACACTTTTAAAACAAAATTTTCAAGAGGGGTGTCCTTTAAACAATCAAGAAACACAACTTGTTTAAAACTGGACTGCACTAAGGTTCTCCTATTTTTCTCCTAATGAATCATGCAAATGTATAAATACTATAAATAACAACCTAAAAACCTAAACATGTCGATTCTACTATGATAGCACACTTGAGGGAAAATAAACACGACAACAAAAACCCCTAAGAGGACATATAGATCCACAAGTACCTCCGTCCTACGAAATAAGCATGCATTGTCCCCAATACATTAGACTAAAATAAAACAAGAGAGTTAGGAACATACCTATGGTACCCTAGGTGTGTGGGTCTAATGTCGATCAAAATAGCAACAATTAAAGCAAATGTAGGAATAACAAGACACCTTGGGTTGCCTCCCAAGCAACGCCTGATTTCACGTCGCAACACGACGCGGGTGTCTTGATTACTCAGCCTTCATCAAGATATCCCTTGGGTTGGCCTCCAGGGTCATCTAAGATATTTATTTCTGAAACCACCCTCATGTCCTTTGGCTGCTTCATAGTTCTGTAAATATTGAACTTGATTTCCTTATTATTCAGCCTAAATTTTAGCTCACCCCACTCCATATCTACCAATGCTCTGTCGGTGGCTAAAAATGGTCTCTCCAAAATTATGGGCATCTCAAAATTTACCTCATAGTCCAAGACAACAAAGTCAGCAGGAAAGATGAAGTTTTCAACCTTGACCAAAACATCAAATAATATGCCCACAGGCTTCTTGATCGTATGATCTGCCATCAATAACCACATCTTTGTTGGATCAGGGGCTTCCAAGCCTAATTTCTCGAATACTGCTAGTGGCATCAATTTAATACTTGCACCTAGGTCACACAAAGCTCTGGTAAAGCTAACTGACCTAATTGTGCATGGAACTGTGAAGGCACCAAGATTATCTTTCTTTTGCACATGAGAACGAGATGCAATTGGACTACAATGGTGCAAATCACCAATAGACTCATAACTGGCAGTTCTCTTCTTCGTGACCAACTCATGAACTTTGAATATCCCGGCATTTGTTCCAGCGCCTCCACCAATGTGATGTTTATAGAAAGTTGCTTCAATATGGACATGAACTTATGAAATTTTTCATACTTCTTCATCTTCTTCAAGCATTGAGGGAATGGAGGTGGTGGCTTAGGAATGTGGTTTACCATTTGTGGGGATTTCTTTTCTTTCTCATTTTCAGCATTCACCTTATTTTCATTAGTTTGAGGCTTTTCAACTTCTTTCATGATCTCCCCACTAATAATTTTATTTTTATCCACCTTTTTCTTTAGACGTTAAGGGAAATGTGGAGAAAGTATTGGAAATGGAACATACTTCTTTAGAGTTTCCTTTACCTTTTTCATGGTATTTGTTTGCTCTTCCAGTGTAGCATGAACACCCTCAACTTGTTTGGGCGCCTCAATGAGAGTCTTCCCACTTCTCGTTGTGATAGCCATACAATGAGCATCATTTTTTGGGTTCTGGATAGTGTTGCTCAAAAACGTACCTTGTTGACACTGATTCAATGTTGTAGATATCTGCCCGAATTGTTGCTCCAACTATTTGATGGCAGTCGAGTGAGACTCAACTTTTTAACTTATTCCCAAAATGTCTTCCCTAATCTCTTTTAGACAGTTTTCTTGGCTCTCTGACCTCAAAACCAGTTTATTAAGAAGGGCTTCAATCCTCAAATTTCCAGACTCATCATTATGGTTCCCTGGTGGTAAATAAATGACACTCCTCTCTTTGTAATCATCCTTTTACATCCAGTCTCCATTACAATCTCGTTCTCTATCTCTATATCCTGACCTGTTGTAATTGTCTCCATAATAGTTCCGACCTTGATTTCCTTGCATCGAGTTCCAAGAGTCTTGATTAGACCCTTGGCCCTTGGCTCGAAAACTCGCCACTTCTCAATCCAAGTACTTAGATTCCTTATCAGAATCATAATCGTCATGCTTAGGTGCTTTACCTTGTGCACTTATGGCATGCACCTTTTCAGCATCTCTAGCCATAATCTGTTTGGCTAGCAAACCAATTTTCGTTCTCAGTTGTGCAACCTCTTGAGCTACAGATTCATCCAAAGTCTATTGTACTGCTGATGCTCCAATAGCATATGTCCCAGCAGATGTCTTTACCTTCCGAGTGTGCCATCCTCAATTGGTCTTAGTGATACGATCTAAAATCTCTGAAGCTTGTTCCCACCTCATACTCATAAATACTCCGCCAGTGATAGTATCTGCAACAACCTTTGTATTTGTATTTAAAGCTCTGTAGAAGATTTCCAGTAAACTCCTGCCACTCATCCTATGATTTGGAACATTCATCAGCTTCTTCTTAAATCTTAGCCATGTCTCATAAAGTACTTCAGAATGTAGTTGTCTGAAGTTGTAAATATCATCCTTCAACTGCAGCATCTTGGAGGGTGGAAAAAATCTCTCCAAAAATTGATTTCTCATTTCTTTCCAAGTAGTAATGGAGCCTCGTGGTAATTCGGCCAGCCACAAATTCGGTTCTCCTGTTAAAGAGAATGGAAACAATCTTAACCGAATAGCCTCTTGGTCCACTCCAGGCAAATTATATGAAGTGCAGACCCCCACAAAGTTTATCACATGCATGTCTGGATCATCTGTAGGAAGACCGACAAATACGCCTTTCAAGTTAAGTAGGTGGATCATAGCACTTATAATATCGAACTTAGTGCCCTGAGGTAATTCTGGTGGAATAATGGCACCAGTCTCTACCGGCTCAAAATAAGACACATCCTCTTCTTCTGGATCATCAAAAACTGGCACATATGGTCTCTGAGGTACATGGTGCGCCCTCAGTCTTCTTTGCCTCTCTTTGGCATCAACCAGATGTTGTACTGCTTCTTGCATAGCTCGATTATATCTTTCATCTTGCTTAAGAGCAGCTTGCCTAGATTGCTCTTCCCATGTCAATCAAGTGGTAGTGTGGTCCACTGTTTCATAACCAACTGGCTGAATTGGTTGGTTATGAATGTCTCATAGCTGCAGGATCTTGAACTCTGTCTGTGTTTACCATTCTTCTATTAGCTCTCAGAGTTCTTTCTATTTCAGAATCAAGTGGAATCAGGGGATTGCCTTGACTCCTCATATTGGGCATACACCGGTGTGTGCCCTTAAAAATATAGAAAAATAAAACCAATCAACTCGAACAGCAAGCTACTCAACTTTCATAACCGTACTTCCCCGGCAACGGCGCCAAAATTTGATGTTGCCCAAAATATACCTTCAGAAAAGTATAATGTGGTCACTGTATCAAATATAGAACCCAACTAGGTTGGGGTCGATCCCACGAGGAAATAGGACGTAAGCTTGTCAAATGCTAGTTTGAGTAATTGGAAAGTAAATAAAACTGGGGGATTCGTTGTAAACAAATAGTAACAGTAACAATTGTTGATTTTCAGATTTGAAATCAATATGAGAAACGCACGAGGGTTGTGATCCCCAATGATTCCTTAACTTCACCGGTTATTTGTGCTTGGCAAAACTGTCCCGCTGCGTTGCATGTAAAATCTAACAAGATATGTTCATCTAAACATCTCTCGACCTTGGTTAGATGAATTTCACTCTTCTCCTCTAGGTCTTCGAGTGTTGCACTACTAACCCTTGTCCTAGATCTCAGATAACTATCCCTGTTACGATTCAAGTTATTAGATGAAGGTTGATGTCTTCAAATCTTTGTTGCTATTCCCTTTTCTCAACTCCACCTCTCTGTCGAGCAAGTTTAGAATACATGTTAGTTTCTAATGTTTGCAACCATTAGAATATCAATTATAATGAAGGTAATAACAATACATGCAGTCACACCGGTTCAAAAATGCTTTGCACTTAACCAATTTTGTTAAGTACTCATGGTTCACACAACCCTAGTTAAAGGGTTTAGCTGCTCATTATTGCAAGAACACAGGAAGAATTCAAAGATGAAAATATAATTATAAACTCATGATAATGAAGAAAACTCTAAAATCTCAATATTAATAAAAATCCTAGAACTGGTGATCCAAGATTACAAAATCAATAATGTGTTTGTTGGCTCAAAATACTGGAAATATGTCTCAAAATAATGTACTGACTAACTCCTGAACATAGGAAAATACAGGAATATTTATAGATACAAGATGAAACCTAACCTAAATAAAACAGGAAAACAGAGTCGGTAACTTTCCACTGTATCGTGACTTGGTGTTGTGGAACCAAGTCACGCCACGTAGGTCAGTTCCGTGGAAATCAAGTAACATTGGATATCCTCAAAAGTTGACTCACGGCACCCACTCACGTCATGTGGGTGGACTCACGGCAAGTGAGTCCTATCGTGAATCACTCCCCTGGTGTAGGACCTGGCTCTTTCATCTTCAGATACTCCATTTTCAAGCATGATTCTTCCTTATTGATTATTTTGCCTCCAAAAATCGATTCTCTTGCAATATAGAACAGAAAACACATCATACCTACCAAACATACCCAAGTTGTTGCATATTTTCCTTGTTTTAAGCATCGAAAATGCCATGAAACCATGGCGCATCCGTCACTCAAGAGAATCAAAATCCTAAAACTGAAGCCCATAAGTCTTTACAGATATTAAACACTCAAACCAATCTCGCTATCATAATTTCAGTATTTACCCAATGATTATCATAAAAGTTAAAACTAAAATATTTTCGAAAAAATAATCACAACGGAGTAAAACCATTGACTGAAGACACAAGTAATCAATTCCACATCTGCTGAAGGCATAACCAAGAACTCACTAAGGATGCAAATAGTACTAGTGATATCCAAAACTCGAGAAACTTGGAGAAATACAACCTTAGCATGAATTTGGTCAATATAATACTCGATCTACATCCACGAATACCCATAAGTACATATCATTAAGAAGAAGCACTCCACGAAGTCATATTAGGCCGAACAAATGCCGAGATGATAATTTTTTGAATTCATCCATTTACACCAACTTTAACTCAATTGACTCATGAACCACATCATATGAAGAATGGAGTACCCAACTCACTATCAATATCAAGATCAAGACCACTACCTGGTAATGAACTAACCAAATCGGAAGACCAAATCTCAAATTTACCAATCTCAGCAACGTCTACAGAAAAAGATAGACAATGATTGAATCTCGACAATCCATGAAAGGCCAAACATTTCTTCACTCCTTCTCAAAATCGATCTAACTTTGCCAAAAGAGAAGGAAAGCAACCAACCTCACCTCACTAAAAGAGACAAAACAACTAACCGAGTTAGCCATCTAAGCCAACAAAGAAGGATCACAAGGAAGGGGATTCTAACTAGATAATGCTAGTCTAGTCGTCTATCATGTAAGAGTCGATCAAAGTTAAAAGAACAAACATAATAACAACAGTATAAGGAGCATATGGCACAAATCAAAAGCAATCAGTACCACTCTAAGATAACAAAAAGGCCAATATTGTAACACCCCGTACATTTCCGACCCTAGATGGAATATTTGATATTGTTCTAGTAAATGTGATTAGACCCTCGTAGGAGGAGTTTGCGACCTTTTGGAGAAATTGTGGAGTGAAAAGTGAGGTTTGGAGGACTTACAAGAAAAGGATATTAAAGATAATAGGCAAGCAAAAGGTTGGGACTTGAAGAATCTAACCAAATCTGCAAAGAAAAGTCGAAATCAAAAATTAAGTGTGGGGCGCGCCAGGTGGCGTGCCGAACCGCTTTTGGACAAAATATTTTTGGCATAGGCAGAAAGGAGGTGCCCCCAGGGGTGTGCCAAACCGCTCCTGGCCACCTTTCCCATAGCTGAAATTCAGCTAAGTCTCAGGGGCGCCCTGGAGCGTGCCAGGGTGCTTTTTGCCAAATTTCTTCTACGATTATTAGTCTATAAAGAGGACTCTTGGGTTATGGTATCATTATTCCATCATAGTAGGACTAATATTGAGTGATTTTGGCATCCGAGTTAGGGTTAATTCTTCGTCACAAGTATTTTATCAAATTATGTTAAATTAAGCCATGAGTGGCTAAACTTGCTTGTTATTGAGATTGAGGCTATGAACGTGAATATCGTGAGTTGAATATTGTCGTACCATTTATGAAATTATTTAAACATGAGATATATGATGGATCATGCATTGAATTTTGTGGGCTACATTCACATGTGTTAATGGGCTCAATTTGAGGCCCAAGATGAAGCCAAAATGCATGGCCCAAATGGAAAAGATCCATTCTACCATTGACCAAGTAAAACACTTCAATTATTGGACCAAGTGTGTATAAGGATGGCCATGAGGGGCTATATAAAGTGGAAAAATCATATTTTTATTCAATTAGATACACATGTCATTTTTAGATTTTTCTACACTTTTCTCTCAACTCTCAAACCCTAAGGCAACCATTTCTTGGGACAAGATCATCTTTTTGTAAGTATTGGTAAGTATTTAACCTTATGATTTAATAAATTATATGCATGGGATAGTATGTAGATCATGAGGGTTATGTCTAAAAGTCTAAGTAGTGCACTTTTGCTTTTCGCTAAAAGATGTGTCATCCTTGTGATTTAAACTTGAAAGGAGACTTGAGGTTTGAATGAAAGTGAATGGTATGGATGATATACCAACATGTATGATGTGGTTATATTCCTTAACTTGTTATTTTTCTATAAGTATAACTTGTGGGATTATTGTTGAATGTTTTTATGAAACGTATCGAGGTAACTTGATGGATTAATTGTGACGTGGTGTTAATGAGGAAGCGTAAAGGGTAAACTTAGGGTGAAATCCTATTGGTTTATGATGTATTGGTCAATGTATGGAATGTTGTGGTATTGTTGGTATGACAATGCCGTGAATGGTATTGTTAAGGGGGAAATGGCGTTATAGGGCAATCACGTAACTCGTTGTCGTCTTATGCACTTGTAAGGTAGTTGGTTGTTAACGTAAGCTCTGTTATGTACTTGTGTTGTAGAGTGAAATGTAAGGAAGGATCTGGACTATTGTGTTCACATATATGATTGTATATTCATATTGGGAAGATAAGGTATGTAAGGTTACTCTTACCGTATCCTTCTGCAGCACATATTGTTCACATTGTCATTGTATTTGTTCCATTCCGAAATGTTCTAAGGCATTTAATTTCAGGTTGTCATGTATTGTTATTCACATGTTCTTTATTCGTGGATTAGTTGTTATTCATAAGTCTCTTAATCATGGACTAATGTTCCAAAGCTCCAATAATGTTGCGACTATCAACATATCAATCTCTTAAAAGTAAGAAATAAATTAATGCATATTTGTTGGTTGCAAGAGTACGGGTGGTAGCTCTAGAGGCATAAGCCTAGCTCGAGCCGATCCCAAATTTATTGGATCAGCTCAGGCTGATCCTGACAGGTGGTAGCTCTAGAGGTAAGAACTTAGCTCGAGCCGAACTTGATATATTGGATTATGGGTGGTAGCTCTAGAGGTGAGAATCTAGCTTGAGCCAAACCTGATAAATTGGTTTATGGGTGGCAGCTCTAGAGGCATAAGCCTAGCTCGGGCTGATCCCAACATAACGTTATGTTATGTTAAGACCCACTGATCAGTTGGGGCCCGGGTACAATATGATATAAGTGATGATAAATAAACAATAGAAGCGAAGAAAAAAATGAATGTAAGGTACATAGTTCCACATATGCAGAATGATGGTTTATCCATATTGACTATTCTCTTATATTTGATTCCATTGAAGCACTTATGTACAGTGCAGTTTTTTATAGCCTTACATACTCAGTACATTCTTCATACTGACGTCCCTAGGGGGACTTACCTTGCTTGTTGTAGGCACATGTGCTAGTAGACCTCCACAGTAGGTTATGGGTCATTTACGGATCATTGGTGAGCTCTAGATGGTTTGGGGCTTTCCGAGTCATTATGTACAATTGTTTTGGTATTGTATAAAGCGAGGACGTGTCTTGAATGTAGGTTGGTTATGTCTATGTATCTGTAGAGGCTTTGTAGATGTTGTGGGACAAACGAAAGAATGTAAGAGATGTATGGTTTTGACTTGATGGCCCTAACGGCCAAGTTTCATACATATCATATGTTTTCCATGACTTCTGCCATTGGTATCTTATAGTTATATGAGAAAGAATGATATTCATACAGAGACATGCATATGAGTGTACATAAAAGAAGATTGGTTCTCTTGAGCCATAACGGCTTCGAGTGATAGTCCGCCATGTTGGAATTCAAGATGTGACAAAAGTGGTATCAGAGAAGGTCGTCCTAAGGGTGTCTACAAAGTCGTGTCTGAGTAGAGTCTTGCTTATGGATGTGTTGTTTACCACATTTATAAGTAGGAGGCTACAGGACATTTAGGAGTTGTTTCTTTTCTTTGTTTCTAGATCGTGCAATAGAGCCAACTATTGTAGGTGGAATTATATCTGACCATTGAAGTTAGTTTTCTTTGTTATAGTAAATGTAGAGGACAAGACAAGGTAGGGGCAAAGTTAAGCAGGTAGATATGCTTGCCGAAGGAGGAACGAGTAGATCGTCACCTGACCAAGCTAGTCAAGTTGGGGCTGACACTGAAACTGCATCGCAGGCTTCTCCTACTCTTCCATTTACAGAAGATCCAAAAAGGAGAAGAGTATCTTCGGAACCACCTGTTAATACTATTGCACAGGACTTAATAAGTGCAGTGCAAATATTGACTCGTGTGGTTGCTGCACAAGTTCAAAGACACACTTTTGCGCAGCAGATGGAGGGTTAGAGGCGAAGGAGAAAGATGCAAGAAGTGGAAGGGGGATCGTCAAAGAAGGCTAAACCCATGGGACAGTTCATGGCGTCCCAAGGAGGATTTGGGCCTCGGATTTTTCACAAACCACCTAGGCCATCATTTCCCCATTCCACAACAAATGCTCCCCCTCTATTCCAAGGGTTTAGAAACAACCAGTTTGGGTGAAGAAGTCAGGTTCAGGATTCACAGACAGTGGGGTATCGAGCACGGGAAAGTATGAGACAATCGAGGTCTCCTCGTCAGCAGTGTCAGCGCTGCGGAAGGTATCATTTAGGTGAATGCCAGTTGGGAATAAATGTTTTCTTTTGCTGTGGTGTGCCAGGGCACATAATGAGAGAGTGCCCACAAAGAGGCATGGGTGGTATGACACGACCTACGGGATCAGCCGTTGCGTTATCATCTTCAGATGTACAACCTGCTGGTCATGGAAGAGGTGCTAGAGGAGCAGCTAGTTCTAGTGGAATTCAGGACCGTACCTATGCCGTGGCGGATCGACAGAAATTTGAGGCTTCTCCTGATGAAGTGACAGGTATATTATCTGTCTTTTCACATAATGTATTTACATTGATTGATCCGGGTTTTACCCTATCATATGTTACTCCATTGATTGTTGAAAAAAAAATTGTGAAAGGACACTAGAATTTTAGTTAACCCATTTGAGGTATCTACACCAAAAGGTGAATCTATTGTAGCTAAAAGAGTGTATCATAATTTTGTGATAACTGTGTGTGGCCATGATACATTGGCTGATCTTATTGAATTGGAAATGATGGATATTGATGTCATAATGGGTATAGATTGGTTAGCTTCTTGTTATGCCACGGTAGATTGCCGAGCTAAGAAGGTACATTTTCATTTTCCACAAGAAAATGTTCTTGAATGGAAGGGTAATGTGGGGGCACCAAGGGGAAAATTTATTTCCTATCTTAAAGCAAGGAAAATGATAGTCAAGGGGTATATATGTCATTTTGTCCGAGTGCAAGATACTGATGTGAAACCACCAAGTCCTCAATCGATTTCGATGGTTAATGAATTCCTCGATGTATTTCCTGACGATATTCCAGGCTTACCCCCAGAGCGAAAAGTAGAGTTTAGTATTGATGTGGTGCCAGGAACTCAGCCTATCTCTATTCCTCCATATAGAATGACTCCAACAGAATTGCGAGAATTGAAGGATCAATTAAAATATTTGCTAGACAAGGGGTTTATACGGCCTAGTATGTCCCCATGGGGTGCACCAGTATTATTTGTACGGAAGAAAGATGGCACATTGAGAATGTGTATTGACTATCGACAATTGAATAAGGTAACGATCAAGAACAACTATCCCCTCCCCAGAATTGATGATTTGTTTGATCAGTTACAAGGTGCCAAGTGTTTTTCAAAGATTGACTTATGATTGGGTTATTATCAAGTCAGAGTTAGAGAAAAAGACATACCCAAGACAACTTTTCAAACACGGTATGGTCACTATGAATTCTTAGTTATATCATTTGGACTAACAAATGCACCAGCTATTTTTATGGATTTGATGAATAGGGTACTCAAACCATTCTTGGATGTATTTGTGACCATGTTCATAGATGATATTCTGGTTTATTCTAGATCACAAGAGGACCATGCCAATCACTTACAACAGGTGTTATAGATTCTCTGAGATCGTAAGTTGTATGCAAATTTCTCGAAGTGTGAATTTTGGTTAAAATCTGTAGCATTCTTGGGTCACATTGTGTCGTATTAAGGCATAAGGGTTAATACGCAAAATATTGAAGCAGTGAAAAATTGGCCAAGACCTACGATGCCTACCAAGATTCATAGTTTTCTTAAATTGGCAGGTTATTATAGAAGATTTGTGGAAGGTTTTTCTTCTCTTGCTGCACCATTAAAGAAGCTAACACACAGGGCAATCAAGTTTCAGTGGAACGATGCAGTGAGAAAAGTTTCCAAGAACTGAAAGATAAATTAACTTCCACAGCAGTTTTAGTACTTCCCAAAGGCACAAAAGGTTATGCAGTGTATTCTGATGCTTTTGGGGTTGGCCTCGAATGTGTATTTATGCAGCATGGTAAGGTAATAGCGTATGCCTCACGATAGTTCCGGCCACATGAGAGAAACTATCCCACACATGATCTTGAGTTAGCATTTGTGGTATTTTCTTTAAATATATGGCGCCATTATTTGTAAGGGGTTCATGTTGATATCTACACTGATCACAAAAGTTTGCAATATATCTTTAAATAGAAGGACTTAAATCTGAGGCAGTGGAGATGGCTTGAACTATTGAAAGATTATGATATTGATATCCTATATCATCCAGGAAAAGCAAATGTGGTAGCTGATGCATTGAGTCGTAAAGCAATAGGAATCACGAAGGGCCAGTTGACAGAAAAACAAGATATAGTTAAGGATCTACATCAACTAACCATCTTGGGAGTACGTCTTCTTGAATCTCCAGATGAAGGGGTTATTGTGCAGAATGCAGCAGAATCTTCCTTATTAGCGGAAGTAAAGAAGAAACAGTATGCGGATCCTATGTTATTGCAACTGAAAGAAAATGTACAATAGGGTCTAACAAAGGTATTTGATCTTACGCAAGAGGGAGCACTTCAATGCCAAGGTAGATTATGTGTACCTGATGTAGATGAGCTGAGAAGACGAATTATGACAAAGGCACATCATTCACGGTATTCTATTCATCCGGGACCTACCAAAATATATCATGATTTGAAAGATATGTATTGGTAGGGAAATATGAAGAAGAACATTACAGAATTTGTAGCTCAATGTCCAAACTGTCAACAAGTCAAAGTAGAGCATCAGAAACCTGGAGGTTATATGCAATGAATCAATCTTCCTATTTGGAAGTGGGATATGATTAATATGGATTTTATCACAGGTTTGCCTCGTACACTGCAGAAATTTGATTCCATATGGGTAATAGTTGACAGGCTTACCAAGTCAGCGCATTTCCTACCAGTCAAGACCACCTATACAGCTGAAGATTATGCAAAGTTGTATGTCAAAGAGATAGTGTGATTACAAGGGATTCCAATCTCTATTATATCAGACAGGGGAGCTCAATTTACTGCATATTTTTGGTAGTCTTTTCAGAAGAGCTTAGGTACACAAGTGAATTTGAGTACGGCTTTTCATCCTCAGACAGATGGACAAGCAGAACGTACTATCCAAACACTTGAAAATATGCTACAAACTTGTACATTGGACTTTAAAGGTAGTTGGGATGGTCATGTACCTCTTATTGAATTTGCCTACAATAATAGCTATCATTTAAGTATCGGGATGGCACCTTATGAAGCTTTATATGGAAGGAAGTGTAGATCACCAATTGGATGGTTTGAAGCGGGTGAAACTGGTTTACTTGGGCCAGATCTTGTTCACCAAGCCATGGAGAAAGTTAAAGTGATTCAACAGCGGCTACAAACGACCCAAAGTCGACACAAGTCATATGCAGATGTTAGAAGAAGAGGGCTCGAATTTACCATAGGCGATTGGGTATTCTTGGTGGTATCACCAATGAAAGGGGTAATGAGATTTGGAAATAAAGGGAAATTGTGTCCACGTTATTTAGGCCCATATGAAATTATCAGAAGATTTGGGCAAGTTGCGTATGAGTTGGAACTACCCCAAGAACTCTCCACAATTCATCCAGTGTTTCATGTTCCAATGCTTCAAAAGGGTATAGGAGATTCATCTCGTATTGCTCCCATTGAAGATGTGAAAGTTACGAAAGATCTCACCTATAAAGAGATACCTATTGCTATTCTAGATCGATAAGTAAAAAGATTAAGAAATAAAGAAGTAGATTTCGTATAGGGACTATTGGAGAAATCATCAGGTAGAAAGGATCACATGGGAATCCAAAGAAATAATGAAGTCAAAGTACCTGTATTTGTTTCAAATGGAAGAAAAAGTTCAAAGTACGGAATTGAGGCAATAACAAGTGAGTATTTATGAGCATTATGTGTATATATGATAACATAAAGGACGATTCTAGACTTGAATTTGTTTAACTTGGGTAATGTCATTAACATTCGAGGACGAATGTTCCTAAGAGGGGAAGGATGTAACACCCCGTACATTTCCGACCCTAGATGGAATATTTGATATTGTTCTAGTAAATGTGATTAGACCCTCGTAGGAGGAGTTTTCGACATTTTGGAGCAATTGTGGAGTGAAAAGTGAGGTTTGGAGGACTTCCAAGCAAAGTATCTTAAATATAAGAGGAAAGAAAAAGGTTGGGACTTGAAGAATCCACCCAAATCGGCAAAGAAAAGTCGAAATCAAAAATTAAGTGTGGTGCACGCCAGGTGGCATGCCGGGCCACTTTTGGCCAAAATATTTTTGGCATAGGCATCAAGGGGGTGTGACCAGGGGCGTGCCAGGCCTCTCTTGGCCACCTTTCCCAGAGCTGAAATTCAGCTAAGTCTCGGGGGCGCCCGAGAGCGTGTCGGGGTGTTTTTTGCCAAATTTCTTCTATGATTATTAGTCTATAAAGAGGACTCTTGGGTTATGGTATCATTATTACATCGTAGTAGGAATAATCTTGAGCGAGTTTTTCATCCTAGTTGGGGTTAATTCTTCGTCACAAGTATTTTATCAAATTATGTTAAATTAAGCCATGAGTGGCTAAACTTGCTTGTTCTTGGGATTGAGGCTACGAAAGTGAATATCGTGAGTTGAATATTGTCGTACCATGTATGAAATTATTTAAACATGAGATATATGATGTATCATGCATTGAATTTGGTGGGCTACATTCATATGTGTTAATGGGCTCAATTTGAGGCCCAAAATAAAGCCAAAATGCATGGCCCAAATAGAAAAGATCCATTCTACGATTGACCAAGTAAAAAACTTCAATTATTGGACCAAGTGTGGATAAATATGGCCATGAGGGGCTATATAAAGTGGAAAAATCATATTTTTATTCAATTAGATACACATGCCATTTTTAGATTTTTCTACACTTTTCTCTCAACTCTCAAACCCTAAGGCAACCATTTCTTGGGACAAGATCATCTCTTTGTAAGTATTGGTAAGTGTTTAACCTTTTGATTTAATATATTATATGAATGGGAGAGTATGTACATCATAAGGGTTATGTCTAAAAGTCTAAGTAGTGCACTTTTGCTTTTTGCTAAAAGATGTGCCATCCTTTTGATTAAACTTGAAAGGAGACTTGAGGTTTGAATGAAAATGAATGGTATGGATGAGATAACAACATGTATGATGTGGTTATGTTCCTTAAATTGTTATTTTTATATAAGTATAACTTATGGGATTGTTGTTGATATGTTGTTATGAAACGTATTGAGGTAACGTGGTGTTAATGAGAAAGCGTAAAGGGTAAACTTGGGGTGAAATGCTATTGGTTTATGATGTCTTGGTCAATGTATGGAATGTTGTGGTATTGTTGGTATGACAATGCTGTGAATGGTATTGTAAAGGGGGAAATTACGTTATAGGGCAATCATGTAACTCGTTGTCGTCTTATGCACTTGTAAGGTAGTTGGTTGTTAACGTAAGCTCCATTATGTACTTGTGTTGTAAAGTGAAACGTAAGGAAGGAGCTGGACTATTGTGTTCACATATATGATTGTATATTCATATTGGGAAGATAAGGTATGTAAGGTTACTCTTACCGTATCCTTCTGCAGCACATATTGTTCACATTGTCATTGTATTTGTTCCATTCCGAAATGTTCTAAGGCATTTCATTTCAGGTTGTCATGTATTGTTATTCACATGTTCTTTATTCATGGATTAGTTGTTATTCATAAGTCTCTTAATCATGGAATAATGTTCCAAAGCTCCAATAATGTTGCGACTATCAACATATCAATCTCTTAAAAGTAAGAAATAAATTAATGCATATTTGTTGGTTGCAAGAGTACGGGTGGTAGCTCTAGAGGCATAAGCCTAGCTCGAGCCGATCCCGAATTTATTGGATCAGGGGGCAGTCCTAGAGGCATAAGCCTAGCTCGAGCTGATCCTGATAGGTGGTAGCTCTAGAGGTAAGAACCTAGCTCAAGCCGAACCTGATATATTGTTGGATTATGGGTGGTAGCTCTAGAGGTGAGAACCTAGCTCGAGCCTAACCCGATATATTGGTTTATGGGTGGCAGCTCTAGAGGCATAAACCTAGCTCGGGCCGATCCCAACATAACGTTATATTATGTTAAGACCCACTGATCAGTTGAGGCCCGGGTACGATATGATATAAGTGATGATGAATAAACAATAGAAGCGAAGAAGATAATGAATGTAAGGTACATGGTTCCACATATGCAGAACGATGGTTTATCCATATTGACTATTATCTTATATTTGATTCCATTATAGAACTTATGTATGATGCAACTTTTTATAGCCTTACATACTCAGTACATTCTTCGTACTAATGTCCCTAGAGGGACTTACCTTGCTTGCTGCTGGCATAGGTGCTAGTAGACCTCCACAGTAGGTTGCGGGTCATTTGCGGATCATTGGTGAGCTTCATCTGGTTCGGGGCTTTCCGAGTCATTATGTGCAATTGTTTTTGGTATTGTATAAAGAGGGGACGTGTCCCGACTGTAGGTTGGTTATGTCTATGTATCTGTAGAGGCTTTGTAGATGTTGTGGGACAAACAAAGGAATGTAAGAGATGTATGGTTTTGACTTGATGGCCCTAACGGCCAAGTTTCATACATATCATATGTTTTCCATGACTTTCGCCATTGGTATCTTATATTTATATGAGAAAGAATGATATTCATACAAAGACATGCATATGAGTGTAAATGAAGGAAGATTGGTTCTCTCGGGCCATAACGACTTCGAGTGCCAGTTCGCCCCATTGGAATTCGACAAATATGCCAAAGGAAATGGGACCTTAATCCAAGCGTTACACCATTAGGAAACCATAATACCGATCCACTCAATCAACTACTAAAAGAAATCATCTACGTGGGTAGTCGTACATGCATAACTCAATATAAAGACTACATCAGCCAACATAGTAACATCAAGGCAGGTAACCACCGATGGGTATGAAACCCCCCAATATAATTCAAATAGAAGCTAAAAGATAGTGAACCAAAGGCGCACCTATAGCAATGGGATCAGAAGTGAAAGACTTGACCTGCCCAAAGAAGTATGAATCTGAATGCGTCCAAACCCAGATCGAGCATTTAAGCCATCAAGTAAAATACTAAAGATATCGTCTCTAACCGAAAGTACCATAACACTAAGAGACTGGTCTGGCTATACTAACTGCCTAATAATCCCATACTGGGGACACTCTCTGGACCAATGAACGATTTCTCTGCAGTGGTAACAAATCCCTGAAGCTTTAACCTGGTGAGAAACACGAGATGACCCCAATTGGCTGACCAAGTGGCGCCTGGATACTCCCTAGACCAATGAATAATCTCACCACATTCAAAACATGCCCCTAGGACTCTATGATGCATTACACCTGCTAATCCAGAACGGCCACCACGGCCTGAAGATTTATACTAAATACTCTACAATGTTTGACGAGAACTCTGCTTACTATAACCACCACAACTGATCTGAGAGTCATCTATCATCCGAGGTGCTACCTATACGAACCTGATAGTCTGCAAGTGAGGCTGACCTTTACTGGGAGGATTCCTACCTCCATATGGAATACCAAAACCATTGAACTGCTGACATGGCCTCTTACCGCCACAACCATATGTATCAATATATGCCCTCTCTATAGTCATTATGTGATCAACAACCTGAGACAAGGGAGACCCAGTTGCTATCAAATGCTCTTTGGCCAAGCGGAGTGGTAAATTCAATCCCATGATAAATCCATGCACCATCTCATGCTCTATAGGATATAACATACAATTATGTCTGGACCAGTCGAGAAAACCAATCGCATACTTTAAAACTAATAACGATCCCTGCTGAATACCAACAAACTCAACTCTGGCATGAGAACCGCTCAATGTACCAGGCACCATGACTGTATGTGAAGTATCCATGAAAAGATTAGGAATCCTTAACATGGAATCCTATAAAGTTGAGATGGTTACAAACTCTGTCGCAGCCTGGGCTGGCCCCAGACCTTCTAGCTGACGCTGAAGATCCTCTATATCAATCTCTAACTTAATTCTTAGTTCGATGTTGAGCTAAAACTCTAAAAATAAGCATGAAACTCCCATCCGTGTCTATCAAATACCTCGTGTTATCCATCTGGAACAGAGTGGAGTCAAAGAAGTACTTAGAGGTTCATAGATATACGGACACACTATAAGGAATCAAGAATATAATTTCCTAAGAATGCCCTATAGCCACTCAAAGATAGGATAAAGACCTCTCCGTACCAATCTGCAGGACTCTTCTAGGCACTTTGCTCTTATACCAATAACACCGGTGAACCTATGCTCTGATACCGATTTGTCACGACCCAATTTCTCAGGTCATGATCGCACCTACTATAAACCGCCAGTAGGTAAGCCAACTCATAGTTCAGAACAACTAGTAACGGACTACCAATAGAAATAAAGAAAACAGTTGAAAGGAATTTAACAAAAGAGACCAATAAATACTACGACCCCAAGACCTGGTGAAGTCAGTTCAAGAGTTTCTAATACAACAGGAGTACAAAGTGGAAAATAGAGTCAATATATATATATACAAAGCCGTCTCTGAAATACAAAATAGAGATTAAACTAACAATAAGAAGGAGAGCAGGAATACTCTGAACGTCAGGCGATCACCCCAAATCTCCGATCCATGGTTGGTCCGCACGATGCACATGTCAACAGCGAGAACTTATACTATTATCTGCAGGCTGCAAAAGTGTAGTATGAGTACCAAACACGTGGTACTCATTAGGCATCGGCTGATTGAGCTCCCAAGATAATGCAAGCATAAATAATATGTAAAGTAGGTATATAACTACAGGCAGCTATCCAAGAAACTAAACCTAATAATGCTAATGGAGCAATAAATACAGACTATCCTATTCTAACAGTATTCAGGAACTAAAGTGCAATACCGTATATCACCAGATAATACACCAATGAAGAGTGAAAGAACGATATATAGTAGTAATACAAGGCCAAAGGATATACATACAATATGAATAGATAAGGAAAGCTAACATCTCGAGAGTCATAACTAAGAAGGAAAGCTAATATCTTACTACAATAAAGAAAAGGAATCATAAATGTATCGATAATCTCGGGTAACAGTCCATATCCATGCTGCCACGAACTAACCATAATAACCAATAATAAAGTAATTGGCTAGTCCGAACAAACAATAACCTAACAGGGCCCCCATAAGCCCGGAAGGTTCAAGCAAGCCCTCAGCAAATAGTAACCATAGCTTATACCTATACATCCCCAATGCATATAGATGAATGAATGTAACAAAAACAAGAAATACCATGTCTAATCCAAGTACCATAATGTAATAAGTATATACACCTTTTCCAGCTCAGTAGCTCGCAAAGGAAGGCCCTACGGCAACCATCCTTCTCCAAAACAGTGACTCACGGACGAAGGGACTCATTGGGGACTCGGGATATCCGTATACACTGCCTGTTCCCGAACCAGGACTTTCAGTAACTATCATAATCAATCTACTCCATCCAGTACCAGAGAGAGATATAAGTATAATAAGTGTACAGACTCAAATCGAGACTAAAAGAGTGTAAGTCTGTAAATTCATTGCCCGAGATCGACTTCGAAACTAAATCGGTATAATAATGTAGGAAGGGTCAAAATCTCTTTCAATCGAAGTAAATAGTAGCAGTAAAAGAGTGGATAAATAATGGACTGAAATCAACCACGGTCTAATTTCCAAAATAGCATATTTAGTTTCAAAAGTTCATAATTCATTAAATAAGGTGGTACAATTCCCGTTTATGAAAGAATTTGTATTAAAGTGAAAAGTGGAAATAAATTCCTTTTTAGAAAGCAATAGTAAAATCAAGATTTAATTGGAATCATACCACTAAGTGAGAATGAATGCGCTTAAAAGTATGCATGTCATCACCAGTATCCAAAAAATACAACCATAATCTCCTAAGCATCTATAAACTAGAATCACATCCATTTAAGGATAGAATACTCACCTGGAGTCCAAATGGTATTGTAGACACGGCCTCGGTCCCAACAATATATAACTAGCATGATATTAGCACCATAACTCTAGAAAACTACGGTAATTACAGGCATAATGCCACTAAAACGATCTAGCCGGGGGAATACTATACAATTTGCTAAGTTATACGGTAAGTCTTTTACTAAGGATCTTTAATTTCAATCTATGGCTACACAAGTCTATAATCAATGATAATAGGGTTCTAAAACCATTACGGGTATTTATGCCAAGGTTCGGATCACATTTCTATTTTAAGTCCCCCAAATAGGTCAAGATGTGATAATATTAGGTGTAACCCATCCAATAATCCCTACCTAGCATTAGTTAAAGTTCATATAATTTGACTATTGAAAAAAAAATGTGACAAATAAAAATGAACGAGATGTTATGATATTGTCGGCCATTCAACTCCACTCCCAAACCAATTAGCGAAAAGAGTAATTATATGCTAGTATTCATTAGATAACGAGAATATATATATACAGCATTTGTTAAACAATCAGGATATATATGTAACCACATTTTAAATAAAGGCATATCCATTCTAAAAATCAAAAAATTGATAATATTTTTACCCTTTTATCCAGCAGAGAAAAAACCCATAAGAACGTATTCCTAACAAATTAGGGAAAAAAGGGAAGAATTCCCATTCCTAATAAGGAAAGGAAATTAAACCCATCTTTGATACTCTTCCTTTTCACTTTTACTTGTCCATTATTTTAAAAATAATTTTTCTCTCTAACTTATCTATTTGAATTTTTGACCAAAATAATACATTATTTAAAGAAATTAACAAAAATAGTACATTGCTTTAAAAAATTTCAGAAATAGAATAAACGTATGTATGAGTAACGTTTTAGGTAATATTTTACTAAAATATTTTAACGGTAAAAGTTAAAAGAGACGGAGATAACATAATTGTGAGTAACGTTTTACAAGTAATACGTTATTGAGAGTTACGACCCGCTGATTCAAATGCAGCTATTAATTATTCACTGACAAAGTATACTCGTGAGTCCTTTCATTCTCTCACATCTTTTTATGTGCTACTTTCACTCCCTCCGTTCCAAAATACTTGGCCCCTTTGGGCTTGGCATGCCCCTTAAGAACCAAACGATTGAAGTTGTATTTTTACCAATTTATCCTTGTACTCTAATAATTAAACAATGATGATGGGAGTAAAACCAAGAAGTATTTAATTGATGGCATGCATGGATTGTTCCTTACCAAGTGACGGTCTAAATTCACTTAGTACTCCAACAGAATTGGTTCTCTATATTCACTTACTACTACAATACAGAATTGACTCTTTATATTCACTTAGTGTACTCCTACTACTCATTCTAACGGATTAAGATAGTTATCAAGGTGCATATTTTAACAAAATTATCCAAGTTCCAAGTTTCAACTTAAAATTTTAAATACTATTGAAATATATTTGATTTAAAAAATATGAGTATATGTGTTAACGAAGTGGTGTGATACTTAATGTAACAAAGAGAATTTAGAGAGAGAGAGAGAGAGAGAAGAAAAGATACCATATGTTTAATGAACTGAAGTCAAAAAAGGGGAAAAAGGGTCACATAGGTATTTTTCAATTATATTTAATAGTATTGAAACTGGTGTGATACTTAATGTAATATTAGGGGTAAAACTTGAAATGAATGTCCAAAATAGTATGGATTTTATAAGTAGGTCAAGTAATTTGAAACAAAATCAAATTAGAAAGAGTGTCAAGTATTTTGAAATGGAGAGAGTAATACTTTTTACGCTTCTTTCTCTTTTTATCTCTCTTATTTCTCCTAACAAACTACATAAAAATCATATAGAAAGAAAAAAAAATGGGACAATTACAGTGCTATTATACAAAATTCCCTTGCTCGTATCTAAAATAAAGAAAGATTCGTTGCGGAAAAAAAGATCTCCTACACTACATACAGTATATATTATAGTTTCTCTATATAATTTTCTAAGGTAAAAATTAGATTAAACACTATTCAATTTAAATAAAAATTATAAAATAATAATATTTTTTTTCATGTTGAGGAATTTGATTAAAGCAATTAAGTTGAGTTTTTTTACTATGATTTTTTATTCCAACCTTCAAAATGTGTTATTTTTGCTTTCAGGTAACTTTGCAATTTTTTTAAACCCTTGTTTTCTTTATTTTCCATCTTTTTACCTAGTTGTGTTATATGAATATTTTATGATCGAGGAGCAATTTTATATTTTACTACCTTTATTTTCTATTTATAAATATAGAAATATACTATAGAAAAGTCTACTCTAAACTCACATTTATATGTTACTCAAAAATATATTAATTTCATATATATTCACTCTAAACTCACATTTATATGTTACTCAAAAATATATTCATTTCATATATATTCACTTAAGGTTGGTAAAAGAAAAAAATCAAATTCATAATTGAATATTTTGTTAATTAATTCTGGTTACAATACTGTTTATTTGAAAGTTACCAGTTCTTTCTATGATATTAGTTACAAAGTACAATTATTTCATATTTTTTAAGAAAACAAACATGTATTAAAATACCTGTTACTAAATAGTATTTGAAATTACTTGCGTATACAATATATTTGGTGCACATTAATACTTATTTACTTGTTCAATTGAAGGAAAAAAAATGTTTACAATATAAACAATACCATCTTCCTTAATGTTTAAAATGTTTTGGGTTTGAATGTACAGGTTAGGAAAAGGTAAAACGAGTAAGGAAATTTTGCAAATTAATCATGCTATGTGTATTTTTTTCTCATTGTGTATTGTTATTGGTGTACTTTGTTTGAAGAAATACAAGAGAGAGAAAGAGGAGAAAAAAAATAAGAAAAGAAGTACAAAAGAAAGTGGTCATAAATTATACTTTGTCATAGAATAGTTAATAAATATATTTGAATCATAGAGTCATAACTCTCAATAACGTATTACTTGTAAAACGTTACTTACAGTTACGTTTTATCTCTGTCTCTCTTAACTTTTGCCGTTAAAATATTTTAATAAAATATTACCTAAAACGTTAGTCACACATACGTTTATTCTATTTCTGAAAAGTTTTAAAATAATGTAGTATTGTTGTTAATTGCTTTAGATAATGTATTAGCTTGGTCAAAAATTCTATCTATTTTAACATATTAAGTAAAGATAATTATTCTTTTTCCATGTTTTATCCTTAACATAAATAACTTAGTCTCCAAATTATTTTTTAATATCAAATACTAATTAAGAATTAATAGAGATAGGATGATAAAATAGTCATGTCAATCATTATTTTCTTAATGGGCATTGCAAATCCAAATATGACAAGTAAAAGTGAACGAAGACGGTATTAAATAATAAGAATATACGCACACCATTTGTTAAATAATTAAAATATACTCCTATATGTACCACGTTTTAAACAAAGATACATTCAAACCTTTCTATAGTGGCAGTGTTTGACCGAAAAATTCATAGCTACTATAGAGAGATGTTGTTATACATGTATAGTGACATTTGATGTTTAAGTCTCACGTAGATGTTATAAATAAAATATAAAAACTATTTCTTTGTACTTTTTATGTTATAAATGAAAACAAAACACTTGTTAAATTTAAAATCACAATTGATTTTCACATTTCATTATTGAAAGGAGTAATACATCACTAAAAAATATTCATAACTAATTATATTATTGTACCATCAAAAAATTAAAATCTAATGAACATAGGCATTAAAAATTAATGAAAAGTTTGAATATTTCAAATTGATGTAAGAATTCTATAATTGTAGGTTTTTTTGTAAATTCTAATCTCTTAATGACAATGAGCCCGTTTGGATATGATTAAAAGCTGGTCTCTTTTTTAGTTTTTTTAGATGTTTGATAAAATAAAAAAATACTTTAAAAAAGTAAAAAAACTGATTAAAAAAATAAAAAATGATAAGTTGGGTACCCCAGCTTTTTACTTTTTAGCTTAAATTTCTTTTAAGATTGACCAAGATATTTACCCTTTTATCCCTTATATTTTCCATTAATTTCAAAATATATCATTTTCTTTCACTTTCTCTTTAGCAGCTTCTCTCGTCTCTTTCCTCCTCGTTTTCTCTTCGATCTTTCTCCTTTGTTTTCTCCTTAATATTGCCAAGTTATTACAGCCTTGCAATATTACAATATAATACTATATTTATATAAAAAATATACTATTGTTTTTTATTTTTTAACATTTTAAAAATAAATAAGAAACTTATATTTATAAATTTACCTCACATAATCACTTTATGTTGAAAGTGCATTTAAATAGAAATTATTTTTGAATTATTACAATTAAAAATTATATTATTAACTTATTTATGGTGTTAACGATTTTAATGATATTTAAGCCATTTTGATAATAAAAAAGTGCTTAACAACACTTGTTTTCCAAACACATCAACAACTTTTTTTCAGTTTTAGCACTTTTATCCAGACACTTATCTGCTTAATTTATACACACATATTTTTAGTTTTTAAGCATTTACGCTAAAAGCTATTTATTTTAATCCTATCCAAACGAGCTCAATATATCATTGACGAGATTTTTGTCCAAACTTTCAGCAAAAGGGTATTTAATTACTTTTCTTTGAAGGTTATTTAAGAACTTAATAGTTAACTCTCCTATCTCATACCCCAAGTAGCAGTAGGTTGAGTTTCTTAAAAAAACTACACTTTGTGTAATTTAATGATGATTACCATCAATATTTTAGTATTTTATTTTACACCATACATAATAATATTTTTTTATAAAATATTTATAGTACATACAGTAATATTTGAGTATGTTGTTATAGAGAGATAATTTTATAAGAGTGTACCATTATAATAAACGTCATTGCTATTACAGGTAGAATGTCGTTATAGAGAAATAAAATATAACATGAAAAATTGGTTCTAAAGAAAATCATGCCGCTATAATAAAATGCCGTTATAACGAAGAACCGTTATAGAAAGGTTTAACTGTATATCCATTCTATATCGCAAAATTGGAAATATATTTACCCTTTTCCAAAAAAGAAAACATATTTACCCTACTCCCAAAAAGAGAAAAAACCAATCAGAAGCATATTCCTAGTTAACAATCCAAACAAATTAGGAAAAAGGAGAACAATTACTATCCTAAACAGAAAAGGAAATTAAATTAAACCCACCTTTAATCCCCCCCCCCCCCCCCTATAAATCTCACTTGCAAAGCCTCAATTATCTGCATACTGTCTTAAACATACTATTTTCAGTATAGGTGCCAAGTAACACTTTATTCTATCTTAAATATTTATTTTTAGTATAGGCGTCAATTAAAACAAAACGGAACATTCAAAAAGAAACCACTAATCATTGAATCTATGGAGTTCAATAGAAGCGATCATGTCGAAGTAGCAAGCAAAGAACATGGATTTCTTGGCTCGTATTTTGAGGCAATATTGATATGTCCAACTCTCAACAAAAAATATATAGTGCAGTATAAGACACTTGTGAAAAATGATCTTTCTGGTCCATTGGAAGAAGTTGTTACCCTCCTTGAGCTCCGGCCAATGCCACCTCAGATTCATGTGAATGAGTTTAATTTGTTTGATCAAGTTGATGCTTTTGATAATGATGGATGGTGGGTTGGAAAGGTTAGTGGGAAAATTGGAGGGAAGTATGTTGTATATTTTGAAAGTTTTGGGGTTGAATGTGTTTATCATGCAAAAGATTTGAGAGTTCATCAAGATTGGATTGATGGAAAATGGATTTGCTCACAAGATAGTGCAATTGGTGTTTGAAGAAGCAAAATATTTTTTTGAAAAAAGACTGTGTAACTGTTAAAGTTGTTTTCATGGGTCCAAGATGTTATGGGTTCAAGCAGTGAAAGCCCCTCTTGCAGAAATGCAGGATAAGACTCTGTACAATAAACTCTTGTGTGTGATTCAATCCATACATGGCGGGAGCTTTCGGTGCATCAGGGTGTTTTTTGGAGGGTATATTAATAAGGCTTGTATTTTGTTTATGTAGATTGTAGTTGCTTAAATCTTTGGGTATAATAATGAGGGATTTGTAGTTAGTTTGTGTTTGATGTAATAGCTTTTTTTAATTTCTTGAGATTTTTCATACATGAAGTAGTTGTACATAAATAAAAGAGTTTAATTTTGATAATACATTATGGCGTTTCCTTATAAGTGATTCAATGTGATCCATGTTTTATCTGTACTATTATCTTGTTACTTCTTTTTTTCTTCTTTTCTTGTCTAATCCTAGCATGTTGAATGTGTTTGTTTTTTACATTAGCTCCCATTCCACCTTATGTTGTTTTCGATATACCTTTAGTTCAAGGAAAAATATATTAAAACAAATAGAAAAAAATAACGAAAGTGGGGATTAAAGAAAGCCTGGTAAAGTATTTTGAAAAAAATAAAAAGAATAGTAATTATAATAAAATAGTGTGATAATAGAAGTACAAAAGACAGTGGATAGTAGGTGTTACATCCCATTTTTCTCGTAAAAAATGGAATTCAACATGACAACTTTTTTCAGGATGATTAAAAGAGAAGAGTCGTCACCTAATGAATTAAGGTGCATTAGGGCACCATTCTAAACTAATTATGCAAATAACTTTGGCTTTTAATCTATGCAACCAGAAATCAGGTAAGGGCTCAAGTTTCCTCAAAAGGAAGGTGTTAAGCACCATTCGAGGTCCACAAATGTGGGTCCCGACCTAATCCATTTATTATGTGGGGAAATTATGTGATAAACAAAGGAATTGTTAATTAATTAATCTAAAATAACCAAGTGCCTAAGCATGCGACATTTAACTTAATTATTCTAGATGACGAATAAAAACAGGTGAAAAAGTAATGAAAAGATGAATAAAAACCTAAGAAAATACATACATTTTAAATACAAACACAACTTAAAATTACCATACAAATTGACACACAACCTATTTTATAACTGAAGAAGCTGTAAAAATTCAATTGTTAGTTAGTTACATTATACGAACATAAGGAAATGAAAGAGATTAAGTTAATTAATTTAGACTATGCAAAAATAATAGTTGCGAAAGTTGAGAGACTGACCTAGTTTGCAGAGCATCAAGTTAATAAAGAATGCTAAAGTATTCAAAAATATTGAGTTACGAATAGTAACGGAAGTTCAATAAGGCAATTGAGATTCTCTAAGAGCCCCCCAACTTTTCTCTATTCGACATAGTATTCTATTCCCCTAGTAAATTCTAACATCTCAGGTAGGAAAAGAGATTGTTAGTAAAATGTAAGTCACCCTAATTTGAGGGCGAATATAATGTGAGATAATAAATAATAAATTAACAATACATAAAGTTGTGTGTGTGTGTGTGTGAGAGAGAGAGAGAGAGAGAGAGAGAGTGGGATCAGGGTAATGACAAGGCTGAAACGGGCCCAATGCGATGTTACTCCCTCTATTCCAATTTTAATGATCGACTCTCTTAAACGCCTTAAGACAAGACAAAAGGAATTCTTAAAGAAACTTATTCAAGAGTACTAAATAAAATATTTCAGCATTTGAAAGTCATGTAAATCTAAATATATATAAGTATGATATACAGATTGTATTAAAGCATGTCACTAATTTAGTATAATAGTAAAAATTGTCAAGTCTTTAAGACATTTAAAAGGGTGACATATAAAATAAGAAAAGAAGGGAGTAACGAGGTATTCTATATTTTTAATAAATCTATATGTGTTTCATATGAGAAGTCAGCTATTACCTATCTTTTTTGTCATCATTTCTCAAAATGTACTTGATCCCCACTTGAGGGCGACTACTCCATTTGAGCTCGATTTTGCGTTGACTCCTCCATTGATCGTGGTGAAACTCCAAGTGATTTTATTCTGTCGTAGTATACATGTAAAAAATATTCAAAGAGGTGAGAGTTTTTCTGTTCTTACTGTTTAACTAATAGAAAAAAAAATTAAAATACTAAAATAATAAAGATTCTTAACTAAAGTAAGCACATAAGAAAGAAAAGGATTTGAACAGAGAGTTTTTACGTTCTTTTCTTATAAGCTAACAAACAGACAAGAAGAGACCAAATCATAAATAGTTAACGTATTTGAGAACAAATAAAGTAACAAGTATAGTACTTAACCATTTAATAAAATGATGATATGAGAATCCAAGAAACAAACTTTATTCAAAGCAGTTCATGACCCAATTTTCAATTGATGTTTCACTATCCAATGGTAATCTAAAACTTATTAATGACCACTAATTATTCCATGTTAAAAATAAATAAACTCAAATACTTAATTACATTGTTTCATGTCATCTAATCACAAACCAAACTGGAAACCTTCCAGATGGAGTAAAGTTAGTTATTGCATGTATTAAGCATTTAAAAATAGAGAAAGACAAAAAAATGCACTAAAATCTAACAATAAATTAAAGCTTTTTTTTTTCTTAAATAGCTAAGCAGATCAAATGAAATAGTAACCAAGGATAGTCACTAGAGAAGATTTAGAATGCTACCCACTTCCAAAACTTAATTCACTCCATACCCACTTAAGTTCTTTTCCATATATTTTCTAAGGTTAGGGTTTGAAAAAGGGAAAAAGTGGGGTAGGGTTGTAGGGTTATGGGCCTTTTCAACTGCAATGACCCTCCAAGTCATTTTCTCTATTTCTGTGCGATTCCAGCATTTTTATCCTTCTCATAGTGGTTATAGGTCAATTATGACTTGCTGTAACTGTCGGTTCGGTTATCGGACAGTTCATTCGGGTTTTAGGCTCATTTCTCTATTTTGGAGCTTTCGCTGTTGAGGAATTGATCTCATAGAAAAAAACCTAGTAAACACTCTCAGATGAAAATTCTGAAAGTGCCATCAGCTTCAGAACATTGATTTTAGGCTAGGGGGACCCTTGGATCAGGTCACGAGGCTTCCGGACTCATTTTGGGCTATGGGGTAGATTTAATGAAAAATGGAACTATGAGTATGGGGCCCACACCTAAACAACCTCAAATGGAAATTTTAATGGTTTTGTTGAGTCTGTAATATCAAATTTGGTATGGTAGCATAGTTCGTTTGCACGTACGGGGTTCTGAATGAATCTCGAACACCCAATTGGAGTCCATTTAGACTTAGCAAAATCTGATGCCTCAAGTTGCTGGTGTAGCCGCTTAAGCGATGACGCTTTAGCGACCTTGTGCCTATCTAGTGGCCTTGGCTATTTAGCTGAGGGCTGCTTTAGCTCTCCTTGTCCGCTTAAGCGGACATTGTTTTAACGACCAGGGTACCGCTTTAGCGGCCACTAGCCCTTTTGCACCAACCGCTTTAGCGGCCAAGTGATCGCTTTAGCAACACCTGGAGGTGTTAAATCCCCTTATTCACCCATTTTCTCCCTTATTTCTTAACCATTTTCCTTCATTTTTGATAGCATGGGACATGGGAAAGTGTGGTAAATCATCCATTGAAGCAAAGGTAAGCTAGCTCAATACTCCTTGGTCGTTTTCCATTATTTTTCCCTATTAAATTCCATCATTTTTCTTGCAAATTCTTAGAAATTAGGTCTTTGATTCCTAAAATTTGTCAGCTGATTTGAGCCCCGATTTGTGCTCCGTTTGTGCTAAACTTTTGAGCATGCATTCCTTGTCCTTCGAGGGACCTCGTGACAGATTCAATTCTGAGATTCCATTAACATGCCCCACGGGCCCGTTCTTGACCTGAATTTCAATCTGAGCTTTTATATAGCAATATGGGTATCGTTTTACTCCTATTGATGAGTAAATTATTATTTTGATAGCGTGACAATATTTTGGGATCGTGGAGTGAAGACAAGCAATTTGGGAACGATTCAAGAATTGCGGTTCGGCATCGAGGTAGGTGTCGGTCTACTTTTCTCTATGAGATGGTGTAAAGTGTAGATTGCATGCTAGGTAGGGATTATAGGATTTGTTTATGACTAGTATATCATGACTTAGCCTATTTAGGGAATTTAGGGTAGAAATATGACTCAAACCTTAGTATAAAATACCCATTATGGTCATAGTATCCTATTAACCTTAATTATAAGCATGTTAACCATAGTTTGATATTAAGTATCCTTTAGTATAAGACTTACCATTATACTTAGTGAATTGGACGGTATTTCCCCAATTAGATCCTTTAGTGACTTTATGCCCTCATTTACCGTAGTTTCCCGAGTTATGAGGCGTTATTATGTTGATTTTATTTTGTTGGGAATGAGGTCGTGGTTACGATGTCAGTGGACTCCAGGTGCGTATTCAATCCTTATAAAGGACGTGATTCTAGTCTGTAGATGCTTAGGGTTGTATTGGTTGGATACTTGTGATGACATTCATACTCTTAGGCACATTCATGCTCACTTAGTGGTACGATTCTAACCAAAACCTTGATTTTACTACTGTTTTCTAAAATGGGATTTATTCCTACTTTTCACTTTTAAAACAAATTCTTTACAACGAAATCGTACCACCTTATTTAATGAATTATGAGCTTTTAAAACTAAAAGTGATATTTTGGAAATCATATCGAGATTGATTCTGGTCTGTTGTTATCCACTCTTTTTTTACCACTACTATTTACTTTGGTCGAGGAGATTCTGGCCCTTTCTATATTATTACATCGATTTAGTCCTGAACTTGATCTCAGGCATTGGATTTATAGATTTACACTCTTTTAGTCATGGTTCGAGTCCGTGCACTTATTATATTTATATATATCTCCAATACTGGATGGAGTAAATTGATTATGATGGTTACTGGAAGTCTTGGTTCGGGACCAAGCAGTGTATACAAATATCCCGAGTCCCCTAGGGGCCCCTTTATTTATGAGCTCCAGTGCCGAAGAAGGATGGTCGCCATAGCTCCTGCCTTTGCGAGCTAATGATCTGTAGGAGGTGTATACACTTGTTACATTATGGCACTTGGATCATACATGGTATTTATGGTTATGTTGCATTCATTCATTTATATGCATCGCTTATCACCAGTATAATTATTTGGCGCTTATATCTATCGTCCTTATGGGGGGTTGTTTAGGTATAAGCTATGATTGTCATTTGTTGAGTACTTTCGTGAATCTTACAGGCTTATGGGGGCCCGATTAGGTATTTGTTTGTCCGAACTAGCCGGTTACTTTAAAATTGGTTATTATGGCTAATTCATGGCAGGTTGGTTATGGACTGGTACCCGAGATTGTTGGTACATTTCTGATTCCCTTCTTTATTTCGGTGAGTTACATTATTGTTAGATTAAGTCATGATTAGTCACCCTTTGGTAAAGGCTTGCTTATGCTAGTATTAGCTCCCTTACTTGGCCATGATCCTCGAGATGTTAGGTAGGCTTCCTCAGGTTACTTCCTTGAGTTTAGTCCTATATATATATATATATATAGAGAGAGAGAGAGAGAGAGAGATAGGTAGATAGATAGATAGATAGATAGATAGATAGATAGATAGATAGATAGATAGATAGATAGATAGATATGGTATTACTCTATATCCCTCTCTTTTCTTATCTATTTATCATTTGGCCTTGTATTACTACTAGATATCCTTATTTCACTCTTCTTTTGTACATTGGCTGGTGATATATGGTATTGCAATTTAGTTCTTGAACACTGTTTGAATAAGATAGTTTATTCGTGTTGCCCTGATAGCACTATCATGATGTTTCTCGAACAGTTGCCTATAGTTTATTTTTCTTCTTTACATGTTATTTATGCTTGCATTATTTCTAGAGCTTAATCGACAGATGCCTATAGAGTACCACGTGTTTGGTACTCATACTACACTTCTGCAGCTACATATTATAGTACGAGTTATCACTATTGATGTGTGCATCGTGTGGTGTAGCCATGGATCGGAGATTTGGGATAAGCTCCTGACGTTCAGAGTCGTTCCTACTCGCTCTCTTATTATTAGACTGATCTCTATGTTGTATTCAGAGACATATTTGTATCGATATTTATCCTGTATTTCATTTGTACTCCTGTTGTATTAGAAGCTCTTGTACTGGCTCCATAAGTTTTTGGGGGTGATAATAGTCTTCTTATTCTATTAATTTTTTAGTTTTTCTTCATTTCTCTTAGTAGTCCGTTACTAGCTGTTCTGGACTACGAGTTGGCTTACCTATTGGTTGGTTAGAGTAGGTGCTATCGTGACCTGAGAAATTGGGTTGTGACAAAGTGGTATCAGTACATAGGCTTACCGGTGTTGTTGGTACAAGAGCTAAGTGTCTAGTAGAGTCATGCGGATTGGTACGGAGACGCCTGTATCCTATCTTCGGGAGGCTATAGGACATTCTTAGGAAATTCTATTCTTAACTCCCTGTCATGTGTTCGTATTTCTATGAACCTCTAGTAATTTCTTTTGACACTATTCCTTCCCAGATGGATGGCACGAGGCTATAGATAGATGTGGATGGTACTTCTGTATGTGTTACCAGAATTTCAATCTAGGGACGAACTAGGGAGTTAGGGATTAATATCAAGGATCTTCAGCATCATCCAGAGGGTCTGGGGTCAGCTCTGGCTCCGATGGAGTTTGTGACCACCTCAGTTGTTCAGGATGTAGTGTAGGGGATTTCGGGTCTGTTCTTGGGTACGTCATAGCTAGCGTTGGTACCCAGTACATCGAGTAATTCTTAGGCCAGAGTTGGATCTGTTGGTGTTTAGCAGAGATCCTTATGAGTTTTAGAGTATGAGAACTGGTTTCTCGAGTAGGCCAGTAGATTTTTATATTATATGCTACTGAGCATGAGACGGTGCGGAGATTTATCAGAGGATTGGCTTTACTACTCTACTTGGCGATGGAGCATTAGGTAGAAGCTGCGTGGTTCACTTTTCTTTAGGTTGTTGAGCATGCGAGGGCCACAGAGATGGCATGTATTAAGACCTATGGAGGTGGCGGCAAGAGGCCATGCCAGCAGTACAGTGTTAGTCATATTCCATTTGAAGGTCGGGATCTTCCCAGCAGAGATCAGCATCATTTGAAGCCTATTACGCTCGTACAGGTAGCACCTCAGAGTATGGGTACGTCTCAAGTAGATTGTGGTAGTCTTGGTGGATAGAGTTCTAGTCAGACAATACGGGTTATTCTGTCTAGGTTGTCAGGCTGTGGCGGTCGTTCTGGGTCAGCAGGTACAGTGCATTAGAAAATCCCAGGAGCATGTTTCAATTATGGTGAGATTGGTCATTGGTCTAGGAAGTACCCCAAGCGTTAGTTGGTCAGCCAGTTGGGGACAACTTATGTTTCTTGCCAGGTTAGAAGTATAACTGCAGAGAGATCGATCATTGGTCCAAAGAGTGTCCTAGACATAGGATTATTAGTCATCAGCTCATCCAGATCAGCCTTATAGAGATGTGGTGCCTTTGGGAAGACGTAGTGCTTTTAGTATTTTAGTTGGTCGACCAGATTCTTAGTCCGGGTTTGGACGTACTTAAATTCGTACTTCATCGGGCATGTCAAAATTATGACTTCAGATTTTCCATTGTGATAGATGTGTCCTTAATTTTCTGCCTTTAGTTACTATTTGAGTTGATTTAGGGTTTTCATACCCATCGATGATTGTATGCCGTGGTATTTCTATAGTGAGTGATGCATGCCTTGGTGTATATTTATGATTATTTGACTAGCCCCGTAGATATTTTCTTTTAGTAGTAGATAGGTATCATGTTTTCCTTGGGGTGTAGCACTTGGGTTAAAGTTCTATTTCCTTTGGCATATTGGCCTTGTTATAGTATTAGAGTAGTGTTGGTTTTGTTTTCATTTTTGTGCCACTGGCACCTTATACTAATGTTATGGTTGTCATTATTTTGATGTTTATTGACTCTTATTTGATAGATGGCTAGACTAGCGTTATCTAGTTAGCATTTCCCCTTCCTTGCAATTCTTATTCGTTGGCTTCGACGACTAATTCGGTTGGTTGGTCCTCTCTCTTTTAGGGAGGTGAGGTTGGTTGCCTTCCTTTTCTATTGGCAAAGTTAGATTAGTTCTCGAGAGAAAGTAAAGGTAGTTTGACCTCCCATGGCTTTATTGTGATTTTAGCTTCGGCGGCCCTTTTCTATAGCGCACTCCTATTGTTGGAGATTTTGAGGTTTGTTCTTCCGACTTGGCTAGTTCACCGCCCGATAGTGGTCTTGTTGTTAATGTTGAAAAGTCTAAGGCTTGCCTTTCTGGTGTATTGAGTTTGTCTCCTAATGATAGTCTTGCTATTGGTATTAGCATCGAGTTGGGTACTCTGTTCTTCTTGTGATATGGTTCATGGCTCAACCTAATTAAAGTTGGGTTAATTAGGTGAATTCAAAAAATCTCTTACCTCAGTACTTATTCAGCCTAATATAAATTTGTGGAGTGCTTTTTCTTGGTGATATGAGTCTATGGGTATTCATTGCCATAGATCAAGTATTGGTTTGACCAGATTCAGGCTAAGACTGCATTTTTCGAGTTACTTGAGTTTTGGCTACCATTGGTACTCCTTGCAGCCTTGGTGAGTTCTTGGTTATGCCTTGATACATTGTTCCCTTCAATAGATGTGGATTTGATTGCTTGCATCTTCAGCCTGTGATTTTCCTCTGTTGTGATTATGTTCTTCGACGACATGTCAGTTTTAGTTCTTGTGGGAACCGTTGGAGAATTTGCTTGATTTCTGATAGTGAGATTGGTTTGATTATTTTATTAGTGAAGGCTTGTGGGCTTCAGTTTTGGATTTTGATGACTTGGAATGGAGGCTTGAAAGTTATGATAGATTTTGGAATTTGGATGCGTAGTCGTCAACAGGATTGGTTTGAACAGTTGAGATCGAGCGGTTCAGCTTTGGTGTTAAGATCTCAGCTATGGGTTATAGATCTTTGTTGCAGTCTCCATTTGAAATTTGGCTTGATTGAGATTTCATCGATAGGCCGACTCAACCTACTCCTTACTTACCAGTTCAATTACCTTCAGCTCAGGTGAGTTATACTTGATAAATGCTCGAAAGATGGTCCGTTGGCTCACAATATTGGTTTTTACTACTCTTGACCTTGGTTCTCGATGTTTGTCAGAACTTTGGAATGTCTACTCAGTGGGAGAAGTGTATTTTAGTTTGGCTTAGCATTGTTTCACCCACGATTAGTGAGGCATTCTGGAGTGAATCATTCAGTTTTGAAAGCTTGAGCTTCGGGCGCATGACTACTGGTTTTTAGGGTCATTCGGACCAGTTAGTGGCTTAGCAGAGATTACAGACATTGGTCACCACCGTTTGAGTATTCAGGTAGACCTTATTTTGCATTTTTCATACGCTAGTCCATGTGTATTTTTAGTGTATCAGCTTCAGTCTTTCGAGGCCAGTGTGATGAAAATGCACGGATAGAACTCGGATGATATCTTGCGTGGTTCAGAGTAGATATTAGGTTTGGAAAGGCAAAAGAAGGTCAGATTTAGAAATTAGAGTTGGTTGCATGATTCATGACTTGGATTTCCTTTAGCTTGGTTGAATTTTTGCTTGGTTGTGCTTGTATCAGTGTGTTATCAGCGTGTTATGGTTTGGATTTGCATGCATCAGCTGTTCTCGATTCAGTTGGAGGTCAGTTGGTTGCTGAGGATGAGTTTTTGGTTATTTGGAAAATGAAGTAAGGAAGTCCATGTGTACTTAGCAAAATCTGATGCCTCAAGTTGCTGGTGCAGCCGCTTAAGCGGCCAAATAACCTATTAAGCGGTGACCGCTTTAGTGACCTTGTGCCTCTTTAGTGGCCTTGGCTGTTTAGCTGAGGGTCACTTTATTACTTCTTTTTCGCTTAAGCGGACGTCATTTTAGCGACCAGGGTACCGCTTTAGCGTCCACTCACCCTTTTGCACCAGCCGCTTTAGTGGTCAGTAGCCACTTTAGCGGTCTGTAGCCGCTTTAGGGGCCAAGTGACCGCTTTAGCGGCACCTGGAGGTGTTAAATCCCCCTTTTCATCCATTTCTCTCCCTCATTTCTTAACCATTTTCCTCCATTTTTTAGAGCATGGGACATGGGAAAGTATGGTAAATCATCCATTGAAGCAAAGGTAAGCTAGCTCAACACTCCTTGGTCGTTTCCCATTATTTTTCCCTGTTAAATTCCATCATTTTTCGTATAAATTCTTAGAAATTAGGTCTTTGATTCCTAAACTTTGTGGGATGATTTGAGCCCCGATTTGCTCTCAACTTTTGATCATGCATTCCTTGTCCTTCGAGGGACCTCATGACAGATTCAATTATGAGATTTCATTAGTGGGTTCCACGGGCCCGTTCTTGACCCAAATTTCAACCCGAGTTTTTACATAGCAATATTGGTATTATTTTACTCCTATTAGTGTGCAGATTATTATTCTGATAGCGTGGTGAACTTTTGGGATCATGGAGTGGAGACAAGCGATTTGGGAACGATTCAAGAATTATGGTTCTTCATCGAGGTAGGCTTCAGTCTACTTTTCTCTATGAGATGGTGTAAAGTGTAGATTGCATGCTAGGTAGGGATTATAGGATTTGTTTATGACTAGTATATCATGACTTAGCCCGTTTAGGGAATTTAGGATAGAAATATGACTCTAACCTTAGTTTAAAATACCAGTTATGGTCATAGTAGCCTATTACCCTTAATAATAAGCATGTTAATATTAAGGATCCTTTAGTATAATACTTACCATTTTATTTAGTGAATTGGACGGTATTTCCCCAATTAGATCCTTTAGTGATTTTATGCCCTCATTTACCGTAGTTTCCCGAGTTATGAGGCGTTATTATGTTGATTTTATGTTGTTGGGCCCGAGGCCGTGGTTACGATGCCAGTTGGACTCCAGGTGCATATTCAATCCTTATAAAGGATGTGATTCTAGTCTGTAGACGCTTAGGCGCTTATGGTTGTATTGTTTGGATAAGGGTGATGGCAAGCATACTTTTAAGTGTATTAATGCTCACTTAGTGGTACGTTTCCAACCAAATTCTTGATTTTACTACTGTTTTCTAAAAAGAGATTTATTCTCATTTTTCACTTTTAAAATAGATTCTTTACAACGAAATCGTACCACCTTATTTAATAAATTATGAGCTTTTGAAACTAAAAGTTATACTTTGGAAATCAGACCGAGATTGATTCTAGTTTGTTGTTATCCACTCTCTTTTACCACAACTATTTACTTCGGTCTAGGGAGATTCTGACCCTTTCTATATTATTAAATCGATTTAGTCCCAAACTTGATCTTGGGCAATGGATTTACAAATTTACACTCTTTTAGTCACGGTTCGAGTCCGTGCCATTATTATATTTATATATCTCTCCTATACTAGATGGAGTAGATTGATTGTGATGGTTACTGGAAGTCCTGGTTTGGGACCAAGCAGTGTATACGTCTATGCCGATTCCTCTAGGAGCCCCTTTATCTATGAGCCACAATGACGGATAAGGAAGGTCGTTATAGGTCCTTCCTTTGAGAGCTACTGAGCTGGAGGAGGTATATACACTTGTTACATTATGGCACTAGGATCGGACATGGTATTTATAGTTATGTTTCATTCATTCATTTATATGCATTGCCTATCACCAGTATGATTGTTTGGCACTTATATCTATCGGCCTTATGGGGGGTTGTATAGGTATAAGCTATGATTGTCGTTTATTGAGTGCTTCTGTGAACCTTCCGAGCTTATGGGGGCCTGGTTAGGTATTTGTTTGTTCGAACTAGCCAATTACTTTAAAATTGGTTATTATGGCTAGTTCATGGCAGGTTGGTTATGAACTAGTACTCGAGATTGTCGGTACATTTCTGATTCCCTTCTTTATTTCGGTGAGTTACATTATTTTTAGATTACTCCATGATTAGTCACCCTTTGGTTAGAGGTTGGGTTATACTAGTATTAGCTCCCTTACTTGGCCATGATCCTCGAGATGTTAGGTAGGCTTCCTCAGGTTATTTCCTTGAGTTTAGTCCTACATATATATATAGATAGATAGATAGATAGATAGATAGATATGTTATTACCATATATCCCTCTCTTTCCTTATCTATTCATAATGTATATGTATCCTTTGGCCTAGTATTACTACTAGATATCCTTCTTTCACTCTTCATTTGTATATTGGCTGGTGATATACGGTATTGCACTTTAGCTCCAGAACACTATTAGAATAAGATAGTTTATCCTTTTTTCCCTCATAGCATGATCATGTTTAGTTTCTCGAACAGTTGCCTATAGTTTATTTTTCTAATTTACATGTTATTTATGCTTGCATTATTTCTAGAGCTTAATTGACAGATGCCTACTGAGTACCACGTGTTTGGTACTCATACTACACTTCTGCAGCCTACATATTATAGTACGAGTTATCACTATTGATGTGTGCATCGTGCGGAGTAGCCATGGATAGGAGATTTGGGATGAGCTCCTGACGTTCGGAGTCGTTCCTGCTCTCTCTCTTATTATTAGACTGATCTCTATGTTGTATTCAGAGACATATTTGTATCTATATTTATCATGTATTTCATTTATACTCCTATTGTATTAGAAGCTCTTGTACTAGCTCCATAATTTTTGGGGGTGATAATAGTCTTCTTATTCTATTAATTTTGCAGTTTTTCTTCATTTCTCTTAGTAGTCCGTTACTAGCTGTTCTGGACTACGAGTTGGCTTACCTATTGGTTGGTTAGAGTAGGTGTCATCATGACCTGAGAAATCAAATTGTGACATCAATATTTTAGAAAGTTGTGACCAAACTTTAACTTCTTCAGAAAATACACTAAGGCCCCTTACTAATGTAATACCCCGTACCTTCCCAACCCTACTTGACGACATTAAATAATGTTTACTTAGGTGTCGAGAGCTATAAGTATGTCTTTGGTAATGTTAATGATGAGAAAAATTGAAATTTGGCCTCGTACATGTGATTAGCCCTTCGTAGGAGGTGTGTTGTGATTTTCGTGGAGCATTTGTGGGGTTCAAAATGAGGCTAAGAGGACCTCTAAACAAAGGATATTAAGGTAAGAAGTAAGTTAAAGAATAGGACTTGAAGTATCTAACCAAACCCGCGAAGAAAAGTCGAAAAACAAAATTTTCAGAAAAACTAAGGCTCAGGTGCGCCAGAGGGTGTGCCAGGCCTCTTTTTGCCCAAATTTTTTGGGCACAGGCAGTAAGCTGGTGCGCCCCAGGCTGGTTTTGCCACTTTTTCAAAGTTGAAAATTTTCTTAAGTCCCAAGGGTGCCCGGGGACGTACCGAGCCGATTTTTGCCACGTTTCTTCTACAACCACGAGTATATACATGGAATGAATGAAATATTATATTGGTATGATAAAATTACTCGAGAATGTATTTGGCATCAAAATGACAGTTTTGCCCTTATGGTCAAAATGGGCCCTACGTGGCTAGAATCGCTTGTTTTTGGAATTGAGGCTACGGATATGAATAGTGTGAGTGGGAATATTATTGAAAAATGTATGAGATGATTTAAACACGAGAAATTATTAATTTTATTGGGTTAAGTGAATTGAGCTCAATAAAAGGCCCAAAATGAGAAGAAAACATGGGTCAAAAGACCCATTCTTGCCTTGACCTTCTAGAACGCCACATTTAATGGATAAGGAGGGACTTAAAGGCTTATAAAAGGGACCAAAAGATCAGATTTTATTCATTGTAAACTCTCATGCTTTCTAGATATTTCTCATCTATTTTTCTTTCAAACCCTAAGAACTCACAACCCACTTTTGGAGCAAGATCATCATTTTTCAAGCTTGGGTAAGTGATTATTGTTGTGGATTAATATATTATATGCATGGGAGAGTATCTAAATCATGTTGGTTATGCTTGGAAGTGTTGAACATGGTACTTTGTGTTTTTGTAAAAGATTTGTGATCCATGAGATTTAAGTTGAAATATGACTTGTGACTTTGATGAAAGGGCATGGTATGGCTAAAATATGAACATGTATGGTATGATTTTGTTATTAAAATTGTTATTTTCATATAAGTTTAAATTATGGGATTTTGGCCGATATGTGCTATGAGATGTATTAAGGTGAATTGATGGATTATTTGTGATATGGTGTGGATGAGGAAGTGTAAAAGAAAAGTTTGTGGTGAAATGTTATTGATTATCATGTATTGGTCAATGTATGGAATATTGTGGGATTATTGGTATGATAATTTCATCAATGGTTTTGTCAAGGGGGAATAGCATGTTTAAATGCAAATATGTAACTCATTGATGTTATATGCATTTGTAAGGTAGTTGGTGGTTAATGTAAATCCCGTTGTGTATTTGTGTTGTAGAGTGAAACATAAGGAAGGAGCGGGACATTGTATGCACACCTAAGGTTGTATATTCGTATTGAGAATACAACGTATGTAAGGTTACTCTGTCCGTATCTTTCTACGACAAATAGTATTCACATTGACATTACGCTTGTCCTATCCCGAAATGTGCTAAGGTATCCTAAATCCGGCTATCAATGGTCATTATAACATAGTTCCTATTCATTGATCAATTGTGAACCACATGTCTCATATTCATGGTTAATGTTCCAAAAGCTCAATAAGGTTATGTTCCACTGTTCCAATAGTGGTTATACTCATGTCTCTTGTTCAAGAATTATTGTCCAATAGTTCCAATGGTGTTATGGTTCGAATAAGGTTATGTTTATCACAATGTTTATTTACATGTCTCTCACTCATTGGTTAATGATCCAAAGCTTATAGTAAAGTTGTAACTATCATTGTATCAATCTCAAAGTAATAAATAAAGTAATGCATATATGTGGTCAATGATCAAGTATGGGTGGTAGCTTTAGGGGCAAATGCCTAACTCAAGCCGATCTCGAGATTTGTTGGATCAGGGGGCAGTCCTAGAGGCATACACCTAGCTCGAACCGATCCTGGCAGGGGGCAACTCTAGAGGTAATAACCTAGCTCGAGCCAAACCTGAAATGTTGGTTTATGGGTGGCAGCTCTAGAGGTAATAACCTAGATTGAGCCGATCCCGATATATATTAATTCATGGGTGGCAACTCTAGGGGCATAAGCCTAGCTCGAGCCGATCCCAACATAACGATATATTATGTTAAAACCCACTGTTCAGTCGGGGCCCGGGTATCACAATTCATAGGCAAAGATGAATAATCACAGAGGTAAAGATACAAAGAAAGTAATGAAAGCAATATACATGGTTTCCAAAGTACAGAACAGGGACTTGTCCATATTGATCATTCATTTGTATTTGAGTTCATTGGCATATTTACTTAGCATAAAAGTTTCATATGGCCTTACATACTCAGTACATTCTTCGTACTGACCCCTCTTGGGGGATTTACCTTACTTGCTGCAGGCGCAGGTACTAGTAGCCCTCCACAGTAGGTTGCCAGTTGTTGTGGATCATTGGTGAGCTCCAGTTAGTTCGGAGCTTCTCCGAATCACAGTTGTACATATGTTTTGGTGTTGTACATGTTGTATAAAGCGGGGACTTGTCCCGACTTTTGATTTGTTTTGGTCAATGCATCTGATAGAAGCTTTTGTAGACGTTTGTGGGTGTCTGGATGTAAGATGGTTTATGTCATTTTGACTTGGTGGCCTCAACGGCCAAGTTTCGCATATGAATATATATGTACATCATGTTCCATGAATTCCGTTGTTGGTATTTAAAGCTCTTAAGTGATTATGGGTTTCTTATGGCATGATTGAATAGAAGCAAATCTTGGTTCTCTCGTGCCTTGTCGGCTACGAGTGCTAATTCGTCCCGATGGGATTCGGAGTATGACAAAAGTGGTATCAGAGCAGGTCGTTCTAAGGATGTCTACAAAGCCGTGTCTGAGTAGAGTCTTATTTATCGATTTGTTGTGCACCACATTTATAAGTAGGAGGCTACGGGACATTTAGGATTTGTTTCTTTTCTTCACTTCTAGATCGTACGATAGAGCCAGTGTTGTAAGTTGAATTGTATCTGACCCTGGTAATTGTTTTTCTCTGGTATAGTAACAATGCCAATGACAAGAAGAGGTAGAGGTAAAGGCAAGCAGGAAGACATGCATGTGGAAAAAGGAATGAGTAGATTACCACCTGACCAGGCTAGTCAAGGTAGAGCAAATGCAGAAATTTCATCGCGGTCTTCGTCTACTTTTCCAACTCCGGAGGAGCCAGTTGGTAGAGAAGTACCTGCAGAACCACCAACGAATGCCATAGATCAGGATCTTAGAAATGCAGTACGTATGTTGACACAGTTAGTGGCAGCCCAAAGTCAAGGACGAGTTGGTCCAATGACACATGATGATGATGCGGCTAGAGTGGCGAGTCGCAGAACACAGGATTTCCTGAAATTGGACCCTCCTATATTCACTGGGTCAGATCCGAAAGCAGATCCACAGGACTTCATGGATCAAATTCAGAGGGCCTTGAAAGTTATGCACGTGACGGGGGTAGATACAGTTGAACTTGCTGCGTACAGATTGAAAGAAGAGGCAATATTATGGTACGAGGATTGGAAGAAATCCCGTGATATTGGTGCAAATCCACCTAATTGGGAAGAATTTAAAACAGCTTTCCTTGATCATTACTTGCCCTATGAGATCCGTGAGGCACGTGCGGATCAGTTTCTAAATCTCTATCAAGGAAATTTAGTGTCAGAGAATATAGCTTGCAATTAAATTCCTTGGCTCGATATGCGCCAAATGTGGTGGCTACAATGACAGATAGAGTCCATCGATACGTGGACAGGTTAGAGCCATATTTGGTAAGGGATTGCACCATTGCTGCCTTGAACAAAGACATGGACATAGCTAGAATACAAGCCTTCGCCCAGAAAATGGAAGATCAAAGAAAGAGAATAAGGGTACATGAATTTGACAGGGGACAGTCCAAAAGGGCTAGACCTATGGTACTACCTATGATGTCCTAAGGAGGATCTAGGCCCCGTATGTTTCCTAGACCACCTAGACCATCGTTCTCCTATTCCACAGGGGGTGCTCATTCTCAGTTTTGAGGGTCTAAAGGTGGTACATTTGGGCAGAGTAGCGGAGTTCACGGATCACAGGCAACAGGTTTTCCTCGTCAGTAGTGTCAGCACTGCAGGCGTATTCATACAGGTACGAGTGGGGACAAATACTTGTTTTTGGTGCGGAATGATGGGACACATGATGAAAGAGTGTCCCCAGAGGAGCATGGGTGGTATAGCACGACAGGCAGGATCGGTCGTTGCATCATCAGTATCGGTTCCTTCTTTGGGCCGAGGTGTGCAGCCTGTTGGCCGTGGTAGGGGTACCAGAGGAGCAGCCAGTACTAGCGGGGTCCAGAATCACACTTATGCTTTAGTGGACCGACAGAATTCAGAGGCTTCCCCTGATGTTGTCACAGGTACATTATCCATATTCTCATATAATGTATATGCATTGATTGACTCCGGTTCTACATTTTCCTATGTTACTCCATTGGTTGCTGCGAAATTTGCAAAGGCACCAGAATTATTAATTAAATCAATTGAAGTGTCTACACCGGTTGGTGAATATATTGTTGCAAAAAGAGTATATCGTAACTGTGTGATAACTGTGTGTGGTCATGATACATGGGCTGATCTCATTGAATTGGACATGGTGGATTTTGATGTGATCATGGGAATGGATTGGTTGGCCTCTTGTTATGCCACGGTAGATTGCCAGGCCAAGAAGGTGCAATTTTGTTTTCCACAAGAAAATGTTCTTGACTGGCAGGGTAATGTAGGGGCACCACGGGGAAGATTTATTTCCTATTTTAAAGCCAAAAAAATGATTGCCAAGGGATATATATGTCACTTAGTGCGAGTGAAAGATAATGATGTGGAACCACTAACCCCGCAGTCGGTTCCAGTAGTCAATGAATTTATAGATGTATTTTCAGAGGATCTTCCAGGCTTGCCCCCAGAACGGGAAGTAGAATTTGGCATTGATGTGATTCCAGGCACTCAGCCTATTTCTATTCCCCCATATAGAATGGCTCCAGCAGAACTGCGTGAATTGAAGGAGCAGTTGAAAGATTTGCTGGACAAGGGCTTCATTAGGCCTAGTATGTCCCTGTGGGGTGCGCCGGTATTATTTTTACGGAAGAAAGATGGCACATTGAGAATGCACATCGACTATCGGCAATTGAATAAGGTAACGATCAAGAACAAATATCCCCTCCCTCGAATTGATGATTTGTTTGATCAGTTACAGGGTGCCTAGTGTTTTTCAAAGATTGACTAGGTCGGGTTACCACCAAGTCAGGGTTAGAGAAGAAGATGTACCCAAAATAGCTTTCCGAACACGGTATGGCCATTATGAATTTTTAGTTATATCATTTGGACTAACAAATGCACCAGCTGTGTTCATGGATTTGATGAATAGGGTGTTTAAGCCATTTTTGGACGTGTTCATCACGGTATTTATAGATGACATCTTGGTTTACTCACGATCACCAGAGGATCATGCTAATCACTTACGGTAGGTGTTACAGATTCTCCGTGAGCGTAAGTTGTATGCAAAGTTCTCTAAGTGTGAGTTTTGGTTAAAATCCATCGCATTCTTGGGTCACATTATGTCAGATAAAGGGATACATGTTAATACACAGAAGATTAAAGCAGTGAAAAATTGGCCAAGACCTACGACACCCACAGAAATCCATAGTTTTCTTGGACTGGCAGGTTATTACAGAAGATTTGTGGAGGGTTTTTCCTCTATTGTTGCACCGTTAACAAAGCTTACACATAAGACAGTAAAATTTCAGTGGAATGATGCATGTGAGAAAAGTTTCCAAAAGTTGAAAGATAAATTAACCTCCACACCAATTTTAGTACTTCCCGAAGGGACCGAAGGTTATGTAGTGTATTGTGATGCTTCCGGGGTTGGCCTCGGATGTGTATTGATGCAACATGGTAATGTCATAGCATATGCCTCACGACAGTTGCGGCCACATGAGAAAAATTATTCGACACATGATCTTGAATTAGCAGCGGTAGTTTTTGCTTTAAAGATATGGCGTCATTATTTGTATGGAGTTCATGTTGATATCTATACAGATCACAAAAGTTTGCAATATCTATTTAAGCAGAAGGAACTCAATTTAAGGCAACGAAGCTGGTTAGAGCTCTTAAAATACTATGATATTGATATTCTCTATCATCCAGGCAAAGCAAATGTGGTAGCTGATGCATTGAGCCGCAAGACAGTAGAAAGCACTAGTGGCCAGTTGACTGAAAAACAGGAGATAATCAAATATCTACATCAATTAGCCAGCTTGGGAGTTCGCCTTATAGAATCTCCAAGTGAAGGGGTTATTGTGCAAACTGCAGCGGAATCCTCCTTAATAACTGAAGTGAAAGAAAAGCAGTTTGCGGATTCTATGTTATTTCAGCTAAAGGAAAATGTACAGCAGAATTTGACAAAGGTATTTGATCTTACACCAGAAGGAGTACTCCAATGCCAAGGTAGATTATGTGTACCAGATGTAGATGAGTTGAGGAAACGAATTATGACAGAGGCACATCATTCGCGCTATTCTATTCATCCGGGTGCTACTAAAATGTACCATGATTTAAAGGAAGTGTATTAGTGGGGAAATATGAAAAAGAGCATTGCAGAGTTTGTCGCGCAATGCTCGAATTGTCAACAAGTGAAGGTAGAGCATCAGAAACCAGGAGGTTACATGTAATTTATCAATCTTCCAGTCTGGAAATGGGATATGATTAATATGGATTTCATCACAGGTTTTCCTCATACATTGCGAAAATTTGATTCTATATGGGTCATAGTGGACAGGCTTACCAAATCAGCGCATTTTCTACCAGTCAAGACCACCTATACAGCTGAGGATTATGCAAAATTGTATGTGAAAGAGATAGTACGATTGCATGGTATTCCACTTTCCATTATATCAGACGGAGGAGCATAGTTCACAGCGCACTTTTGGAGATCTTTTCAGCAGAGTTTGGGCACACAGGTGAATTTGAGTACGGCTTTCCATCCTCAGACTGATGGACAAGCAGAACATACTATTCAGACACTTGAAGATATGCTACGAGCTTGTACGTTAGATTTTCAAGGCAGTTGGGATGACCATTTGCCTCTTATTGAATTTGCTTACAACAATAGCTATCATTCAAGTATTCAAATGGCACCTTATGAAGCTTTGTACTGAAGGCAATGTAGATCACCAATTGGATGGTTTGAAGCGGGTGAAACTGCTTTACTTGGGCCGGATATTGTTCATCAGGCTATGGAGAAATTTAAAGTGATCCAACAGCGGTTATAGACGGCCCAAAGTCGCCACAAGTCATATGCTGATGTTAGAAGAAGAGGACTTCAATTCGTCGTAGGTGATTGGGTATTTTTAAAGGTGTCACCGATGAAAGGGATAATGCGGTTTGGAAAGAAAGGGAAACTGAGTCCACGTTACAAAGGCCCATATGAAATCATTAGAAGATTTGGGCAAGTTGCGTATTAATTAGCACTACCTCAAGAACTTTCCTCAGTCCATCCGGTATTTTATGTTTCGATGCTTCGAAAATGCATAGGAGATCCATCTCGTATTGTTCCCATTGAAGATGTTCAAGTTACAGAGGATCTTACTTATGAACAGGTACCCATTGCTATCCTAGATCGACAAGTAAAGAGGTTGAGGAATAAAAACATAGCTTACGTAAAAGTCCTTTGGCGAAATCAACAAGTAGAGGAGGTCACATGGGAAGCGGAATAAATGATGAAATCCAAGTACCCCTATCTATTTCAAATGGACCAAGAAGTTCAAAGAGCGGAAGTGGAGCAATAAAAATTAAGTATCCATGAGCCTTAAGTGTTTATGTATATGTATGCTAGTATAGAGATGCATTTGTCGTAATTGAAGCGATACTATTAACATTCGAGGATGAATCTTGCTAAGGGGGGAAGAATGTAATACCCTGTACCTTCCCAACCCCACTTGACGACATTAAATAATTTTTACTTAGGTGTCGAGAGCTATAAGTATGTCTTTGGTAATGTTAATGATGAGAAAAATTAAAATTTGGCCTCGTACATGTGATTAGCCCTTCGTAGGAGGTGTGTTGTGATTTTCGTGGAGCATTTGTGGGGTTCAAAATGAGGCTAAGAGGACCTCTAAACAAAGGATATTAAGGGTAATAAGTAAGTTAAAGAATAGGACTTGAAGTATCTAACCAAACCCGCGAAGAAAAGTCGAAAAACAAAATTTTCAGAAAAACTAAGGCTCAGGCGCGCCAGAGGGCGTGCCAGGCCGCTTTTTACCCAAATTTTTTAGGCACAGGCAGCAAGCTGGGGCGCCCCAGACTGGTTTTGCCACTTTTTCAAAGTTGGAAATTTTCTTAAGTCCCAAGGGTGCCCGGGGACGTACCGAGCCGATTTTTGCCACGTTTCTTCTACAACCACGAGTATATACATGGAATGAATGAAATATTATATTGGTATGACAAAATTACTCGAGAATGTATTTGGCATCAAAATGACAGTTTTGCCCTTATGGTCAAAATGGGCCCTACGTGGCTAGAATCGCTTGTTTTTGGAATTGAGGCTACGGATATGAATAGTGTGAGTGGAAATATTATTTAAAAATGTATGAGATGATTTAAACACGAGAAATTATTGATTTTATTGGGTTAAGTGAATTGGGCTCAATAAAAGGCCCAAAATGAGAAGAAAACATGGGCCAAAATGGGTCAAAAGACCCATTCTTGCCTTGACCTTCTAGAACACCACATTTAATGGATAAGGAGGGAATTAAAGGCTTATAAAAGGTACCAAAAGATCAGATTTTATTCATTGTAAACTCTCATGCTTTCTAGATATTTCTCATCTATTTTTCTCTCAAACCCTAAGAACTCACAGCCCACTTTTGGAGCAAGATCATCATTTTTCAAGCTTGGGTAAGTGATTATTGTTATGGATTAATATATTATATGCATGGGAGAGTATATAAATCATGTTGGTTATTCTTGGAATTGTTGAACATGGTACTTTGTGTTTTTGTAATAGATTTGTGATCCATGAGATTTAAGTTGAAATATGACTTGTGACTTTGATGAAAGGGCATGGTATGGCTAAAATATGAACATGTATGGTGTGATTTTGTTATTAAACTTTTTATTTTCATATAAGTTTAAATTATGGGATTTTGGCCGATATGTGCTATGAGATGTATTAAGGTGAATTGATGAATTATTTGTGATATGGTGTGGATGAGGAAGTGTAAAAGAGAAGTTTGTGGTGAAATGTTATTGATTATCATGTATTGGTCAATGTATGGAATATTGTGGGATTATTGGTATGATAATTTCATCAATGGTTTTTTCAAGGGGGAAATAGCATGTTTAAAGGCAAATATGTAACTCATTGACGTTATATGCATTTGTAAGGTAGTTGGTGGTTAATGTAAATCCCGTTGTGTATTTGTGTTGTAGAGTGAAACATAAGGAAGGAGCGGGACATTGTATGCACACCTAAGGTTGTATATTCGTATTGAGAATACAACGTATGTAAGGTTACTCTGTCCGTATCTTTCTATGGCAAATAGTATTCACATTGACATTACGCTTGTCCTATCCCAAAATGTGCTAAGGTATCCTAAATCCGGTTATCAATGGTCATTATAACATAGTTCCTATTCATTGATCAATTGTGAACCACATGTATCATATTCATGGTTAATGTTCCAAAAGCTCAATAAGGTTATGTTCCACTGTTCCAATAGTGGTTATACTCATGTCTCTTGTTCAAGAATTATTGTCCAATAGTTCCAATGGTGTTATGGTTCGAATAATGTTATGTTTATCACAATGTTTATTTACATGTCTCTCACTCATTGGTTAATGATCCAAAGCTTATAGTAATGTTGTAACTATCATTGTATCAATCTCATAGTAATAAATAAAGTAATGCATATATGTGGTCAATGATCAAGTATGGGTGGTAGCTTTGGGGGCAAATTCCTAGCTCAAGCCGATCCCGAGATTTGTTGGATCAGGGGGCAGTCCTAGAGGCATACGCCTATCTCGAACCGATCCTGACAGGGGGCAACTCTAGAGGTAATAACCTAGCTCGAGCCGAACCTGAAATGTTGGTTTATGGGTGGCAGCTCTAGAGGTAATAACCTAGCTCGAGCCGATCCCGATATATATTAATTCATGGGTGGCAACTCTAGGGGCATAAGCCTAGCTCGAGCCGATCCCAACATAACGATATGTTATGTTAAAACCCACTGTTCAGTCGGGGCCCGGGTATCACAAGTCATAGGCAAAGATGAATAATCACAGAAGTAAAGATACAAAGAAAGTAATGAAAGCAATATACATGGTTTCCAAAGTACAGAACAGGGACTTATCCATATTGATCATTCATTTGTATTTGAGTTCATTGGCATATTTACTTAGCATACAAGTTTCATATGGCCTTACATACTCAGTACATTCTTCGTACTGACCCCTCTTGGGGGATTTACCTTACTTGCTGCAGGCGCAGGTACTAGTAGCCCTCCACAGTAGGTTGCTAGTTGTTGTGGATCATTGGTGAGCTCCAGTTAGTTTGGGGCTTCTCCGAGTCACAGTTGTACATATGTTTTGGTGTTGTACATGTTGTATAAAGCGGGGACTTGTCCCGACTTTTGATTCGTTTTGGTTAATGCATCTGATAGAGGCTTTTGTAGACGTTTGTGGGTGTCTGGATGTAAGATGGTTTATGTCATTTGACTTGGTGGCCTCAACGGCCAAGTTTAGAATATGAATATATATGTATATCATGTTCAATGAATTTCGTTGTTGGTATTTAAAGCTCTTAAGTGATTATGGGTTTCTTATGGCATGATTGAATAGAAACAAAGCTTGGTTCTCTCGGGCCTTGTCGGCTACGAGTGCCAATTCGTCCCGATGGGATTCGGGGCGTGACAACTAAAAGGGCAGCCCAGTGCACTAAGCTCCCGCTATGCACAGGGTCTGGGGAAGGCCCCGACCACAAGGATCTATTGTACGCAGCCTCACCTTACATTTCTACAAGGGGCTGTTTTCAAGGCTTGAACCCGTGACCTCCTGGTCACATGGCAACAACTTTACCAGTTACTCCAAGGCTCCCCTTCACTAAGGCCCCTTACTATTTCCTTAAAATAAACTTCATCCCATTCTCTCTCCACCTCATTTCCATTCTTTTTCTTCAAACTCTAAATATTTTCATTCGATTTATCTTCTCCTCCAATCTCGAAATTCTTTATTCGTTGTTATCAAATATTTTGTCTTTTGATTTCAAACATTTTGAGCTCCATATGATATTTTTTTAAGATTTTGTTTTCTAGATTTTTTGGGTCAAGAAGAAAATCAATGCTTATTTTTTCCTTAAAATCTCCATTTTCTTCCCTCGCAGACTCTTTTTCGATCAAATTTGTTGGCTCTCATTAGGAAATCACTCTATAATTGGTAGATTTTTTACCACTCTAATCATTATTATACATAAGCTTTTAAATTTTTCTCCAATGTTGTTAAAGCTTCCACTTTTTTGACATAATTTCTAGCCTCATTAGTTACAATATTGATGATTTTATCAACCTTAACTTAAGCATACACATGATCTCTATTATCATTCTTAATTTCAGCTCCATTCAAGTAGTTCATGTGGTTATTTGTAAGAGATCTAGTCAGCTCTTTCTATTCATTGTACTACAATTTTTACAGTCATCGACCAGACAACCAGTTATAGACCACTCTTAGTCTAGGTATCAACTAATTATAAATCACAACCATTATACTAAAAATTTTATCCATTGTATTCCCTTTGAAAAGACCAAACAAATATAATCACCTAAACACAACTTTCATATACCTTTTCTTTAGAAACCCACATAATAATTATTTTAAAGAAAAAAATAACTTTTTTCTTGTTTTCATTTTTTCTCTTTTGGTATGTCGATGTTTGAAGTATGTCTAAAAGTTTTTCAAGAAATCTCATAGAATTTACTATCAAATGGGTGTTCGTTCCTCTAAATTCTCTTTCTCAACATTTTTGCCTAAATATATGTTATTTCTACTCATTTTACTTATTTTGATTGTATTTTTTCTATTTTTGCTCTGTAAATTCATCTTGGTCTATTAATAGACTTAAAATTTTAGACCTTTTTTTAATCGAAATATGTGTTATTTTACTTATTTTGTTTGTTTCAATAGTACTTTTTTTTGTTTATATTTTGTTTTCTCAAATTCATCATAATATATTATTTTAACACTCTATTGTTTGTATATGGATCGTAAAATGGTTAATAAAGAGAGGAGAAAAGTCCTTAAAGATTCAAACGTAATCATCATACCATCACTATCACTGTCGTCAATGCCTTTCACTCAATTTATAACCAACTGTATTGGTTGATCGTAGATTATCCTAGTCTATAACTAACTATGTTGATGATATATGCAAAACTATTAATATAATTGAATCTTTTTTGTTTTAGACTCTATTATCGAGCTTATACCAGCTCCAATGATAATAAAGTACAAATCTCTTACATTTTCAATGGTAATGATACACCCTTGCCTATTTAACAGAAATATAAAAAAGTATTATCGAAACAAAAAAATAAAATAAAATAACATATTTCAATTAAAAATGGGTTAAAATTTCAAGTCTATTAATAGACAAAGATGAATTTACAAAATAGAAACAAAAAGAACACAATCAAAATAAATAAAAATAATATATATTTAAATTTTGTTACAAGTGTAGATAGATGATAGACCATAATTGAAAATTTGATGTCTGGGGTCTCAGACTCAAAGTTGATGGGCTGCCCGTCGGTCACTCATTTTCAAGCCACTTAAAAAAGACCGTCCACCATTATCCTAGACAAAAAAAAGAAAATAATTAGATGATTTTATTACTTAAACAAAAAATATAAAATCAAACACACACACACACACACATATATATAAGCACTTGCCTTCTCAACTGCACAGTTAAAGAATTTACAACCTAGATTTGTATCGGTGCGTGACGTCCTCAAGATAGCCGGATTACCACAATGACAAATGTAAGACTTTTTGCATTGGATGTTTGATATGCTTGAGACATTGTAGTTGTTTAAAACAGAATAAAATAAAGAAGTTAATGTAGGAGATAAAACAAGTTTTGCCTTCCTTTTATACAAAACAACACTCAGATGTTATCATTGAAAAAGTAACAACTTGTACTTTGTTACCATTTAAAAAGTTGAATACTTGTACTTTGTTATCGTTGAACATAATTAATAGACCATCAATGTAATCGATGCTTTTCAGTTTGTGTAGTAGATTCTATACCAGCTAGATCGACACTCTATCATTTGTAAGGTATATACGAGTGGATATAATGGTCTAAAAATATTAGTATATAGTCAATTAAAGATGTGATAATTAGATAAATTATATTGAATTAAGGATCATCGATTGAGTCCACTACAGATCCTAGACTATACGCTTAGTCTATATATATTGGATGAGTATATAGCCATTACTAGTATATTGTAAAAAAGAGAATAATTAATAATAAATTAAATTATTGAAATTTATACAATTCAAACACTTTAAACAAATCATGAGATCATATAAGAGTCCACATAAATTGGGGTTGGTGATCAAAGATGTATGAGGATGAGGAATGGTTGAACAAACAACTTCCTCAGAGTAATGTTTGGAAAAGCATAAGTATGTTGTGAGAATTTCATTTGTTCGACCATTACTCTTCCTCATACATCTTTGATCACCACCTCCAATTTACATGGACTCTTACACGATCATATGACTTGTTTAAATTCCTTGATCAATTGTATAAATTAATTATTTCCTTTTTTAAAGTTCTACTAGTTATGGTCTATAAACATGTATCATATTCTATTAGGTATAATATACATGTAGGACTTAGTATAGGCTAGACTATAATAAGTCGATGATTCACCGTATAGATAATAATATATGTTTATAGACCATTACTAGTATATTGTAAAAAAAGAAATAATTAATTAATAATAAATTAAATCATTGAAATTTATACAATTCAAGGAGTTTAAACAAGTCATATGATCATATAAGAGTCCACGTAAATTGGGGTGGTGATCAAAGATGTATGAGAAGAGTAGTGGTGGAACAAATGAAATCCTCACAACATACTTATGCTTTGCCAAACATTACTCTAAGTATGTTGTTTGTTCAACCATTACTCATCCTTATACATCTTTGATCACCACCCCCAATTTACATGGACTCTTATATAATCATATGACTTGTTTAAACTCCTTGAATTTTATAAATTTCAACAATTTAATTTATTATTAATTAATTATTTTCTTTTTTATAATATACTAGTAATGGTTATATACTCATCCAGTATATTATAAACCAAGTGTATAGTCTAGGATCTACAGTGGACTCAATCGATGTTCCTTAATTTAATTAATTATCACATTTATTACTATATATTGATTTTTGGACGATTATATCGATCCGTACACTAGAAACCATCAATTATATTGATTGTCTAGCATTAACAATGATCCCATTCGATGGTAGACCCTATAGACCACTCATTTTATCTAGTATATAACCATTAAATCGATGTGAGACCAGATCAATTATCTATGATAATATATGAATTTGTGTGTGTGCATGTGTGTGTATAAAATATCTCCCATTAATTAATTATTAAAGCAATAAACTGTCGCATTCATCTTCTAACAAATTTGCAAAATTCAAAAATCATAAAAGGAAAACTTTTAATAGATTTGCAAAATTAATTGTTTAAGCAATCTACCGTTGCATTCAAAAATCGAGACTTTCCTATGGCTTTTCATGGCATGTTCAACATCGCAATTGTGATCACCAATGTACTTGTAGATGTAAAATCTGCTCGAGCATTCATACTTCCTCGTCCGCAACATCCAAACACAACTAGGACATACACATTTCACCTTAAAGTATTTACTACAACCCTTTAACGTAGGAAAATCAAAAGACTTTCTCATCGACGCTTCATCCAATAACATTTTCAACTCTTTCTTACTACTGAATGTTTGTTCTTTGTAGAAATTAGTTCCATCGGAGAAGGAATGGTTAGGTTGTGATCCAAATCCGTACTATCCACACTTTTCTTAAAAATATTTTAGATCTTCCACATCCATTGGATGATCTTCCATATCCATTGGATGATAATCCATATTCATTGAATGAGCATTCATGCTCTCATGTTCAACTGAATCATCATCGTCGATTGCCGATTGTGGTGGTAGGAGTGGGGCTATATTCATTTGTTCTACCAGAGATCTTTCGATGATATTTATCCTTAATATAATCCTAGAGCCATCGGCAGCAATATCCAACATGTACATAGCCACCTGCCTATCATTCTTTATGAATATGAGATGCATTTTTCCCCTCCCATTCATTACACAGTTAATCATCAAGTCGCTTGGCTCGCAAGATAATTTCCCACTCTCAATTACGCTTGCAATCATGTTATCGTATGAACCATTGCGACACAATGCAATGGGCACTGTCACCTTACTAAAAGATTTTCAATTTCAACACTTGGTAGTCTCCTCCCATACTTTCATATAATCACCACCAGCAATAACAAATTCTTCTACTACCATTATAGACTACATTGGTCGATCCTATATTAAGGTCTTGGTCTATAACGGGTCGATGACTGATAAAAAATTCGTACAAAAATGTGAATGAACGAAATCGGGTTCTTATCAATGCTCTCCTAGCTACTGAAATGGAGAAAGAAATTTATAGTGCTTCTAAACTAATGTAATCTATCTAATAACGAGTTATGCAGTGATTTTGAAAGCTTCTCAAGCTTGTAACAATGGTGGAAAAATATTTTGTGAGAGATAATAGGGTAACAATGGAAGCAATGAGCAAGATAATGGTGATTTTCAGTTGTGAGGAGGAAAAAGTCACCGGATCGGAGAAATTAGGTAAAAAATGGGAGCATTTTTTGTGGCTTCATGGAGAATTTATTTTATTTTTTTAGAAATTAAAAATTAGATTTTTGTTGGATGAATGGGGGGACTAAAGTGTAATATTAAAGACTTGTGTACTGAGTTTGGATGATTTTTGGAAGTCACATGGATGACATCATAAATGTGTCTATCCACTACATTTTTTCAAACTTGTGTCTAAATGTTACATTATGTTGTAAAAGTGGCTATTGAGCCAAAACACCCTAGTCACTACTAGATCATATAGAGGCAAACTCATTGAAGAACATGTTGGGTTTGAAATCGAGAGGGCATCGTGCGGAAGCTATTAGTTGCAACTTATGGTGACAGTAAATCAGATGACAAATAAAACTATACTAAAACATAATATTATTGATATGATTCGGCCAATTGGCCTACATATTAAAAATTAAATCAAAAGCATAAAAACTATTTGGAGAAATCTCCTTCTAAACAAGACTCTTAAAAGACTACATTGTGGATGCTATTGTGTTAGGAAATGAGAAGAGAGGTCTTCTATTTATAGAGGTCCAAAATTTTTCCTCTAAGCAAGAATAAATCAAATATGGTAGAGTTTTATATTTTCCTTTTAGGAAAAGTAAAAGTAATTATGGTATTACTTTTTTTTTCCTTCCAAGAAAAGTAAAACTTAAATTTGGTAAGAAAATCAGGGTAAAAATTCCTAAAAAATCTCCCCTTTTGGCTTGATTTTCTTGACAAAACTTGATCCGTCTTCTTCATATTACGTGCATGATTTTTGTTCTTCACATAAACTTCATCACTGCTGCTCGGCATGTTTAAAAATGGAGCCCTTTCGGGTTGAAAATATTGGAGTCCTTTCGGGTTAAAAATGAGCCCTTTGCAGGGTTAAAAATATTTTTATTTTTAAATATGTAGCAGCAGGATTGTTGAAAATATGGTTGAAAAAAGTCTCCACATGTAGTATTTGGACTTCTTGTTTTCTTTTTGACAAAAAATCTTCATTACCGCCAAGTTGGTTGCAACTTTGATCTTGACATGTCTTCACTCTAAACCATCAGACCTTTGAACCATAGGCTCTGATACCACTTGTTGGGCTCGCAATCATCAGGGCATCATGTGGAAACTTGTAGTTGCAAATCATGTAGGCGATAAATCGGATGACAAATAAAACTAAACTAAAACATAATATTATTGATATGGTTTGACCAATTGGCCTACATATTAAAAACTAATTCAAAATGCGTAAAAACTATTTGAGAGAAAATCTCCCCTTAACCAAGATTCTTTGATTACTACATTATGGATGATGTTGTGTTGTGGTATAAGAAGAAGGATCCTCAATTTATAAAGGTAAAAGACATTTACTCCAAGAAAGAGGTTAGCCAAATATGGAAGAGAATTATATTTTCTTTCAGGAAAACTAAAAGTAATTATGGTATAACTTTGACTTTCCTTCAAAGAAAAATAAAACTCAAATTTGATAAGAAAATCAAGGCAAAAAAACTAACAGAACAAAGGGAAAAATAGGAAACCAAACAAACATATTTGTATCAACGAAAAACAAGATTTGAAAAAAATAAGGGAATGAGCATGGTTAAAATAGGACCTTTAAACTAGTGTGATGCCGTGGAGTGTGTGCATTGTGACTCAGGGAATACTGGGGATATCATTCATTTATGTTTTGAATGTTCCTAGAGTAGAGGAGCTTTGGCAGGCTGTGGTTAACTGTACTGGGATCAACATTCCTCAGCAAAGTGTACAAGGGACAATCCAGAAGATAATGTCTAAGAGATAGTGTAGACTCAAAAAAGAGATCACTATGGTTATATGTGGTGCTGTGATTTATCATGCATGGCCCATTATTGACCCAATTTTGGGCCCGGAGTTTTATATTGCAATATGGATCTAATTTTACTTGTAATGAAGTGTAGATTATTATTTTGATAGCGTGATGACATTTTGTGATCGTGGAGCAAACAATTCAAGAATTGTGGTTCGGGTTTGAGGTAGGCTTCGATCTACTTTTCTCTATGAGATTGTGTATAGTATATATTTCATGCTAGGTAGGGATTATAAGATGTTGTTATGACTAGTGTATCATGACTTAGCCTATTTAGGGAAATTGGGGTAGAAATGTGCCCCAAACTTTAGCATAGGATACTTGTTATGGGCATAGAATCCTACTACCCTTGATTATAAGCATGTTAACCATAGTTTGATGATTAAGGATCCTTTAGTATAAAGATTTACCATTTGACTTAGTGATTATTTCCCGATTATATCCTTGTAGTGGCCTATACCCTTGATTACTGCAGTTTCCCGACTTATGAGGCTTAATTATGTTAGTTATGTATTGTTGGGCCCGAGGCTGTAGTTACGATACCAGTTGAACTACAGGTGAGTATTCTATCCATAAGAGGACGTGATTATAGCTTATAGACGCTTAGGTGCTTATAGTGGTTAGGGGTCGCAATGGGGCGGTGCGGTGCGAATTTTTTCTAAAACCCGTAAATTTAAAAACAGTCCCACCTCGCATGACCTTTAAACCCACATAAACCCACCACACATCATAACCGCACATAACTGCAACACATTTTTGTTTTTTTAAAAAAAATATTTGTAACTCCACTAAAATTTATAACGCTAGTAAAGCTATAGTATATATTTCATCTTACATAAACCAAATGATTGTTTAAGTCCTTGCTACAGATAGTAAATCACTTTGCCATATGTAGCTTATTTAATTGAAGGAAAAAACTCTTAAATTTGTTTTAATATTTTTGAGTTATAAAATTGTTAATTTGTAGTGTTATACATGTCGATTTAAGTATCATATAATTTTAAGTGAAGAATACATATAATTTTAGGTAAATTCACGAGAATAATATTAATTTTTAATTTTTTTTGTTTAAACCCGCATAGACCCGCAACTCGTCCCGCCTCGCATAATTTAGGAAAAACTTATTTCAACCAGCCCCGCCCCCGCCTCGTACCTGCATAGTATAAAATCAGTACCGCCCCGTATAGCCTAAAACCCACACCGCACCGCACCTGCACCACCCCATTACCATCCCTAATAGTGGTATTGTTTGGATACTGGTGATGGCATGCACACTTGTAGGTGCATTCAGGTTCACTTAGTGGTACAATTCCAACCAAAATCTTGATTTTACTACTGTTTTCTAAAAAAGGATTTATTCCCTCTTTTTACTTTTAAAATAGATTCTTTTACGACGGGATTCATATCACCTTATTTAATGAATTATGAGGTTTTGGAACTAAAAATGTTATTTTAGAAATTCGACCGAGGCTGATTCTGGTCCATTATTGATCCACTCATTTTACCACTACTATTTACTTTGGTCGAGGGAGATTCTAACCCTGTCTATATTATTACATTGATTTAATCCTGAACTTGATCTCTGGCAATGGATTTACAGACTTACACTATTTTAGTCACGGGTTGAGTCCGTGCACTTATTATATTTATATATATATATATATATATCTGGTAGGTAGATTGATTATGATGGTTACTGGAAGTCCTAGTTCAGGACCAGGCAATGTATATGGATATCCCGAGTCCCCTGGGGGCCCTTTCTTCCATGAGCCACAGTGCCAGAGAATGATGGTCGTCGTAGTTTCTACCTTTGTGAGCTACTGAGCTGGAGGAGGTGTATACACTTGTTATGTTAGGGCACTTGGATTGGCTTGGTATTTATGGTTTATGTTGCATTCATTCATTCATGTGCATTGCCTATCACCAGTATGTTGTTTGTGCCTGTATCTATCGGTCTTATGGGGAGTCGTATAGGTACAGGTTATGATTGATGTTTGTTGAGTGCTTTCGTGAACCTTCCACGCTTATGAGGGCTCGATTAGGTAATTGTTTGCCCAGACTAGTCGGTTACTTATTTATTGATTATTATGGTTAGTTCATGGTAGGATGATTATGGACTGATACACGAGATTGGCGGTACATTTCTGATTCCCTTCTCTATTATGGTAAATTACATTATTGACAGTTACCTCACAATTAGACATTATGGTTATGGACCCTGATTAGGCTATAGTATCTTCCCCACTTGGTTATGATCATTGAGATGTTAGGTGGACTCCCTCAAGATGTTGCCAGTGATTTAGTCATATATGCATATATATATATGGTATTACTGTATATCCCTATCTTTCCTTATCTATTCATATTGTATATGTATCCTTTGGCCTAGTATTACTACTATATATCCTTCTTTCACTTTTTATTTGTAAATTGGCTGGTGATATTCGGTACAACACTTTAGTTTCTGAACACTGTTAGAATAGGATAGTTTATCCTTGTTGCCTGATAGCATTATCGTGTTTATTTTCTCGAATAGTTGCCTGTAGTTTATTTTTCTTCTTTACATGTTATTTATGCCTGCATTATATCTGGAGCTCAGTCGATCGATGCCTACTGAGTACCACGTGTTTGGTACAATACACTTCTGCAGCCTGCAGATCATAGTACGAGTTAACATTATTGATGTGTGCATCATACGGAGCAGTCATGGATCGGAGATTTGGGGTGATCTCCTGAAGCTCGGAGTTGTTCCTACTCTCTCTCTTATTGTTAGACTAATCTCTATATTGTATTCAGAGACATCTTTGTATCTATGTTTATCCTGTATTTCACTTTTACTCTTGTTGTATTATAAGCTCTTATACTAGCTCCACCAGGTTTTAGGGTGATAATAGTCTTCTTATTTTATGAATTCTACAGTTTTCTTCATTTCTCTTGGTATTCTATTACTAGCTATTTCGGACTATGGGTTGGCTTACCTCTGGTGGGTTATTCTTGAAAGTATTTATCATATATTTTATAAATAAATAATAAAAACTAACAAAAAATGAATTAACTGGGGGGGGGGGGAATCGAGCGATAAAAAATACACTTAATTTGTTTAATTTTCTTTTAGGAAAACGATCCAAATAGAACCACAAATACCCTTTACATATCAGCATATTTTTGACGTTAATGCATACAATGTTGGTCCTTTAATTTAGTGGTGGCAAATGGATGAATTAGGTCAGGGTTCAAAATAGATTGAACAAAAACGGGTCAAAGTCCAAATGGTTCATATTCCATGCGGACCAAGAACAAGCTTGGTCATAATGTGCAGGTTGTAAACGAATCAGAATTTTTCACCCTTTCTAAGCAAATTGAAAATCTCATGAGAAAATATTAGATCAAGGTCTAAAATTATGTAAGATAATTGTAATATTTACCCTGTAGGGAAGAGAAATAGATGAACAAACACTAGACCTGAGCCTAGTGTTGTCAGAGTCCAAATCTAAGTTGTGCGGACACTTCACTTCGATGTAGCATCCGTATCGAATTCTCCAACAATACACTATTTTTGAAGAATTTGACACACACCGATTAATATTTTTGAAGAGTGTGAGCACCATAGGTCCAAATGACTAGCTAGTTGAGGAATAACATTAGATCAGTGGTGTTATGCAACAATGCAAAGGAGAGAGCTTGTGTCTGAGCTAACACAATATTCATGTTCTCCAAACATGCTTCTGATCAATGTGCATCAACATCATTTTCTTATATATAGAATAGTAAGGTAAAAATGTAAACAATTCAATTGAATAGGGAATATAGATCTTGTTCAAACTGCAGAAAGCACACGACTTGCAAGTCATTGTGTGCCACACGGCTCAATGTGAAACATACAAACCCAAATCTAATTTCAAGTCGTGTGGTATCACACGCCTTACATCAATTTTTTTTAATTCAAGGTGTGTGGCACCTCACGCCTTGCTAGAGAAAAAAAAACTGCCAAACGACATCTATTAACGGATGCACTAATGTGTGGGGTGTCCCGCGCTTTTTCCCTTTTGGAATCTTTCAAATTTTAGTTGCTCCTTTGAAATTTTTGATGAAAAAAGTTGTCCTTTAGGCTCCGAACTCATAATTGTGGTGCCTAGCACCAACCACTCCAATGAGTTGGCTTGATGCTATTCCTTTAAATAGTCTTAACTGAAACCAGTCCATAGCTAAATTCTTGAGTAAATTTCACGGATGGTCATTCAGATTTAATAGAATTTGTAACCAACAATTAAGGTTTCCATGTCATGTTTCAGGCAGCAACCAGAGTGATTTTTGCGATAGCCAAAACGAAGTAAAATAATTTGTGTAACTAAAAAAAAAAAAAAGTAACCTTTATGTAATGAATAAATGAATGATCACTCATGAAACTTACTCCTAAATTTGTATATATAGGAAGTTACTATTTTGTTTTTATATCTAGCTTCATCTTTTTCCTTAATGTTCCAATTCAATTTAAACTATTTGTTCCCACTTCCAATAGGGGTGGGCATGGTATGGTATTATAAGGTATTTAAAACTTTGGTATGATAATTTTGGTATTCCTTTTTTTAAAAATACTATTCCATTACCATACCAAATTAATTTGGTAAGGTTCAGTGTTTTGAAGTTTGATTTCAATATTTTGCGGTATGGTAAATCGATAACCATAGCTTGTTCAACTTCGAGTCTATTTTTTCATATAATAGAGTATTATGACTTTGCCTTTTCAAAAAATAAAAACATCTCAATTGTATAATACTAACACATTACATATATAGAAACATATATTCAAAATAAAGTACAAGCAACTCCTCTTATTAATCAATTACATAAAAAGACATTTCAATCAAGATAGAGTAGTCAAAGTTTCAACGGCTAAACATTTAGTTTTATACTAATACTAGGTTGTATATTTGCTACTATTTTAAAATATATATCTAAATTATTTATGTAACTTTATATTTTGGTATGATATTCGGTATTTTGGTATGGTATTTATAAGTATCGAATACCGTATCAAATACCCAAAAAAAATTAAAATGTATACCATATACCATACCAAATATTAAAATCACGGTATCAAAAATTTTGATTTGGCATGGTAATTCAGTATATTCCATACCATGTCCACCCCTACTCCCACGTATCCATATAACTTTCAAACATAAAGTTTAGAAGTGAACAAAGTCATATAACTTTCAAACACAAAGTTTAGAGGTGAACAAAGTCAAATCGCAAATTGTACCAAACAGACAAATAGAGTAAAGTCGGAAAAAAAAATTGACTAGTGACTTGGTTTGATTTGGTCTAGTATTTAAAAATAAAGTGATCATAAGTGATATGGTTTGGTGTTAACTTAAAAAAGTCAACTTGAGACCAAACCAACCCGATACTATACATATAATTTTAAGATTCTTTCATACATAAAAAGTATTATTATAATATATTTTATATATTTTTCTTTTAACTATGCTATAGTTTTTATTTTGTGTAAACAACATAGATTCCTACAGTTTACTACCTAATTACACTCTCTCCCTACTCTTTTCATAATAACACCAAAACTCAAAATTTCAACATCCGGTTACATAACTTTCTATCGTGATACATAACTTACCGATACACTAACTAACTAATTGACTTTAAAAAAGGAATATAACGAAAATCGTGTGAGTAGCCGAGCAATCAATGCGATCACAATTTTTATACATATGTTTAATCCCTGAAAAATAGTAACAGCATCAGAAATTCAAATTTCAAACACCAGGTGAAGCTCCTTCAATCAAATTCTCCCAAAATCCTTCCAACTCTATTTTTTAATTTTGAATTATTTCATTCCGATACAAGAATCTAAAATAGTATATGAACGATACAAAAGTGAGGGAATTATTATTGGAGAAAGTATTTCGTATATGAAATTGATTTCGACAATTGCAGCCAAATTGGAAATTGATGAATCAAGACAAAAAATTGACTTTTGATACATAATTGAAGGCAATTCATCACCAATGGGGATTCGTAACAATAATGGAGTGAAGCTTTATGTTGAGTTGAAGAAAAGTATTCACGGATTTATAATGTATCCTTTGTTCATTACTATGAATGATAAATCATCAGATGAGCTATTTTTTTATGGAGAGACTGAAGTTGTTGTTTGCGTAGAAGGAATCAAAACGGATGTACTTGCACTTGCTATTGTTGAGTCGAAAAATGAGTACTCGTTATATATTTCAGAAATTGAAACTGAAAACTTCATCAGTGATTGCAAAAATAAAATAGTTAAGGAGAATCAGCTTTACAAGGATAAAGCTACGCTTGTGTCTGTAATGGCGATGTATGCCTTAGATCATAACTTTAATTTCAAGACAAAGCGATCTGACAAGATATGGTTGTTTATGTATCTGGTTAGATACTTGTTGTACAATTATATGTATTACATATTGCATTGTTGATAAAGATACATCAGTGCTTATGTATTATGACTGTATTTAACCAATAAATTTCTGGTTTGTCTGATACATTAGGAATAGACACCGACTGATACATTAGTCATACTAAAAAAATAAATGTTCATGTTTTTATATTTACGATACATTACTTATTATGCTGATGGTATGTGTAATGCCTTGGTTGAGATATACTGGATTGTTTTTCTTTTTGCAGCTATGTCCTGAACTGTTATGGATGCTGAAGGCATATTATCTGAGGAATTCTGATCTCTTTAAAGTTAGAACGTTCAACAAAGTACATACATGTCTAATGAGTGATAAGGTTTTAAAACAAGTGCAAGCTATAACAACATTTGTTAGTAACTTTACATCCCCGAAGTTAGTGAATCATAAGAGAAAACACACTCCAAATGACATAACTGAAGAGATAAAAGCATCTTATAGGGTGGATATTAACAATATGAAGGCAAAGCGGGCTAAAGAATGTGCAATAGAGATGCTAAGGGGTGGACCAACTGATGGATATAGGCAAATGCCAAGATACATTCATATACTAAACACTGTGTATCCTAACTCGCACATTAGGATGCATAAGTCAGCAGAAAATGAATTTATGTATCTGTTTTATAGCTTTATATCCATTGATGTGGGGGTTCCAATTTTGTAGACCCGTAGTTGTCATTGATGCGGCTTATTTGAGTGAAGCATACAAAAGAATGTTTATTTAGGCGAGCACTCTTGATGGTGCAGGTATGTCAACTGATATGTCTTAAATGAACTTGTTTGAAGATTTTAATAATTTAATAGTTAAATATAATGTATACGATTCGCATAAATAACCAGAATTCCATAAGCTTCATCAACAAATAAATGGATATTTTTTGTTGTAGTTTCCATATTGACAATAGCATAAGATACAGAGAATGACAGTTCATGGATGTGGTTTTTTCAACAGTTTAGAAATGCTTTTGGAGAGCGTGAAAATATGTGTATTGTATCGTATCGCAACACAAGCATAATCAAAAGTGTAAGCATTTTGTATCATAATATCCCTTAGTTTGCATGCATTTGACATTTGTAGAGGAATGTGTGCACAAACTTTTGCAGGAGAAAAAATAGACTTAGTGACATATACTATTCAATGGCCAAGGCTTACAGAAAAGAGGATTTTGATTACCTTATGGCCAAGGTAGGAAAGGTGGATCATAGGGTACAGGAATACCTTTATAACGTTGGTTATGAAAAATGGTCAAGAGTTCATGCACCAATAAATAGAGGTAGAATGATGACTTCTAATATTATTGAATGTATCAATGGTTGTTTGGTAGAGGCGCGTGAATTGCCTATCTTAAGATTTCAGGAACAAGCACGAATATTATTTGGATCATGGAATTGCAAAAATAGAGACATAGCATCGTATACAAAGACAATATTAGGAAGAAGATTCGAAGAAATTCTACTTCTTAATAGAGTGAAATCTTCTCACATGACGGTATGTTTTTAGAGATAGATAAATTATTTTTTGGTTATGTATCTTTGAGTAATTTGTCTGCTTTATGAAATATATGTTTTTTTTCAGAATCAATAAACAACATTTTGTTTAATAAGTTGGATTCAGTCTGATACATAACTTATATTTATGTATCAGCTCACTGACTGGACATAATTTTGCAGGTTAAGGTTTCATCAAACTATGTCTACTCTGTTAACGAATCTGGTAGAAGGTATATTGTGTACTTTGCGAGTCAAATATGTAATTATGGGAGGTTTCAACTGTAACGACCCAAACCGTCATTACATGTGAAAACTCCCCAAAAATAATTTACAATAAATAATAGGCTCAAAATGGATCAGGAAAAAATTTTAATCAGAGAGAAAATTAGGGCCTAAGGGAATTGGGCCAGGAGGCCCAATTATGGATTGGGCTTGTAACACCCCGTACATTTCTGAACCAACTTGACAACATTGAACAATGTTTACTTAGGTGTCGAGAGCCATAAGTATGTATTTTGTAGTGTCATTGATGAAACATTTGATATTGGGCCTAATACATATGATTAGACCTTTGTAGGAGGTGTTTGTGACTTCGTGGAGAAATTGTGGGGTGAAAAATGAGGCTTGGAGGACTTCCAAGCAATGGATATTAAGGTTAGGAGGTAAGCAAAATACTTGAACTTGAAGGATCTAACCAAATCCGTAAAGAAAAGCCGAAGAAAGGAAAAAAATCACATTTTGGGTGTGGGGGCGCGCCCAGGGGCGTGCCAGGCCGCTTCTGGCCGAATTTTTTTGGCACAGGAAGCCCTGGGGCGCACCAGGCCGCCTATGCCAGAAATTTTTCTGGCATAGGCAGCATTGGGGCGCGCCAAGCGGCGTGCCAGGGTGCTTTTCGCCAAAATTTTACTTCGACTATTATGATGTATATAAGACTTTTGAGTCATGGTATCATTACTACTCTTGAGGGCGTTTAGCATCCGAGTTGGGGTTAATTCTTCATCACAAGTATTTTAGCAAATTATGTCCAATTAAGCCATGAGTGGCTAGAATTCCTTATTTTTGAGATTGAGGCTACGAATATGAATTGCGTGAGTCGAACATTGTTGTAACATGTATGGAATTATTTAAACATGACATAATTGGAGATTACACATTGAAAAGATACTATGTACAATTGGGCTCAATTTGAGGCCGAAAGAGAGGCAAAGTGCAAGGCCCAAAGGGCAAATACCCATTCTTCCAATGTTGACCAAGTAAACATGATATTAAATGCCAAGAAGTGGATAAGGATGAATTGAGGGACTATATAAAGGCACAAATCATATTTTTTATTCATTCCAACTCTCATGCCATTTCTAGATATTTCCAAACACTTTCCCTCAACTCAAACCCTAAGGCAACCCTTCTCTTTGGTAACGATCATCACTTTGCAAGCCTTGGTAAGTGTCTACTCTCATGGATTAATTTATTGTACGCTTAAGATGGTGTGTATATCATGATGGTTATGTTGGCAAGATTGAAAAGGACACTTTTGCCCTTTGGTAAAAGATGTGTCATCTTTGTGAATTAAACTTGAAAGGTGAATTGTGGTTTTGATGAAAGTGCATGGTATGGATGAAATATCAACATGTATGTTGTGATTATGTTTCTAAACTTGTTATTTTTCTATAAGTGTAAATTATGGAATTTTGGCCGATATGTTGTTATGAGGTGTATTGAGGTGAATTGATGGAGTAATTGTGACGTCGTGCTAATGAAGAAATGTAAAGAATAAACTTGGCATGAAATGCTATTGGGTTGCGATATTTTGGTCAATGTTGGGCGTGTTGTGGTGTTGTTAGTATGACAATTCTGTAAATGGTGTTTAAAGGATGAAATGATGCTATATAGCAGTTACGTAACTTATTGTCATCTTATGCACTTGTAAGGTGGTTGATTGTTAACGTAAGCCCCGTTATGTACTTGGATTGTAGATTGAAACGTAAGGAAGGAGATGGACTATTGTATTCATATCTAGTCTTGTATATTCATTCTTGGAAGTGAAGGTATTTAAGGTTACTCTTTTTGTATCCTTCTGCAACTCCTAGTATTCACATTGATGTTGTACTAGTTCATTCCGAAATGTCCTAAGGTATTCCAATTTCGGATATCAATTATGATTAATTACATACTCCTTACTCATTGATCAATACTGATTTGCATAACTCATGTTCTTATGCTTATGTTCCAAACTTCCTATAATGTAACGTTCTAAAGTTCTAAGGTTCCAATAAAGTATTGTTACCGATGTATCACTCTTAAAGCTAAAAGAATGAAGTAATGTATAATTAATTGTATCCATGGGGTGATATAAACACCTGCATGATGATATCTATAGGGTGAAGGAAACACCTGCATGATGACTATCCCAACATTATGGGTGTATACATGTGGTGAAATGAATACCTGCATGACGATATTATTTTCCCACTGATCAGTTGGGCCCGGGCAGTATATGATTAATGATTGATGAAGTAAAGTAAGGTAATGTAGAGAAGCAAAGAAAGTAACGAAATTAATATGCGTAGTTCCAAATATATAGATTGATGGCTTATCCATATTGGGCATTCTCTTATAATTATATTTTTCTAATTAAGTTCTTATGCACCGATACAGTTTCTTATAGCCTTACATACTCAGTACATCCTTCGTACTGACCCCCTTGGGGGACTTACCTTACTTGCTGCAGGTACAGGTACTAGTAGACCTCCACAGTAAGCTGCAGGTCATCTACTGATCTTTGGTGAGCTCTAGTTGGATCGCGGCTTTTCGAGTCACAGTTGTATATTGGTTTTGGTATTGTAGATGTTGTGTAAAGCGAGGGCTTGCCCCGAATTTAGGCTGGTTATGTGTGTACTTCTGTTATAGGCTTTTGTAGACATATGTGGGTATGTAAATGTAAGATACGTATGTCCATCTTGACTTGATGGCTCTAACAGCCAAGTTTCTTATATGTGTATATTATATGTTCCATGATTTCCGTTATTAGCATTTTATGTCCTTACGTGGGGGTGATGTTCCTGATGGCATGCATATGAATGGACATGAGTAAAGATTGGTCCTCTCGGGCCTTATCGTCTTCGGGTGCCAGTCCGCCTCGTTGGAACTCGGGGCATGACAAGGCTGGACTGCCAGTAACCTTTGCCATGGTCAGATAACCATTGCAGCGGTAAAAAGTAGTAGCCCAGCCAAGGGATTTTTAAAAACCCTCTTTCTTTTTATTTCACTAGGTCATCCCCTTCCTTTAAAAATACTCTGAGAAATCCTATCTCCCCAACCATGAGATTTCAAAGGTCAAGGTTCATGAGAGCGGTTTTGAGACACATCCGGAGGGAACTCAATATGGGAATTAGTCTAGCACTTGCAGGACAACTCACTCTTCTCCGTAGCAGTATATTTTTCCTAAGAGGTAAGCTGAGGTTTATTTTGTAGCAACTAGACTTGGGATAGATGCATCTAACGTTAATAGTAATGTCGGAAATATCATGCATTAGGCCTTCAGGCACGTAGTTGGATTGGAGGACACTTTGAAATCCAGTTAGGCCTAAATATGATCGTATAACTATACATTATATTGATATTTCAATTATGATAAGAGACAGACTGAATGGCGGAGTGAGTGCGCGTAGTTAATATATTTCAGGGCTTGAATATAGTGGGAAATCAAATGAGACAGCACGGAATAGAAAAAAGTGAAAACTACAAAACTCAATAAATTCTAAATGTCTTAATTGTTTAGATTACACTAAAGGAAGTGGCTAAAAGGTGAGGTATGGATCGTTGGGGTCAGTAATTAGAATAAGCAAATCTCGTGATTGATGAATGAACAAAAAGAGGTAATATTGTGAAGTAAAAAATAGAATCCTCATTAAAGACAATTAGAAAATATTAAGGGTTAACGTGAAATGTGTGAGGTTAGGATGTGGATAGAGAGGAAGTGTATGATAAGCATGAACTTGGGCTACAGTAGCCCGTAAGGATGTATGGCACATGGTGGTGGTGGACATATGTATGTATAGACCAAGGTCACTGATTAAAATGTGTTAGACGATCGATGTAACATTTAGACTGGCCTGGCCCGTGTTTGTTGTGAACTGAACATCTGCAAATATCCTTGCATGATTTATGAATTATTGATTTTATGCATGCATCCATATGCATTGTGATGATGTTGTTGAGATTTGGGTCGGGTACCATGTCGGTACGAATATGATTTATTATGATATGGGTCGGGTGTATGGATATAACTTATTATGATATAGGTCGATACCACGCCGGTATGAAATAATGTTGATGATGGTGATGAGACTGATGAGAAGGGGTGAGGAGAGATGATGTGCACATCTTGTATACATGCATTCATTCATATGTTTGAACATGATTCTATTTTATAGATGTTCTTATACATGTTCTTATTGTGGTAAGTGATAGAAGATGGTTTATGGATGTACGTAGGTCTCGTGTGTAGGCCGAGCTGGGGATGAGTATCTATGGTTCCCTAAGAGAATCGATTAATGTAGGACATGATTTGGTAGAATTCTATTTTCATAGTGATGTGGCATTGTGATGTCTGAGATAGTGAGTACCGAGAGGACTAGGGTGGATGCAGATTAAAGATTTATAGGTACCATAAGAATAAGTCGGTATGGGAGGAAAATGTATAGTTTGAAATAGGTAGTCAAAGGACAAAGATATACAAAAATATTAATGGCAGGTAGGTTATAGAGATGCTAAATTAATAAGTTAAGGATTCCTTAATTGGAGATTTAGAACTAGAACTTTACTTGATGTTATAATTTTCTGTATTTATTAGTGATGTTATTTATTTCTAACCCTGGTCGGCCGATGATGCTTACTAGTATGTGTAGTTATACTAATGCTACACTTACTACACCTCTACTCGGGGGTATAGCAATGGTGCAGGTCAATTGGAGTTTCTATAGTAGCAATGCTGATCACTCAGCAGAAACTCCTACTATTTCTATTCTACATGGACGATGTATCGTGGATTTCCCTACTTCTTAGCTAGTGCTTTTGTACCGGTTTAGGCTAGGTTCTGGGGAGTCACTTGTAGTTGTTTTTTGCATTTATGTTTCATATTGTATGCATTAAAAACAAGTCATGGAACGAATTGATTTAATATTCATTTTTGAACTAATGAGTCGTTATTAATCTGATAGACAACATGGATTAAGTGAACATTTTAGTAACTTTCGCATTGGTTTAATGGTGGGATATTCAGGGTTATCCTATCTGGAGTAGGTGTAGGTAGGTGCTCAGCACGATCCGGTGGGTTGGGTCATGACAAAGATAGTATCAGAGCCCAAGTTACCAGTCTCCCAGTATAAGAGCAAATGTTCAGTAGAGTCCTACGGATTGGTCTATTAATGTCCACATCAAATCTAAGGGAGCTATAAGGCATCTAGGAATCTATCTCACTTTTTTCTTTCTTATCGTGTCATCTCAATGTCCTATCCCCTTGTTGAGTCCAATTGGTATCTAGTCGATTCCAATTGGTATCTCGATCATCACAATTGGAACTAGTTTGTCCCAATTGGTATTTCTTAACATGAAAGGGTCAGAATCGAATGTCCTACGAATAGAGGCTAATAAGGACATAGGAAGTGGATTGTTATGTTTATTTGATATGGTTTTAACTACTTGTGGTGAGGCAATAATGTGTTAAAATGTGCTATGAGGATTATTGTTAATGGTGAGATATGGTAATTTTCTTTTTTATGCTTAAAACTCTGGAATATAAATTATTGACAGTATGTGTGTTGTGTGATGTGTAGCTAAGTAGACCTGTGGACGTAAGGACTGGGTGAGATCCCGAGAGTATCTTAATTTCTGCGACTTGAGCTACGGCTCATCTCATTGTGATTTGGAGTTCTACTTGACTTTTATCAAATCCCGTACGAACCACCTAGTGCTTAGTTGTTGGTGGGACACTTTTGAGGATAGCATATCGAGTAAGTAAGAAAATTGATGAAAGTGTCATATTATGTAATTTGATAGATGAAAAATTGTGTTGGTTGATGTTCGAAAGTAATAGAATTGCGAATTCCATCTATATTACGTATAAACAAGAGGTTATTACGCTATTAGAGCATGCATAAAAAGAGTATTATGTAGAAAAAGGGGACAGGGATTGGGTAAGAAGACGAAAGGCAGAGCTACTAGAGGCTACCGCTGTAGCAGTAAGATTAACCGATGTAGCGGATCCAAGCAGTCCCCTGCCAGGCATTCCATACTTTTATGGTTTTCCACTCGTAACGAGCAATCCTATTTTTGAGATATTAAAATGACAAAAATTCATCCAACACGCATTATAAGCAAAGATGATTATTATTAAGGAGAAGGGGGGAACATCCTAAAAGCAAGAAAAACAAAAAGAGTAATTGTTTGTTACAAGCCCAAAATGGGGGCAACCCAAATTCAAAAGCTTAAAACAGAAAAGACCGGGAAGTGGAACATCTAGCTGGTGGCGTTATCCCCAAGGCTTGCGGTATTGGAGCACTCCTCATCTATGTAGTTGAGGAAGAAGAACTCATCGGTATACTCTGCACTCAGCTTTGGAAGATTCTTTTCTTGGAAGGTACACGCGAACATGACCCAGATGGCATTCCACATCTTCACCAGTATACAGTCCCAGGAGAGGCATTTCTTATTCTCCTATTCTAGCTTCCTTCGGAGCTCAGCATAAGCTTGAGCCAGATCCACTGGGGCAGTATATATCGAAGGATCCAACCTCGACTGGGACATCTGTCCCTCTCCATGTAACCTCGCATAGCAGCAAGGTTGGTCGCCCAGTCGCTGGAAGGAATAAGTGTCTGAGAATGGGGAGCGTCTCCACGCCCACCAACTCTGCTGCTCTCACCCTCCTCTCCTGTCTTTCTCTTCTTCTTTCCTCCATCTCAAGTACTCTTTCCTCTAATGGGGTTATACGACATATCGCACTACTCCCAGATATCATGCTCTACCTGGGGAACACCCACCCAGTTGCACAGCTCTGTAATTAAGGAAGGTAAGAAAAGGTCACTTGCTGACCTCTCCCTAGCATAGAAGTACTGCAACTCATCCATTATCTGTACCCCCACAGTTACCTCGATCCCATCCATAGCGCACGCCACCACCATAGCTCGGTGGAACACAACATCCGTAACATTTCCCAAAGGACAGATCCTTTGAGACATGTAACACCCTGTACATTTATGAACCTATTTGATTACCTTAACATTTATGAAATTATTTAAACTTGAGTGGGCTGAATTAATCTTGTGTTAATAGGCTCAATTGAGGCCCAAAAATTAAGTAAGAAGACATGGCCCAAAAGAAAATTGACCCATTCCAAAAGTTGACCAAGTAAACACCTCATTTATTGACCAAAGTTTTTCTAAGGATGACCATGAGGGACTATATAAGGCAACAAAAATCAGATTTTCATCATAATACACTTGCGAATTCTAGATTTTTCCAAAATTATTCACTCCTCTCTCAAACCCTAAGCAACCACTCCCTTTGGACAAGATCATCTCTTTGCAAGCTTTGGTAAGTGTTTACTCTTATGGTTTAATATATTATATGAATAAGAGGGTGTATAAATTATGTGGGTTATGTTGACAAAGTGTTGAGCAGGCCACTATGTGTAAAATATTTCACTTTTGCTTAATCGGGGAAGGACTTGCCTTCTATGTGGTTTAAACTTGAAAGGGGACTTGATGGTATTGAAGGAAGTGAATTTTATGGATTAAATGTCAACATGTAGGATGTGGTTATGTCCCTAACTTGCTTTCTCTTTGTGTATGACTGGTGGAATTGTTGTTATGAAATTGTGCATGAAACCGGTAGTGTATTGAAAGGAGAATGTAGTTTGTGATGTTCATGTGTATTTTGGAATCATAATTGTTTTTTGGCATCAAATTTAACCTAAAATATTAAAAGAGAATCTTACTTATGGCCATGGACCATTTATTACAAAGATAGACCCAAAAGAGACCCATTTTAGCCGAATCGGGCATCCGCCCTCGCGGATGAGGCACCTGCGGGTGCAGGTGGCCCTGGACAGGGCCAAGGAGGCACCTACGGCTGCACCTCACCACCTGCGGGCGCAGGTTGCTCCTTAGGTCCTTCCAGAATTTCATTTCGCTTGTTTTTTATTCTCTTTGACCCCCAAGGCCCCTCTACCCTTCTTGGATGCAATCATCAACTTATGGTACCATTTGGATGGCTCTAAGGGGGTAGTCCGGAGGCATTTTGAATTGTATCAATTATGGATTGTTTTTAATGTGTTATGGTGAAAGGTATTTAGATGACTTGATGGCGTAAATGTGACGATATGTTAAGGAGAAAGTGAAAAGTATAAACTTGGTATGAAATTCCATTGGTTTGTGATGTCTAGGTTGATGTGTGGAGTGTTTTAGTGTTGTGGGTATGGTGATGCAGTAAATTGTATTGTAGGAGGGTGAAATGACATTATATGGCAGTCACGTAACTCATTATCGTCTTGTGCACTTGTAATGTAGTTAGTTGTTAATGTGAGCTCTGTTATGTACTTGTGTTGTAGAGTAACACGTAAGGAAGGAGATTAATTGTTATATTCACATATTGGGAAGATAAGGTATGTAAGGTTACTCTTTTACGTATCATTTGGCAGCACCTATTGTTCACATCGTTACCGCACTTGTTTCCATTTTGAAATGTTTCAAAGTATCTCATTTCAGGTTTGTTAGCAATTGCTATTCACAAGTCTCTTATTCAGTGAATGATGTTCCAAAGCTCCAAAATGTTATAACCACCAATGTATCAATCTCACAAAAGTAAAGAAATGAAGTAATGCATAGTTATTTGTTGTTTGAGTACGGGTGGCAGCTTTAGGGGCGAAAGCCTAGCTCAAACCGATCCTGAGATGATTGGATCAGGGGGCATTTCTGTGGTAGAAAGCCTAGCTCGAGCCAAACCTAACAGGGGGCAGCTCTGGGGGTGAAAACCTAGCTCGAGCCGAACCTGATATATTGATTTATGGGTGGCAGCTCTGGGGGCATAAGCCTAGCTCGACCGGATACCAATGTTATTCCCCACTGATCAGTTGGGCCCGGGCATTATATGATTGATGATGATAATGATATGAACGTAAAAAAAAAAAAAAAAAAGTAATAAAGGCAATGTACATAGTTCCACACATAAAGAACAGTGGTTTATCCATATTGACTATTCACTTGTATTTGATTCCATTGAGTTCCTATATTTCATGCAGTTGCTTATAGCCTTACATACTCAGTACATTCTTTCGTACTGACGTCCCTTGGGGGACTTACCTTACTTGCTGCAGGCACCGGAGCTAGTAGACCTCCACAGTAGGATACAGGTCATCTGCAGATTATTGGTGAGCTCCAGATTGGTTCGGGGCTTTCCGAGTCACTTGCACACATTTGTTTTGGTACTGTGTAAAGGTTGTATAAAGCGAGGACTTGTCCCGACTTTAGGATTGGTTATGTATCTGCTAGAGGCTTTGTAGACGTTGTAGGACAAACGAAGGAATGTATGACCATTTTGATGTGGAGGCCCTAATGGCCAAGTTTCATATCTATTTGAATGTTTCTCCATGACTTCCGTCTTTGACATCTTGTATCTGTATGACTAAATCTTGTTCACTCAGGGACATGCATATGAATGTACATGATCATAGGTTGGTTCTCTCGGGCCTTAACGGCTTCGGGTGCCAGTCTGCCCCAATGGGATTTGAGGTGTGACAGGACACCAGTTGTAATAAAATATTAGCCTCGACCGAGAAGTAGGCACTTTTGGTCCCCTTCTGATTGGACCACTTCACTTTGTTAGCCTTACCCTAGGGTGCCAAATATCACGCCGCCCACCTCAAGTCTGACTCCCAAATCTTGGCCTCAAAGGCTGCATTAGAGGGGTTGGAAACCCCTAAGATCTCATTGATAGTAGTGGTATCCACGAGCACATTCTCTCCCTAGATCAGGATGGTAGGGAGAGGTACTGCCCACTCCACCATAGGGAGTATCGTATAAAATTTCTAGACCCAGGCCAAGTTGCACTTCGAGACCGGCTCGGTCAGCATCTCCGATCCAAAAACTTTTAGTTGATCGCTGAATTCAGACAAACTTCCTCCAAATCATCCATCACGAACCCTCACTCATGGAGAAAGTTCCTATTGTGCCATCTCTCCTCATACCGGGTGCAGCTAGCGGCATCGGGAAATCTGAGGTAGGTAGGTTGTCGGGCCATGATGATCCTGTAAAAGCTACCAAAAACTAGTTTAGAACCATATCAGAACACCAAAGGAGAAAAGGAAACTTAGAAATTCAGAAAATGTAAAATTGGGGGCTTACTGCCCAATACCACAGCAGCATTAATTAACCACTGCAGTGGTAGCAGTGGAAACTTACCGCTGTAAAGTAAAAGTTACCGCTCCAGTGGTTTGTTGACTTTAAATCGTCAACCTCCGCTCCTATGGCGGATTTGCAACTTTTCTCTGTAATTTCAAAATTTTAGTACAGATCGGGCATAGGGAAGTGGGTATGAACCTTTTATACTAAAATGGGGGTGTGAAACACCCAAATCAAAAAAAAATAGTTAGAGAAGATGACCCTTCACCTTTCACCCCTTCCATGGCCAAAATCTACCATAAACTATGTTAATCTTATGTCTCAAATGTTGTAGGAGCATTGAAAACGTAAGAGAACTTAGCAAGCCGACTTCTATGTTCGAAAAACATCACCAAATTCAAGTTCAACAAGTTACACCCAAAACCACTTAAATTCTCTCTATTCTAACATGATCCTATGATTCTATAATAAGAAATGTATAGAGTAAGTAGAGGAGATGAAGAAAATACCTTGAATTCACATTGGGGAAGGTTTTCGCAGAGGGAGTTGAGAGAGTTTAGAGAATAGAGTGAAAATGGAGGAAAATTTCATTTTCCCCCCTATATGACTGCCACAAACCGTTGATGCGGTTGTTTACTGCTGCAGCAGTACTGTCGTAGAGGTACTAACCACTGCAATGTTCAATTTTTCCAAAAACCTAATTTCGTCCTGACCTTTTGTGTGTTGTGGTATCGTACCGTATTAAGGTAATCATTGTTGACACCTAATTTTTGCCCTCCCGAACTAAATTTTAATCCTGAGTTTCTTCAATTTTAAATAAAATCAAAATAATTATTTTATCCGGATAAATGCTTTCTAAAATATTTATTTGAGTTATACTTGTCAGCTAAGTGATGAATTATACACTTTTGTACTCATGTATATGAGATTGTATAATTTTCGTTACTTAAATAATTAATTTATCAAAAATTGATTTTTATCAAAACTATCTTAAAAGTTGGTTCAAGTAGTATAAATTTTAATTTCAATATAATTTACTCTGAAAAATAATTTATTTGGAAAATATTTATTTGATTCTACTAAACCAAGAAACTCGGGATTAAATCGGTACATAATTCGTTTCGGATTGCAATTCAATTTAGACGACTCATTAAATTTAGCCTTAATTAAAATCAAATTGGCCACAATTGCAATGCAATTGGCCAATTGATTTTCAATTTGGCCTAAATTTAAATGAATTGGACTAAACCATAAATCCTATTGGCCATTTGTTAAATGACCTAATTTCCACCCTCCCCCTTTCCATTTTCTTTTAATTCCTAACCAGCCCAATCCCCTAAATTCACCAGCCCAATCCCTTAAATTCACAGACCCTACCAACCCCTCAACCATTTGATCTCTATCTCCTTCACAATCTAACACCAAGAACAACATCAGTAAACAACAACAACATCGAACAACTCCAACACCATTGAAAACAACAACCTTCGACACGACCCGAAATAAAAAACCTAGACAAATTCGTTTCCCGCTCAACTCGCTTCATCTCTCCTTCAATTCGTACCAACCCATGTAATGGTCACGCGAATTTGTACCCGAGAATGTTCTAGAAGGTGTCCGGGTGTCACTCAAACGGCCATATTCCACGAAAATTCACCTCAAATTATGAAATCGTAATGTGATGGTACATATGTGCTTAATTTTCATTGGGTTGGGAGGAATTTCGAATTCCCCCAACAATTTCCAACTCGAAAATTCTTCAAGAAATCCAAAGTTGGTACAGAGGTGAGTTGTAAATCTTATCCCAATCCTTGAATTCGAGATATCTCAAAAGGGAATTCCCCAAATTACCCCCTATTTCTTTGTTCCCACATTGACGGGAACCACAAAAATCGACCCCAGCCTTTGTCTATATATATCCACACTGTTGAAGGAAGAAAGGAGTCTCAAGCGTTGAAAAGCTTTTGAGGAGAGAGTTTTTGATATCACAAAAACTCTCGAGTGAAAAAGTGTTTTTTTTTCAAAAAGGGTCTTTGTTTAAACCCCCGATCGGAATTCTTGTAAGACTCCGTTGAGCTTAGAATTCCGATAACAAGTCGTTTTTTCCCAGTGGTGGAGATTTCGACGAAGCTCGTAGTTCGGGATTGCTGCTCCAAAATAGGTGCAATTCCGCCGCCCCCCACCCCCCTCCCCTACTCTTTTTCTATTTGAATCTGTGAGACTATCTATTAAGTCATTTTGCTGCTTGTTGGATTTGGAGTATGCTTAATCCCTCTGTGCTTATGGTTTGATGCGTTTATGTGTTGCAAAATGAGTAATAACGGCATGTTCTGGTTTGTAGACATAATTTTTTATTATTTTTTTTTCTTCATGTGATTCTACTTGTTTTCTACGATTGAGAACCTGCAAATACATGCTTAATATGTGAACATCATTAGTTTTCTTGGTCTTGAATGTGTTGAAATCATGCCAATTCAAGTTCTTATCTTAAACTGTTTGGAATGGCTTCTGAATAATTGTATGGGCTTGTTGCTTAGGATGTATGGATAAAGTTTGCACCTTTCTATTTTTTTACCCATGGCATGCTTTAAGTTAATCAGTCTGTCTGAATCTGCGCGTTTAAGATCAAGTTACCTATCTTCTTTTTGAGTAGTCTGGCCAGCACGTTTAATTAGAGAAAAATCTGTTTAGCTTCTGTGATATCTCCAATCGAAGTTTCTTTTCGAAAGTAGCTTGAAATCACAGCATGTTTAAGTTTTAAAAGCTAGGTAATAAGGGCCTCTATTTGAAATTTAGATTCTTGTGTAGTTTGATATTCATTGTGTCCGTCATAGGTCGTTAAGGCTTTGCCTAAATTTTGAAAGTCATCATCGTTGTGAATTTATTTTGTTGAATTTTTAAGTCTAAGAGAATCTGTTGGCGATGAACTCCATATGGATTTATTTACCTGTGCTGATCAAAATCTTCTCCTATTTTCTCCTATTTGATTATGGACTTTAATACTCAATCAATTTGCTTTCTCATAATTCCTGCAAATGGCTAGCTCTTTGGGATAAGTTGTGCGAATATAAGTCATTGTTGAAATTGTTAAATTGAGTACATGACTCTACTGCATGGTGTTTATTTTTCTTTAAAGAGATCATAGTTCTATATTTTGAGTATGAACATAGGACTGCTTGCAAAAATTCATTTTTCTTCGAACTAACCAATCGAACAACTTTGATTTCTTTCTATTTGATTGATAGTTTCATTTTCCAGGGGTCATTTAATTTTATCAGTATGTGGATTTGTTTTGTCGTTTTAAATGATTCTAGATCATAACCAAAGACACTAGTTTACAGAATGTTATCCTAGTTTTTATATGCAAAATGGATGATAATTTTGATCCTTTAACATGCTAATCCTATTTCTTCTCATTGCATGTGAACCCATTCGGACTCTTTCAATCATCCTTGCATCCTTCGAGTTGGGAAAATTCCAACACTTCTCATCGAGTCAACCTAAAGCAAAAGTTCAAGAGATGGCATATCGTCCTAAGTGTTGATATACAACGAAAAGGGAGCAAATGTAAGACCCATAGAAGCGGAGCAAAGATATAGAGAAATGGGCTTAATCTGAGAATGTTGGTAGTCCATTTGGACAAATCATAGGGGTTTGGGACTAAGTCACCTAAATCCAACTTCTTTCCCTTCTTTATATTTATTTTTTGTAATATTGTTTGAATTCTAACATGTCAAGTTTTAAAATAACTTAGTTGGATTCCCTATTTTGAGTTTGCCTAATTTTCCTTTGCGGACTATGCAAATTTGGTTAATCAAGTATTTTGTCCTAGTAACGTGTTTATAAAAATGGATAATCTCATCAAGTCTTGCTTCTTCTTCTTTTTTCTACGAAAACCTTCATAATTTTCTCAAATTTACAAATTGGTTACTATTTCTATTTCAAAATTTTCAAGCTAAGGTTTATTTTTTAAAAGAAATTTTGCACATTAATTGAACCATTTTCAAAGTTAGTCAAAAAGTTGTTTTCAAATAGCCCGGACAACCGCAAGTTGGCGGATACCCCGAGTGCCTTAAAAACCTTCTCGGGGTATTAATTTGAACCCTTACCCTATTTCTAAATATTTGAAAGATTTTTCTGTTTTAGTCTTTTAAATACTTTCCAAGGTTTTCTTAATTTCCTTTTCAAATAAATTAAGTGGCGACTCTGGTTAAATTGAATTTGGGAGTTTCTTTAAGTTTTTCGAATTCAAACAAATCTTAGTCATTTTCTCCGCAAAACAGAAATGGAAACTCTACTGGGAAATTAACTAGGTTCTAACCACATATTTGAATCTAACTTTATTTGACTAACTATTCAAACTTGTAATAATTAGTATTTTAAATTGCTTTACTTGCTTATATGTTTAATTCTTGTTATAAATTGTCATATCATGGTTCATATTCTGCCATTTCTGGCAAATCATTAGGCATTAGGAAAAAGGGCGGTTATGTGGGTTTCTGCACCCGCCCTTCAGTATAACACCTTAATTTCTTTGAACCGCCAAGTGAAGTAGTTGACTCGAGTCGGTCAACAGTCATTTGGTGTGTTACCCCAAAAAGTCCACTTCGGGTTCCCAGTCAATTCAAACAAACTATTCTAGTCAATTAGGATAGAGCGAACCAAATCCCAAAGGTTTAGGCATTAGCTTAAGATGGATTAATATCCCGGGGATATTAAGTCCATTAGAAAAACCACCAAATGTGTTAAAAGGGTTCATGACCCACTGACACTGCATCAATTATGTGTTATTTGAAAAGACGTATGTGTTGCAATCGGACCATTGTCATGGGGTGGGGCCTAACAGTATACTTATGTTGTAGGACATGGTATTAAAAGAGTCAATACACTAGGGAAGATCCCAAAGAAATACAAGAAAAGAACAATGGAAGAAGAATCATCTTCTAGACTACATTAGTTCTAGCCCCTGTGTGGGCTTGCTTCTTATGTATCTTTCATATATCCCCTACGTGGGTTTATTTTATTTGCCCCTGCGTGGGCCCACTTTAGGCATTATCCCCATTTTCTTTAAAATGTATCCCCTTTTGGTTGGCTTTGTATCCCTTTGGGAAAGTTTTAGTTGTATATTTTGGGGGCAATGGAATGGTTCAAAAACAACACATACATCTTTTCGAATAATCGTTAGGCCCACCTTTGGCTCAAAAAAGGTCCCTTAAATAGGACGCGCACGTTATTATGCTTGTGTGATATATATTGTCTTATGTGTTTATATGTGTTATGTTGTTTGAATCAAGGGCGAATTGATCCACTCCTACTTTTCTAGAGTCCTTTTAAGCAAAATATACGCTCACTATACAAAAGTCCGACCAAAATACTCCCAGTCTCCCAAGTCTCTCAGAAAAGTCCGCAACTATTCTTTAAAATTCCTTAAGTTATTCCTACCATTTCAGGAAGGTTGACTATGAACTCGGAAGAAGCCATTGTAGGAAGGACTGAAAAGAGCAATAGGAGAATTGCTCAAGTCAAAAGGCGATTGGTAGAGTTAGACCAAATAGAGGATATGCTAGAGGCGAAAAATAAGAAAGTGGTTAAGAAGACTGTGTGAACGAAAGAAAGATTGCCAAAGTCAACCTATTGGTAGCACAAGAAGAGGATATTGTCATGACAAAGAATAGGGACTTAGAGGAACAATCCGCCCTAACCAAAGCAAAAATTGCTATGTTGGACCAAATGCTGAAAAAAAGGGAGGAACTACCAAAAAGAGACCTCGCTAGAGAGATCGAACAATTAGCCATGGAATTTGAAGTGGCTGCCGAGATGATTGGAAAGATAGTAGGGAAAGATAAAGGAAAAGAACCAGAAAGTGGTAGCCTCGTGCAAGAACAATCAACAATGACTCTCGAAGTACTTATGAGTGAAATGAAAGAATGGTCACAAGACGCGGACAAGACATTCTTGCCTTCAAGGTTCAGGTAAGGAGACGAACAAATCTCACTCAAAGGCAGTGCAAGGAGCTACTTGAGAGAATCAAAAATTATAAAAGTCTCAGAGATTTAACAAATGTTACAGGCTACAGGAGCTTTATGCCTGATTAAGACTCAAGGTCCGCAATGTGACCCCAGGAATGAGTACAAAAGATGTTCTTACCATTTGCTCCAGAAAGGTCATACCACAGATGAATGTCGTGTGTTGAAGGCTAAAATATGTGATTTGATCAATAGCGGGGAAATTGCTCACTTGTATGGACCACATGCCATGTTGGCATGTGATAGGCTTGAACTAGAAGCACCCGTCATTAATGGTGTTGCCATTCGTCGTTTGGACTTCACGGCTTTCAAGGATGACTATGAGGACATCTATTCCAAATTGATCCAAGCAAAAATCCTTCATCTAGTTGAGAGAAAGGAAAAGAAAGGGTCTGCAAAATGGAGGGAGGGTGATGACATCTGTCATTATCATAGTGGAATCAAAGGACATTCCATTGAGAAGTGTCGGGTTTTTCGTTTTGATTTAGAGCACTTGATCAGAATTGGAAAGATCCACGTGGAGTTCGTGCCAAATCATCCATGAGATAGAAGAGGTCCAAAGAGCACTTTCAACTTCCCAAAATCAAGCTTTAAACGTAGCAAGTTTGTCCTTTTTTATTTTTCATGTATTTATGTTTCCCCCAATGTAATAAAGATTAGTGAGTGAAATGAAATGAAAACACCCCTTTTTCCACTATTCAAACTACGTAGGGCCTCATTTCTCCTTCATGAGATACGTAGGCAGCCTTTTGGCCCGGACCTTATCTTCAAGAATTTTATTATCCCCCACTTTGGTGAAAGAAGGCATAAGGACGGAAGAAGAAGCATTTAACCTTCTTGATTAAATCCACTTAGCCAAAGCAATGAGCAAAATCCTGTTCATTGAAATCCCCGAGTCATTAGTACCCTATGGATCAATTCGCCTGCGATGAGAAACAACTTTATTTGTTTACTCTCTGCCTGATTATCTTGCATTGATTATTACTAACAGGATCTAACACGTTGGCCTTTGAGTTGTTTTTACTTTACAGGTAATAGAAACTGCTCCGTGTTGATATAAAATGGTGGAATATCCCTACTTCAAAAGATCAAAGATGAATAAAGATTCCTCTCTTTACCATTGCTTCGTTATGGGAAAAGAAAAAATGACTGGTAGTGACGATGGAAACGCTTTGACTGATATTTCTACCAAGCATCTTATAATAAAGACACAGGGTGAAAAGATTGCCGAATTGACTAGGAAATTGGAAAAACTCCAAGAAGAAGCGCAACTCGCAAAAAATGTAGCTAGTTTGGCCATTACAGCTAACGCTCCGATTGTAAACAATCCTGGATCTCCCACTCCACAAAATACCTACCCCGTCTTTTATGTCCACACTAAATATCCAATTCCTCCCCCAAAATATCAAACCCCACCTCTAAAGTATCAAACATCTCTATCATACCAAAACCTCCAAATAAATCCTCATATTTTGAACCCTTTCTTTCCAAATCTCTAGACATATCCCCATATGAATCCGCCAATATACCAATATAAAATCTCCCGTCCAAACCATAAGAGGAAACTTCCTCGAGTGTTACCCCTTTGACTGAAAGTCAAGAACAACTTTTTGAAAGGTTGCGAGTAGTTGGGCTAATCCAAACAATCGAACCAAAAGTTATAAACACCCGTGCAAAATATTATAGATTCGACCGACGTTGCGCTTATCATTCAGAAGGCATTGGACACACTATGGAAGACTGCATTTTGAAGCACAAGATTCAAGACTTAATTGACCAAAATGTTATCTTGCTTCAAAAAGCACCATCATCATCAACTTACTCTCCGGATCTTCAAAACCCTCAATCTACTTTCTGTACCAGATCTAGTCCCCTAGCTCCACAGCCAAATTACCCAGTCAATTAACCAAATTACAAAGCTCCACTACCAAATTATCAACCCATTTATCAGGATCATCCCCAAAATTCCAAAGTTTGTCGAAGGGCTCCAATCAATCGGCAGTTTCATCCGGTCCCTCCTCCTGTCAACCAGAAAGGCCATAATCATCCATGTCTAAAATTTGGAAAGAATGTTCCTAGGAATTTCACCACCTTGACTGAAACTAGGACTCAAATGTTTGAAAGACTGAAGTTGGCGGAACTTATCCAACCTATTCCACCTAAGTCGGGTAACCCCAACGCTCAATCCTTCAAAGCCAATCGATATTGTGCTTATCATTCTAGAGGCGTCGGACATGATACCAAAGAATGTGTTAATTTGAAGTATAAGATACAAGACCTGGTCGACCAGAAGGTCATCTCACTTTAGATAGTTCCACCAAATGTTACTAATAACTCACCCTCAAATTATGGGGGAGTCACTATTGAGGTAACCAAGGCAAACAAAGAGTGGCTGGTAAATAAGTCTATGATGTCGGCGGGTCCCAAAGAGACAAAGGAGATAGAAAAAGTTGTGGCTTCTTTAAATGTCAGCAAGAAGACTCAGTTCACTGCACCACATCGGTCCTTGGCACTGTCGCCTATGGAGAAGAAATTTGTGGTATAAATCATTGATGTACAAGAAATGACTAGATCAGAAAAGGGTTACACTCCTGAAGAGCTAGCCACCGATACCTACAAGAAGAGTGTGCAAAAACAACCAATTACTAAAGACGAAGGTAAAGAATTTTGGGGAAGGATGAATTATAGGGAGTATTATGTTGAGAAGAACTTAGAAAATATCCCATCTCAAATCCCTATTTGGGCATTATTTATAAGCTCCCAGCATAAAAGAACAGGCTCTAATAAAAGTTCTTAGTAAAACATATATGCCCGCGGAGAATCATCACATCATCTCCAATAATCACGAGTTGCACTTTGAGGGAATTATGCACAACAGGGCATTACACATCAATATCAGATGCAAGGATAAGATCATTAAAAAGGTATTGATTGATGATGGATCAGGTCTAAATGTCTGTCCATTAACAAGGAACTACTTGAACCAGCCAAATGGGTATGTTTTCGCGATTGAAGATGCCCCAAGAGGATGCAATTCTTACATAGGGGAGAGAGAGAACACTGTTGAGAGAAAGCCAACTCTTCACAAACCAATGCCTTCGGTCTATAAGGAGCTGACCACCATTATGCTGAAAAAGTGCTTCACACTTGAATGTTGCCTTGGAAAGAATTTCGACGGAATCATTCAGCCCGTTGTGATCCCAAAAGGGATATTTAGGTATGAGATGGAGTATGTCCAAACTGAAGAGTATGAAAGGAAAGCAAAGGAGATGAATCAAGAGTCGTTTCAGAAACTACTTGAACTTTACCAGTCATTTCCCAAATCTATAAGCGATGGTATTGAGGATGGAATAGGGAATCGGTTAGAAGAATGTGATGCTACCCTAGAAGAATTCCTTAAGATAGCCGAAATCAAGGAAGTTGCACTAGAGGAAAAGCTGAAGAATTGGACATCCACTTCGCCCATGAATCCTCGCCCTCTGTGGTAGATGAAAGGGCAAATTTCTAAGTTTTTGAAAATCGGTGATGATCTGCGATCCACCCTTTATCTTTCAAATTCTCTTTTCGCATTTACTATTTTAAAAAAGGCATGGGCCCGTACTTGTACGATTCATGAGCCATAGTTTATGCAGATTTCTCGACTTTCAATGAAAAGGCCTCCCTTTATCTAGAAAACTATTTTGAATTATGATCCTATTTTTGAATTATCTTAATATTACTGACTTGGTTTGTTTGTTTAAGTAATAATAACTTAAAATCTATCAATGTCATGTCATGTCAAGAGCTAAATGACCAAAGTGAGGAAAATAACAATGAATGGGAAGATTATGATAGGAACAGTTGACAAAGGAATTGAAAGACTTTGAGAATCAAGAAAATCCACCCTTGAATAGATTAGGGTAGTTAACCTGAGAAATGATGACGAAGTCAAGAAGACCACAATTGGTACCTACCCGAAAAAAGCAAGAAGGAGAGAACTCATCAAGTTTATTAAAGAATACATTGACATATTTGCATGGTTTTGTGATGGTATACCAAAACCAAGCACAGACATTATGTCCCATGAATCATTGATTATTCCAAAATTCAAAGAAATGGATGATTGATCCTCTCTCTTCATCGAGATAAGCTCAATAAGGAAATTTGCACCAAGTTGATGGAAGCATTATGGTTTTTCCCAAAATGGAAAATCAAGAATAGTTGAGATCAATCGACTCTGATGTGGTGGAGAGCTACTACGTCTAAAGATAGTCTCTTCTCTACGTCTCCTTTGTTTGTAATTGCACTTTTATGAATGTAATCGTTTAATGAGTTGCAATCGCTTAGAATCCCTTTTATGTACGAACTACGTTTGACCTGAATTCTCAAGAATGAGATATGTAGGTGGCCTATGTCAGCTTCGGTCAACCCCTTAGGAAAATCTATCTTTCCCTTTATGTACGAACTACGTTTGACATGAATTCTCAAAAATGAGATACGTAGGCGGCCTATGTCAGCATCGATCAACCCATTAGGATAATTTACCTTCCTCTTTTATATGAACTATGTGATGACCTGAATTCTCAAGAATGAGATACGTAGGCGGCCTATGTCGGCTTCGGTCAACCCTTTATATTTTTATATATTCCGCTAGCGTAGTCCTGAACTACGTTTGACTTGATTCCTGCTTTAATGGGATACGTAGGCGCCCCAACGGCTCTATCATATCACCCCAGGAAATGGAAACTGGGGCAGAATTTTTGAGAAGGAATCTCAAAAATTCCAAAGAAGAAGACCATCTTTTGTCAAAGAGAATGGAGACCAACAAAGATTTTGGGAGAAAGTCTCAAATTCCCCAAAAGTCGAGATCATCTCAAATAGTATCTAACTGGGGCAGAAATTTTGAGAAAATCCTCAACATTTCCACTAGTACTTTAGAACAAATTCCAAATTCCCCAGCACCGAGAATTCAAAGTCAACCTCAGAAATCATCGGTTGTGATATAGTACAAATAGCCTAAATCGCCATCTATGACAAGCTTCTGCAAATTATGCTATTAAACTTCCCCAGCAACAACAATGAGTTTCTAGAGATCCTTCATTAGATGTCAGACATAGACAGGCCTCAAGTGGAAAACGTTCGTTGAGCTAGCACACGACATGACTGGTAGAGACTTTCTAAAAAAGTTTTGCACAAGTTTTTTGAAACAAAGGTTTTCAAAACCAAACTATTTTGAAAATCTATACATATTTTCTTGACTAGTTTTGCCTTACATCCATTTAACCGGGGAGTCAGGGCGGAAGTCCAAACATGACAGAGCACCCGAAAGATAGCAAGAAGCAAAAGAGGTCAACGCGGAGTAGTTTCACCCAGAACTAACAATTTTTCTGTGGATGCAGGGATCACCGCACATAAGTAGGGTCTCTTTCAAAATCCCCTGAGTAAATCAAGAACCGCACTAGAAGCGTATAATGCTCAAAAATGGTATTCTTGGACAACTCCAAAGATGGGTTGAATAACTCATTTAGGATCAAAGGCCTCTTGTTTGTCTATCCGACTCCAAAAGATGTGGATGTCAAACAAAACCTTCCTATCCTTGTTATGAATAATTTATTCAAGACTTTTCCTAATAATAGTCACTAGCAAAAGCGAATATGTATCTACTAAACAGTTGCCTCGAGTGTAGGTATACTCAAAAGAGTCGGCATAACAGAACAATCAAAGAGATCACCTGACAAGGAGGGTAGCGACATCCTCCTCCAATCCATCATGGGTCAAAACGAACATATAACGTTCGAAAATGGTATTTATAGTTGTCCCCAGAAATGGGTTTAACCATTCACTTATCTCCAAAATGATTTTAGCAAACAAAATCGTTTATATTGTAAATGCTCTCTTTAAAGCTTTCCCATAATTTGACTATAGTCGCTAGCAAAAGCGACATTGTGTCTACTAATTGTTTACCTTAAGCACAGGTACACTCAAAAGAATCAGCACATCAACCAAATAGCCTAAAGGCTATTTTATTACATCAAAGCCGAAAGCCTGATGCTGGTCAATGCCAGAGGAGAAGGATGTGGATCATCAAAAAATTTATCTTATTACATCCCATCGCATTCCATTGCATCATATTACATCCCATCACATTCCATTGCATCATATTACATTCCATTGCATCATATTACATCCCATCACATTCCATTGCATCATATTACATCCGATCACATTCCATTGCACCATATGGCATTGCATTCCATTGCATCATGTTGCATCCCATCATATTGTGTCACATAACATTTAATTGTGTTTCATTATATATCACTTCATCTTATTGCAGGACATTCCATCCCATTGCGGAGAGGGCCATTTCATTTCATTGCCGAGAGGGCCATGTCATTTCATTATTGAGAGGGCCATGCCGAGAGGGCCATTTCATCTCATTGCCGAGAGGGCCATGCTGAGAGGGCCATGTTATTTCATTGTCGAGAGGGCCATTCCATTCCATTGCCGAGAGGTCCATGTCATTTCATTATCGAGAGGGCCATTTTATCTTATTGCCGAGAGGTATATGCCGAGAGGGCCATCATATCATTCAAACAAGTCGCCATAATCGCTCACCATGCAAGACAATAGAGTCTAGTTTTGGAAGATGCTTTGGAGCACCTATATCCGTTGACCACGCGAAGATAACAAAATCTACCATTGAGGATATCTCATTATTTTATATCTGTTGACACGCAAGAGGTAATGTAACCCAACATCGAGGATATCTCAACATATTTATTTCAACATATCGAAATTGAAGAAGTACATGATCCAAAGGGACGTTCTTAAGTCGTTATCCCAAGACGAACGACAACTGGACTTCCTAAAAATTGACAATCTAAAAGTCATCTGTAAGTCACAATATTCGAGACAGGATAGTATACAATATTATCTGAGAGTGGATAGTCAATGGGTCATCCATAAGTCGCAACAACATCCTAACTGGATAGTATGCAAGATTGCCCCAAAAATTAACAGCCTGAAGGTTATCCGTAAGCCATGACTAAATCCTTATCGGTTGATGTGCAAGATTACCAAAATTGAAAGTCCGAGGGTTCTCTATAAGTCGTGCCATATCCAAGATTGATTATGTGCAGGATTACCCGAAGGCCAATAATTTAAGGAATATCTATAAGCCATATCGTATCCAAGGTCGGATAATGCGCTGGATTAACCGAAAGGCTAACGATTTGAGAGGTATATGTAAGCCATCTCTCATCCAAGGTCGGATAATGTGCAGGATCACCCATAAGACCATCAACTCAAAGGATACCTATAAGCCACCTCATATATAATGTTGAATGATGTGCGAGATTACCCAAAGACTGACGATATAAGGGATATCTATAAGTAGTATCGATACTAAGGATGCGCGGGACTTACCCGAAGTCATATGCAAAAGAGCATTATCGATGGCCGAGAAGGTTATCACATTGAATACAAACACATACTGGTAGCCGAGAAGGTTATCAAACAAAAGATCAAGCGGTTGCAGGGACCGTTTTATACAAAGTGTCGTCGGTGTCCAAGAGGGCCACCCAACTTTGAAGATATTTCAATTTCCAAAAAGCCATTTATTCAACAACCAAGAGGGTTGTTGTATCTGTTGTTGCAAAGAATTGTTGTCCTCCAAAACAGGTACACAAGAGGAAGACATCGCTTCTCGGACAAAAACTCACGTGGAGATATGGTAAGAGGCTATATACCCCTTCGTGAATTATGTTTATCACTAACAATTTTTGTTTGAGATATTGTCGAGAGCATCCGAGAGGATGAAAACCTCAAACCAAAACCACAGGCGCGGACAACTCCAAAAAGGACACAGCACAACGTGGAACTTTTTCTTAGCAGCAAACCGGGACTAAGCCTAGAGAGGGACGCCAAACTCTTTGGACGCGAGCTAAAGGACGATTGCCACCACCATCAAACCACCCCCCTATCAGAAGGCATGTGGATATTTTCAGGGTATTCTAGTTTCAGTTCCACTTCTAGGATATTTCTAAGCTCATACTGAAGGTAACTTCCTCTTCTCCTCAAATCCGAGTGACAACACACCTAGAGCTTTGGAAATTATTCGGGTAAATTCTTATCTATGGATATGAAAAACGCTGCATTCATGGTTAGGAGGTTACAAGCCTCTTTTCCATAGCTCAAATCACTTGTCATTCATCCCAAGCCAAAGATTGTCTAAAATAAAAGATTATCTTTTCTACCGATTGAGTCGAACTACAAGCAGTCTGATTTCCCAAACCTCGGGGGATATGTAGGCTGGGCTCTTTGTTGAAAACTCAACTGCATTTCAACCCCCCAATCCCATTCCCCAGCTTTTCGAACTCTTTAAAAAATCCAAAATTGGAATAGCTTGTGAATTCTTTCAAAATCGTGCTTAAAAATCAAGTGTCATGAACTACAAGTGGCCTGAATTATCATGTAACCTGAGATATGTAGGAAACCCGATACCGGGGTCCGGCCATAACTCCTTAAAATTCATGCGAAAACCAACCTTTTTCAAGAAATGAATTTGGGGTCGGACAAAATTAGGAACGTCAAACTCCCTTTGCCCAGGGTTGCTTGCATTCACCCTACCCAAAGGGAGGGGGCAGATGTTGACACCTAATTTTTGCCCTCCCGAACTAAATTTTAATCCTGAGTTTCTTCGATTTTAAATAAAATCGAAATAATTATTTTATCTGGATAAATGCTTTCTAAAATATTTATTTGAGTTATACTTGTGAGTTAAGTGATGAATTATACACTTTTGTACTCATGTATATGAGATTGTATAATTTTCGTTACTTAAATAATTATTTTATCAAAAATTGATTTTTATCAAAACTATCTTAAAAGTTGGTTTCTAAAAGTGTTTTTTTTCAAAAAGGGTCTTTGTTTAAACCCCGATCGAAATTCTTGTAAGACTCCGTTGAGCTTAGAATGCCAATAACAAGTGGTTTTTTCCCGGTGGTGGAGATTTTGACGAAGCTCGTAGTTTGGGATTGCTGCTCCAAAACAGGTGCAATTCCGCCCCCCCCCCCTTGATCTTTCTCTATTTGAATCTGTGAGACTATGTATTAAGTCATTTTGCTGCTTGTTGGATTTGGAGTATGCTTAATCCCTCTGTGCTTATGGTTTGATGCGTTTATGTGTTGCAAAATGAGTAATAACGGCATGTTCTGGTTTGTAGACATAATTTTTTATTATTATTTTTTTCTTCATGTGATTCTATTTGTTTTCTACGATTGAGAACCTGCAAATACATGCTTAATATGTGAACGTCATTAGTTGTCTTGGTCTTGAATGTGTTGAAATCTTGCCAATTCAAGTTCTTATCTTAAACTGTTTTCTTTAAGATCCTTTGCTTGGATGTCCTTTAAACCTCCCTTTTTACCCCACCAATGCTCCACAAAGTCACAAACACCTCCTACAAAAGTCTAATCACATTTACTAGCACAACATCAAATGTTCCATTAATAACAATACGAAATACGTACTTATTGCTCTCGAACCTAAGGTAAACATGGTTCAAGGTTGTCAAGTAAGGTCAGAAATGTATGGGGTGTTACATTAAGTGTCTGAAAGAGAAGTTGATTTCAGCCCCTATTATTGTGTCTCCTGCTTGGTCTATGCCATTCGAGGTTATGTGCGATGCTAGTGGTGTGGCGCTAGGTACATTCCTAGGCCAAAGGCAAGAGAAGATCTTACATCCCATCTACTATGCTAGCAAAGTACTTAACCCTGCTCAGAAAAAATTATACTATGACTGAACAAGAGTTGCTTGCTGTGGTGTTTGCTTTTGAGAAATTTTGATATTATTTACTTGGCACAAAAGTCATTATGCATACTAACCACGTATCTCTTAGGTACCTTATGGCAAAAAAGGATATAGTACTTAAGTAGACCTCCGAGGCGGGGATTCAAGAGGATGTTGAGATACCACCTACTATGGAGGTGGTAGTTCAGACTGAGGGGAGTGAGGAGATCACCCCCGGTATATCATTGAGTACACCAACTTCCACTAGTGCCTACATATCAGAGAGTGCCCCAGCCACAACCAAGGACACGAGAGGAGTTGATGATGGAGGGGTCCTATCTTAGACCCCATCCGAGTAGAGTACAATAGACATCTAATGTGCCCCAGGTATGTCCCTTGTCCCAACTTTTCATTTTCCATAATTTTATGAAATGGGGACATTGCATGATTTCCAAGTTGGGGGTGGGGGTATTCCATAACTGAGTGTTTCTGTTGTCATATTTTTTTCATTCAAATGAGCTATCTTAGTTAGAACCAACACGGTTAGGTGTTATTATTATTATTTTTGTGTTATTTTGTGTTTTGTGTGTAACTTAGAGAAAATGAGAAAACTTGGTGCAGTTAAAAGAAAAAGAGCATGCAAACTATTTTTTTGAACTGTTTAAATAATACCCCTCCAAAAAGTTTGTTCTTATGTGTTGTGTTGTGTGCTTACTTGAACTATAACTAATGTTTGGATCTCGTCATGACATTAGGATTGTTTGTGTCATAACCTGGCCTAACATTGCATGAACCGGATAGGTAGTGACTGAGATGAGAGCCCTGAGCTAAGTGAGCATAAGGTTTTCCCTAGGCGGTGTGTGGGTGTGATCTAGAACTTGACAGGTTAGTCTTGCCCAAAGTCGTAGGATAGAAGGTTAGGAAAGGATTTCTTATGTAGATCACCAGGTGTGGCCGGGATAGATAATGTGGTAGGATCATATGGAGCAATACTCAAGGAATTAGGCAAATCAAGACTATCGGATTCATCAACTGTAGGTTGTAGGTTTGTATACACAAACTATAATAAAAATTAAAAAGAAAATATAAGAAGTTAAAAATGATTAAAATATGGAAAAAAAGATCAATGTATCACATTTATATATAATTAACCAGTAGATGACAGTAGATGATGTATCAAAAAAATATTTTAATGTTTTAATGAATCAAATGTATCAGATGTTATATGTATTACTGTGTATAATGTTTAACTACTTAAAAGATACATAAGTTGGAATATATCAGTGAGATATGTGATGTAACTGACGTGTTTAAATAAACAACAACACATAAAAAAACTTCTCTGTAAAGAAAATAAAATTTAGATTGGGTATGAAATTTACCTTGCTAAACATCCCTGCCATGAACTTCTTATATTTTGACTTGATTCCAACTACTGACCAATTCAAAATCCTCGGAATAAGGTTACCCTGACAAACAGCTATCCCTTTATCAATTTCAGAATAACATTCGTACATCCATACATTCAGTACGTGTGGCAGGCCTCTTAAACGATATAGCTGTTTTTTTATAATAAAAAATCTTGTCTCAATAAATTCATCAACTTGGTGAAGGAAACCTTTCCCCATGGAAAATGTTCATAACATCCATCCTCTACCATCTTGAAGTCTGCTAAGGTAACTGGTGCATTGTGTAGTTGTGACAGCACAAAGGTATGGATGAAATATAGGATAGCCATGTGCAGAGCATCTTGATTGTTGTCGAAATTTTCCATTTTAAAATGTTGAACCAAAGTGATTTTGGAAATTCCTGTTGTTGACTCCGAGAAATACTTCTCCATCAACCTACAGGGTGGCGATTCGGGATACTCAAAATCTTCAGTATTACCGATACATTTCAAACCGGTAATGACAGCAAAATCAAATATGGTAAATCTAAGAAATGTGCCCTTGACGTTAACATGAAGTTCATAAGGATTATTCTTCTCTATCTCAAACAATAAAAGGCATTTTGTTATTTGGCCTTGGAAATTACTGTTGGATTTAGCGGATCATGGGTCGCCCATGTTGACCGACCCGACCCGTACCTTTTGCTGAAAAGAAAATTAGCTAGAAGATAATATCAATTCAAATTTGGGTGGAACAGATACATAGTAACTGGTTAACCACTTCATGAATTCCCCTTTTAAATGATCTTCTCCTCTGTAATAAAGATAACAAAAATGGCAGCCAAAAAGAAAAAATACAGAGAATGAAATTTTCTTTCTTTTCATATCAACATAAACATTGTAAAGACACTTAGTTTGTGAAATAGAACTCCATTTCCAATAGAGACGAGGTAGACTTGGGGCAGATTTGACTTTGGATAGAAAAATTAACAATTTCTGCTGTATCAGACTAAGGTACACAATCTGATTTCGCTACGATTTACTAAAATGGTATCAAATCCATGGTTAATTGCCCTGTTTTGCATGTTATTTCTCGAGTTTAAGTGTGAAAAACTCTTGAAGTATTAAATATTAACTCACCTGTTAGAAAGAGAACATAACCGGATATATATCAAAATATTTGGATCGGATGTGAATCGAACACGCAACCTTCTTATCTGAAATCAGACGCGCTATCATTGCACCTCGGATTCGGTTATAAATCTGAAAATTTCCATCATTTTCTCCATAATTTTTTTTGAGAAAATGAATCGGATCTGCAATTTATTTTTTGAATTTTTCATGGATTTTTATGGAGAAGATGAGATACAGTAATAGTACTGTCTTTCTTTATGAAGAGGAAATGGAAAAGTTTCTTTAAGAATTAAAAAAAAAAATTGGAGTAAGTACTACTAGTATTTAATATTCTAGTAAATGAAGAGGTATATCTTCTTTATTGAAAATGGACAGAGTATTAATTTCTATAAGGACCGTGTAGCACTTGTAATGTATAGATATAAGTGTTGTGTACTACATAGAATTTTCTAGAAAAGGTGTTGTGGGAATCGTGTACTTACAAGTGCTATTAAATTTATTGAATTTAGAGAAGGAATTAAATGTTAGTGCATGCTTCTCACTTTAATTGCATGGGATACCGTGCTAGTACTATTTTTTGTGTAAACGTAAAAAAACTAGTATTGTGATAACTAGTGAATATATTATGTGTAAGCTTTATGAAAAAGTTAACTTTCTTCAAGGAAAAAAAAATTTAAGATAAAGCTTTATGGAAAATCATGAAATGATATTACTGATATTAAATACGAATAGTAAATATTCCTTGAAAAATGATGTAGCTTTGTGGTATGTAACGTTATTTTTATTGTAATCTGAAAAAAATATTGCATTTATTTGTTATATTAAATGGAGTTGTGTAACCACTTAAATTAATTGATCAATTTTTTTATATGAATTCCATTTATTTATTTAAGTTTACTAAAACTTAATTGAAAGCTATCATTAAAATACACATTAAGAAATTAACTTCTAATTTTGGTCAAATGTTTAGTTCGTAGATGATGATCGGATTCTCATGTGTCCTTTCGATTTTACACTAAACATGAAACCATTATGTGAATTGATTTGCTTAAATGTGTAAGTCGTATGCATTATTGATAAATGTACTTGTGTGATTGTCTCTCAATTACATACATGGCATCAAAAAGCATTATTGCTGACTTAAACAAAGGTGAAAAACTAAATGGTGACAATTACTACATCTGGAGTTGTAAAATATGGTATGTACTAGAAGAGAAAAATGCTCTTGAATGTATTAACCATGTTTTAAGTCAACCAAAAGAGCGAAACACTGCACAACACAGAAGAGACCTTGAAGCTTATAAGGCTTGGAAAAAGGCTGATTTCGTTGCACGTGGAATCATTGTTAGCTCTGTGGTTGATGACCTCATTCATGAGGTTGAGGAATTTCCTACTGCTCATGCCATCTGGCCACACTTGCGAGACACATATGGGGGTACATCTGTCACCCTCCTCAGACAGCTGACTATCAAGTTTGACACTTACAAGAAGCGTCACGATCAGAACATCAAACAACACCTTAGGGTGATGTCAAATATGATAGCTCAACTCAAAAGTGTTGGTCATGTTCTCTTGGACGAGCAACAGGTTCAGGCAGTGATTCAGTCTCTTCCCAACAGTTGGGAACATTTGAAGGTTAACTTAACCCACAATGATAGCATCAAATATTGCCCGTCATGTTGAACTTGAAGACAAGAGGTTTGGTGCTGCTAAAGCTGCTTCTAATGCCTTTATGGAAGAATCAAGTGGTAAAAAGTTTTTAGGCTTCAAGCGTAAGAAAAATTGGAAAAAGAACGGGAAGGGTAAGAAGACCGAAGAAGGACCCTCTGAGAAAAAGAACAAGCCAAATTCCAAGAAGGAAAAATAGTTTTTCAAGAAGAAAGACAAGAGCAAGTTGAAGTGCCACAATTGCCAAGTTCTGGGGCATTTTGCTCGTGATTGTCCCGAGCATAAAAAGGTAGCATTTATAAACGCATCTCTAAGTGCTACATATGTTTCTAGCACTGCTTTATTAACTGACTCTTATCCTATGTGGATTGTAGACTCAGGAGCCACCGACCATGTGAATCGTGATCGAGAAGCGTTTGTGGAGTTCCGTCGAGTTTCACCTGGGTCAAGGTGGATATATGTAGGAAATAATACAAGACTTAAAGTCAAAGGGATTGACACTTGCAAAGTATACTTGCGTGGTGGCCGGTCATTGATGTTGCATGACGTCCTATATGCTGCAGAAATTCGACAAAACTTAGTATCTGTGTCTGTTCTTTTAGATGTTGGTTTTGATTTGTTTTTTAGTTGCAATGGTGTTAGAATAACTCTAGATAATGTTTTTTGGGTTTTGGACTTCATTATGATTGCTTTATCATTTTAGATTGTAATCCTTCAACTTATGACTATTATGTTGACCGTTGTGTAATGGTATGTTATTCTAGTAATAGTGTTGTTGATATAATTACATGGCATGCTAGATTGGGTCACATAGGGCAAGATCGAATGAATAGATTGGCAAAGGAAGGACATCTAGGTTCTTTTTCCAAAATTGAAATACCAACTTGTGAAAGTTATCTTGCCGGAAAGATTACACGTAAACCATTTGGGAAGGCTAAAAGAGATGAATTCCCACTACAATTAATCCATTCTGATATTTATGGTCCAATGAATGTGAGGGCAAGGTCTGGTGCTTTATATTTCATTACATTTATTGACGATTTCACATGCTTTGGTTATGTCTATTTGATAGTTCATAAATCTGAAGCACTTGAATGCTTTAAAAGATACTTGAATGAAGTTGAGAATCAATTAGATAAAAGTATAAAGGTTTTAAGAACCGATAGAGGTCGTGAATACTTGTCAAAACAGTTTGAAGAACTGTGTACTGAAAAGGGCATAATCAGATAGTTAACTACTCCTTATACACCTCAACAAAATGGTGTAGCTGAAAGAAGAAATAGAACATTGTTGGACATGGTAAGGTCTATGATGGCGCAGGCAAATTTACCAATCTCTTTTTGGGGGAATGCGTTATTGACTGCGGCCTACATATTGAAAAAAGTGCCTTCTAAATCGGTATGTTCTACTCCTTATGAACTATGGACTGGTAATAAGCCAAACCTTAATGATCTACGACCTTGGGGTTGTGTTGCATATATTAAAGATCGTTTTGGTGAGTTTCGTAAACTGAGTCCAAAAGGAAATAAATGTATCTTTATAAGATACTCAGAACACTCCAAAGGGTATGTGTTCATTGGTGAATTGGAGGATGGAAGTACTACTGAAATTGAATCACGAGATGTCACATTTTTGGAAAATGATTTTCCCAAAAAGGGTAAAATAAAGGATAATGAGCCTCTTTATGAAATGTTGAATTTAGATGATCAAATAATGTCGTCGGGCATGCTTGATAATCTATTAGATCAATAAATGGTTCTTGGTCCAAGTGGGAGTTATGATTCCCAAAATCCTATAGAGGAATCTGAACTTCAATTATGTAAGAGTACTAGAAAAGGTGTACCTAAACGATCTTATGAGATTAAGGATTAAACCTAATTCTGTGATTGAGGCTTTATCGAGCCCTGAAAAAGATGAATGGATAAAAGCGACGAAAGAAGAATTAGAATCCATGAAAACCAATAAATCTGGGATCTAGTTGACCTTCCTTCTGGGCATAGAGCTATTGGGAACAAGTGGATTCTCCAAGTTAAATACAAATCAGATGGGTCAATAGAAATACACAAAGCACGATTAGTGGCAAAAGGTTTTACTCAAGAAGCTGGAATAGATTATGAGGAAACTTTTTCACCAGTTGTGAAGTTTACCTCAATTCGCTTACTTTTGGCTATTGTTGCACGTTTGGATTTAGAATTACACCAAATGAACGTAAAGCCCGCTTTTCTCAATGGAGAACTGAATGAAGAAATCTACATGGAACAACCTGTAGGTTTTGTTGTTAAAGGCTAAGAAAAGAAGGTTTGTAAATTAAACAGATCAATTTATGGCCTAAAACAGTCTTCAAGGCAGTGGTACCTAAGATTTCATAAGGAAGTGATTTCATTTGATTTCACCATGATCGATGAAGACCATTGCATCTATGTGAAGAAATCCAATGGAATGTTTGCGATTCTTTCGTTTTACATGGATGATATTTTATTAGCTGGAAATAATTTGGAGTATGTGAAAACTGTTAAGTCATGGCTTTCAAAGTCATTTGACATGAAAGATATGGGTGAAGCAAACTATATATTGGGTGTAAAAAATTCAAAGAGATTGTTCCAAGAAAATTTTGAGTCTATCTCAAGAAACATACATAAAGAAAATTTTGGAACGCTTTCAAATGAATAGTTGCAAATCCATGGATACTCCTATAGCAAGAGGTGAAACTTTAAACCTTGAATGTGTCCAAAGACTGGAAAAGAAAAGGAAGACATGTCTCGAGTTCCATATTCTAGTGCGATTGGGAGCTTGATGTACGCTATGATGTATACTCGCCCAGATATTTGTTATGTCGTAGGTCTGGTTAGCAGGTATCAATCTAATCCTGGAAGAGATCATTGGAAAGCAGTAAAGAGAATTTTTTAATATCTGAAGGAAACTACAGATTATTCACTATGCTATAGTGGATCTGATTTATTCATAAGAGGTTATACAAATGCTGATTGGGTTGGTGACCGGTATGATAGAAAATCAACCTCCGGTTATACTTTCTTACTAAATGGTGGTGCTATTTTGTGGAAAAGTAAGAAACAAACTTGCATAGCCCTTTCAACTATGGAATCTGAATTTGTGGCTTGTGCATCTGCAGTACAAGAAGTTGTTTGGTTAAAGAGATTCTTTGAGCATTTGAATATTGCAAAGAATTCTAAGGGTCCCATGATTTTACATTGTGACAATCAAGCAGCTATAGCATATACGAAGGATCCTAAATATCACAGCAAAACCAAATACATTGACATCAAGTATAACTTTGTGAGAGACATAGTAGCAAATAGAGAAATAAATTTACAATACATTCCTACATGAGAAATGATAGTTGATCCCTTTACGAAGGCGATATCTAGAGACTTGTTTGAGAAACATGTTATGGCTCTAGGTTTGCGTAGGATATGATTATATTTTTGTATTGTAAAATAACTTAATTGTTATAGTATTTTTATCAATATAAAACTCTTAAATTTATGTTCATATCTCATATGCATGTGATAATGTGTTTTATTTATAAAGTGTGTTGAACAAGTCGCGAGATTGGCTATCTCACACGAACAATCACCTGTTACGTCGAGGAACGTGAAGAGATAAGTTCCACCATCATATTATGACTTGTTTTGCAAAGCCAGATTTGAGTTTCTATGAGAAGATAGGTTTGAGGATCATTAAAGAAAGAAACTCAGGTTAGACATTTAGAGGTGTCTTGATCAAGATCTGTACGATGTTGAATGACTAAAAGAATAAGACACACACACGAATATAAAGGGAGAACATCGTAGCACGTATTTCATACTACGTGTGCTTAGCGACCATTGGGTTAATGGAAGAATGAATCCCTACTTCTTCATTGTGTGAGACCCTAAAAGTTTTATTAACTTTTCATTGAAATACCCTTTGACCTTTGACTGTTTCTTGAAGTTTCTATCGGTGTTGCTACTTTAGCATGTTACTAATAGCCATGAGTAATTCGGCAATGCAGTGCATGTCTAGGAAAGTAGTTGATTTGGAACAAATAGATCCAAGTAGAAAGGGAAGACAATTAAGATTATTAATTTAACTTGTATACACAGGCCAGCCATTACACATACCATATAGGTGTCAAGTGTAATTGTGGATATAAAGTTAATCATGAACTCGAGTTCACCTCTTTAAGAGGATGAGGGGTAGGATAAGTAACTACTGAAGTAGTGAATAATGTCTGGGGTATTGTGAGTATTAGTATCCTCATATTAGTAGCGAATTCTTTCCACATGTGATTGGATTCCTTTGTATAGCTTGTAAAACCTTAAAGGTAAAGCTCTTGATGCTCGCAGGTCGCATGAACTATTTGTCGTATGAATTGGGTGTCTAGTTGATATCTTACTGGCGTGGGTCTTGTCCACCATGTGCAAAGTGGGAGATGTTGGATTTAGCGGGTCATGGGTCGCCCATGTGGACCGATCTGACCCGAAACAAACCGACCCATATCTTTCACTAAAAAGAAGATCAGATTGAAGATAATATCAATTCAAATTTGGGGGGGAACAGTTACATAGTAACTGGTTAACCACTTCATGAATTCCCCTTTTAAATGATCTTCTCCTTTGTAATAAAGATAACAAAGACGACAGCCAAAGAGAAAAATTACAAAGAACGAAATTTTCTTTCTTTTCATATCAACATAAACACTGTAAAGACACTTAGTTTGTGAAATAGAACTCCGTTTCCAAGAGAGACGAAGTAGACTTGGGGAAGATTTGACTTTGAATAGCAAAATCAACAATTTTTGTTGCAACAGACTAAGGTACGCAATCTGATTTTGCTATGATTTACTAACAATTACAATTGGGCATCTTAAGATATGCCTCAAAGCAGGTTTGGCGGAATAACTCCACTACTTCTTCATCCAAAAAATCCTTAAAATCATCCAGAATTTTAAGGTTGCAAGAACTGCCAAACCTAAGGCAATGAGGTGGGATATCTTTGACAACATAGTTCATCCCCTACATTCAGATACATTGCAAAACATAGTAGATTCATTAACAATAACATATTCATAAGAAACATAACTTAACATATTTGGACATAAATCTTTTGTATGTATCTGCAGTATAAAAATCATACCGACACATAACAAGCTATGTATCAAAAATTGATACACACATCCAGTTAAATTAGACCTATGTAACAATAAGAGCAAAACAACTGTAGCATATTGATTTTTTAGCCCGATACATCAATTATATGTATCTCTAACAAATAGATCTGTCAGATACATAGCATTAGATCTGTCAGATACATAGCATTATACCTTTGGTAGAGGATCGCATGATGTATCTGCTTTTTTTTTCCTCTTTGAAGCAGCAACAACAGACTTTTTACTACTTCTACTAGCAACCTCCCGTAAGTTCTTCATCATAGCCGGGTGGTTGCGATGTTTCGATCTATTTTCACAAAAATCATTGCCATCCATATCATAATTACCAGGAACAAAACCACCTACAACTGGAGTTGGAGTGTTATCATCTAATTGAGTAAGACCAATACTAAACGATGGTCCTGACTTCATTAATATGCTTTAATTGGTGAAAAACAGTAAATTGACAAAAGATTGGCTTCAATTTTTGAACTAATAAACTTAAAAAAGAGTATGAAAACATACAAACCTCCCAAAAAAATTGAAGAAGAAAGATAATGGAGGTTGTAAGTAGAAGTTGAAACTTGTATTTTGATGAAGTGGAGGAGAACATGAATGTAATTCAAAATCGGTGAGTTGGAGAAACCGCTTGATACATGGCCTTGATTTTAGGCGAGTTTTGTGGAGCAGTACGCGTTAAAGGAAAGAGGGGGCGGGGGGGAGGGGGGGGGGGAAGTGATGTATCCGAAATATCAAGAGAAAAGTGGTAAAAAGGGATTTTTGTAATTAGTTTTGTGGGGTGGGATTTAAAGTAATAATGGTAACTTAATGTGTAGTTTTAAATAATTTTTCCTTTTATTTTTAACATCAGATTTGAGCTTACCATTTAAGCACACTGCCCATATATGTGATTGAGATAAATAAAGCCCAAATCAAACTAATTTACACCCCAAGTCCCTAATATTGAAGTTTCGTTCACTTCCAAGTAGTAAGCTGCAAGCAAACAGCAGCATACGAGCTTGATCTCATGGTTGCCTTTATGTCTAGTTATAAAAATAGTGCAAGTTTGATTTTTCCATTTTTATTTTACAAGTGGTTTGAATGTTTGACGATTCATTTATGTGACTGAAGTGGTGTGATAATAGTTTCATCAGCATTTTTATCAATTTTCTTGCATTTTTTAAACATGTGGCTATTATTGATTGCTGAAAAATTAAATAAGTCCTGAGATAACTGAATTTGATTGTCCTGCATATGATTCACCTCGAATCATGAAAAAAGAATAGAGAAACCCAAAAAAACGAAGTTGAAAAATCGAATACCTTTGGTTTGATTTGATAGTTGAAAACCCCAAACCAATTTGAACTATGTACACCCCTAAGTTTAATCATTCAAAACCTTCTCAAACACATTATTGCACAACTTGATACATCAAACTGATCAATCTGCTAGTACAAGTAGATTCAGAATTTCAACTTTATGAATTTGGATTCGAAATTCTACTACATCCCATCTAATTTACTCCCTTTGAAATCTCTTAGTTGATTTTTTAACACACAAAAGGTCTCAGCCAAAGCTACTAAGTTCAGATGAACCCGTAACTCCCTCACTAGACGTTTGCTAGTTGTGTGATTATTTCTATTGTAACATGTTGCATGCTAGAGTACTTGGAAAGAGTTCAAAGAATATATTAAAGTTACTTTTGATATATTCTAGCTTGAGATTGACACTCTTTAGTAGAAGGAATATTTGTATCCAAAGTGGGTATTCTTTAGGCCATGAAGTCATCTATAAAGTATAATATAAAAGGCTAAGTTTAGGTCAAATAGTGCAGATTCTGCAAACAATAATTCTGCATTATTAGTGTGTCTTTTTTTAGAGCCATGGGATTTTCATCTTTTTTAAGATGCAGATTCTGCACAAATATTTCTACTTTCCACACACATCGAATCGAGTCAATCAATCAATAAGTCAAATATGCCTAAAGGAAGTAATCAGCTGGATCGGTAATATGAATCCTCTATATTCATCCCCCTCTGTTCAGATTCATTTTCATTCCTATACTGAATAACATGTCCTTCAAAGCATTGTAAGTGTTCCCGAAAGCTGGAGGCTGTATAACTCTCTCACATATTCTAAAAATGGTGTTCAGGTCTCTAACCAGACGAAGAAAACTCATGGCAAGCCACCTCAAAAAAAAAAAAAAAAATTGAAAACTACGAAATGAATAAAAAGGGAAGTTTGGTGCACCAAGCATCCCACATTCAAGCAGGGGTAGGAATGTGAATAATCAGCTGGATCGATAGTATGAATCCTCTATATTCAATCCGCTAATATTCATGCTCATTGTCATTGAAAATAATGATTTAATAAGTTTCCTTAAAAGCTAGACGTTCTCAAACTCTCACACGTATCCTCAAATAGCCGATGAGAAACTACCAAATGAATGAAAGGGCAGCCCAGTGGCACGAATATTCCCCGTTCATGGGGGGTACAGAAAAGGGCTGCACCCGCACCCCAGGGTGTAATATAGAAAGTCTACCTTGACACAAACATCAACGGCCAATTCCACGGCTCGAACCCCTGACCTGTAGGTCACAGTCACAGGACAACTGTACCATTGCTTCAAGGTTCCCCTTCCAGAAAACTACCAAATGAATACAGGAAGAAGTACTAATGCTAATTGAAATAAATGTTTGTGCCAAAAGTCCACAAAAGTTGATCATGTTCAAAAAGGTGGAGCTAAAAATCTGCAAGCAACAAGTCAGAAATAAAAGGTTTGAAATTACATTGCTAGATTTTAATTACACTCCAAAAAAGTCAGAAACATCAAATGTCACCGGTTAGATCTGGATGCTGCTCTACGGATTTCACTTATCGATAGGAGGAAAATGAACTATCTCCTCAAACTCTATTCATAGCCTCATCAAATTTCAAACACACATTATAATAAAGCCTTGTTGTTTGTTCAATTTCCATCCAGTTTGGAGGCTTCATTTCCTACTATTTAGTTCGAGAAAACGGAAAATGCATTATTTACAATGTTGCCTACCAGAGTGTAATGGAGACCCTCTGATACTCCTGGAATGATTAAAGCTAAGCTGTTGCATTCCGTCTAGTTTCTTCTTTCGCCTTCCTGATTGTGTTAAGCGAGAGTGATTTGATAATATAGCGAGATCATTAAGGTCTTGCAGCGGAGTAAGAGCCTTCACAACTTCATCCATGGAAGGACGAGATTTAGGATCCCTGCTCAGGCAAATGTAAGCTAGCTGTGAGATCTTTTGCACCCCTTTAAGGGAGTAATTTAGCTCCAGCCGAGGGTCCACAAGTTGATAAAACTTTCTCTTGTCAGCTAAATATGGCCTTGCCCATGCTACAAGATTTTGTTCTCCACTCGGACGCTTTTTGTCCATAGACCTCCTACCGGTTAAAATCTCCAACAGCACAACCCCAAAACTGAAAACGTCGCTCTTTGCTGTCAAATGTCCTGATAAAATACGAGACATATTTCATCAGGTGTCACCGCTTTAGAACAAGAAGCCGTTAAGACCTATGTACTCAAAATATCTTGACCATGTCCGTTCAAGACCATCATAGGATATTGATCCCTTATGCCTAAGACAAAGTAAAGAAAATTAACTATAGTTGTTCTACCTGTCATTACATATTCCGGAGCAGCATATCCATAAGTTCCGACAACCCTTGTGGAAACATGTGTTTTGTCACCTTGAGGACCAGCTTTAGCAAGGCCAAAGTCTGAAAGCTTAGCATTATACTCCTACAGAATTTATATTAGAATTGGAATCCCGGGGGAAAGTATTAGACAACATAATTTGAGATGTTCCTGATCACATACCGAATCAAGTAAGATATTTGATGTCTTGAAATCTCTGTAGATAACAGGTTTGGGGCCTCCATGGAGAAATGCTAAGCCTTTGGCTGCACCAAGTGCAATTTTTATCCTGTTGGACCATGGTAGGGGTATCGTCCCTTGAACAGTTTCAAAAGGCAATCAGCAGTTGCATTTCAACAACAGAACATAAAATCAGATAGATTATGCTTTGGCATTTAGTTATTCGCGTTTGCATATGTAATCTATATATGTTGGCAATCAGAGACATTATCGTACTTGGATTGTGTATGCTTTAGCGACGCACGTTTTAAGAAGAATTACAAACTCAGCAGGTATGCAATTTCATTTTAACCAATGATTAAAGATCAATTTGCTTGAAATAATAAGACCTTATGTTTCACAACACAACGAGAAATCAGAGAACTCACTTCTGAAGAGATGATTTTCGAGGCTTCCACGGGTCATGAACTCATAAACAAGAAGCCTTTGGTCATCTTCGATGCAATATCCAATTAACTTGACAAGATTTAGATGATGAAGCTGTCCAAGGAAGTCTACTTCTGCCTGCATTAAAATTCATTACGTTACCCATTGCATATACCGTCTTAACATTCTTGCTTACTCTATTCTGACTCATTTTTTACTACTAACCACGAGCAGATAGTCTACGTACTAACCACCCATTCTCTATGGCCTTGAAGACCATCTGGTTTCAAGCTCTTGACAGCAACTGTAATCCCAGAGCCGGGCTTTGCTGGTGCTGTCCCATTCTCTTCTATCCAGCCTTTGAATACATATCCAAATCCACCTTCACCAAGAATGCTATCTGGTCTGAAGTTCCCCGTTGCAGCTTTTAGTTCATGAAATGTAAACTGAAGCAGCTGCCGCTGCACTTTATTTTCTGCTGCTGGTGGAGCCTGTGTTGGTGGATCAGTAGTATCAGGGGTATCAGAAGACACTCTTGCTTCATCTGGTACACACATCTCCCGGTTGCTGGCGTTTAGGTACCGAGTCTCTGTGGCTGCACTCGCAAAAGAGATGATTGTAAATACATCTTAAACCACTAAATTTTATCTATCTAGGAAATAGACATACAGTCAGACCTCTATCTAATAATATTTCACTATAACAGCCTGGAACTGATTTTTTCTCATGTTATGTTATACTATATGTTTTCTATAACAGCATTTTCCTATAGCAACCAAAAACTATCAGATAAAATGACATCGTGATAGAGAGGTTTGACTGTTCTACATGTTATGTTGTCTAGATTGTTAAAATTAGAAGGTTGATGAAGGTACTATTTGATGAAGAACAAAATCATTGAACACATATGAGTATGTTCAATCTGAAAGATCGTCATTAAGCAGGGGAAATCCAGTAAAACAAGAAGATTAACAAGATAAATTTTAGTTAAATATAAACAGAATCACAAGTAGCCCATTGAGTATTCAACACTATTATTCGATTCTGCCCTTCTAAAAGGAACATCGGCTCTAACAATTCCATTTTTGTCTACCAAAACGACAGGAAATGTTCCCCAACAAAAAAAGTAGACATACGACTTACAAAAAGTTCACACCCTTCTTCATCTCTAAAGATAGGGTGTCCTAACCATCCCACCGCTATTCCATCCCTGTTATCCATGGAACCATTTGTATGCATCAACAACTACTATTATCCATGTGAGAAGGAGGTCACTAGTTTGAGCTGTGGAAACAGTCTCTTGCAGAAATGCAATGTCAGGTTGCGCACAATAAACCCTTGTGATCCGACCCTTCCCCCGACCCACCGATAGCGGGAGCTTGAGTGAAGTGGGCTGCCCCTTTAACAACTACTATTTTCCATGTCGCTTCAATACTAATATTTGTATACATAGAAACTAACAAATAAAAGCGCAGCTCGTTGCACTAAAGCTCCCATTAAACACAGAGTCCAAGGAAGGGCTGGACCACAAGGGTCGGAGTCTTACCCTGCATTTCTGCAAGAGGCTGTTTGCACGGCTTGAAACCATGACCTCCTGGTCACATGACAACAACTTTACCAGTTACAAACAAATGATTTAAAGAAAACTTAGACAATCACAAAACAGGTAATTAACTTGAAATATGAAAGCTTTAATTAACAAATGAGAAAGAAGAAAACCTGCATCATAGACAAGACTAGTTCTTGGAATAGAATTAGCAGAGTGTTTAGAATCAGATGATCCTCCAATAACATTACTGAGCCTAAGAACAGCCCAACACCCACAATTCTTCTCCTTCTTCTTCTCCTTTACCTTTTCCTTCTCCATGAAGACAAACTTAGTACTACTAATCAAGACAAGAGAGAAAGATTCACCATATATGGGATGAAAAGGGGAAATAAATTCCTTTGTTTGTTATGTTAGGTGAGAGAGATTGAGGACATCATTCATCATTCATCATCATAAACATCATGGCAGTGTGTACAAAAAGAGCTTTTTCTCTCATTGCCTTTTATGTGGGGAATGACAGCCTCTTCACCTAGCCCCACCACTACATTCCTTTGAAAGAACAGTTGAACAAGTGAATTACTAAAAGGGGTAGTGATTTGTTTGTAACAGTCATAGCTCTTTTACTACTCTTTCTGTCTAAATTTACGTAATACACTTGAAATTTTGAGATTCAACCAAAATTTTGTTTGACTGAAATTTCTTTAGGAGTCTCAATCTATGCGGCATACTTGAAGTTTCGAGAATCAATCAAATTTTTTAAAAAAAAAATGTTTAAAAGTATGCAGTTCAACATAAAATATTAGCTCACATATTCCAATAAACAATATTATCTAATATTATACTTGAAAAAGCATTATACATAATGTATCAACCTTGTATAAAAGTGTATAATAATGTATAAAAAGTGTTTATCCACAAATATGGACTAAACAAAATAACAAACTTAAAATATGAGTTACTTGGTGTGAATATTTTCTCCCAATAGACATAGAGAGTAATTTAAAAATTATTTTAAAAACTTAAAGCTTCCATATCTGAATTTATGATCAAAGTTTGAAACTTTAAATCTCGAAATTTCGATTGTGCCATATAAATTGAGACGGAAGGAGCAATAAATATAGGAGAACCCTCTGTCTCTCGCACAACATTATTATTTTTTGTAACAATAAATTAATATAATTTATAACATTAAATTATAATATATATAAACATAAATAACTGATAAAATATTATTGTTCTCTTTATGACATGTCATTGTCACACCTTCATTTTATGCCTGTGAATTTCTTTTTTAGAAGAAAAACTCACATTGTCATAAGTTATATTTTAAACATAAATAATTAACAAAACAATAGAATTAAAAGAAACGAAAAGAGATTATGAAATATCCTCTGGTTATACTTGGTCCTTATTGGTCCAATGCCTCCAATCATGTTGCGGTAAAATTAATTCCTACCTAGTGTTTATATAAAATCATGTTAATTTATCATGGTTGAATAATGAATTAAGGTGAAAATTCATCTATTAATTAACTGTGATTTAGTAATAATGTTATATGTAAAGACATATGTCATGTATTTATTAAGTTGATGTAAATATCAGTTGAGTACTACGTAATACTTAGGTAATATATTGCGGATTGGAGTATCTTTTTACTGAGTAAGTTACTCCCTCCTTTCAACAATACTGTCTATTATTGACTTGTCACACATATTTAGAAACAATAAATAATAGAGGTAATTTTATTATATTATCCTTTGAATATAATAAATTTAATGCTTTGGACACAAATTGGTAAATTATCCATTGGTTTTCCAAATTAGACAAGTATTGTTGGACATCTATTTTTAATTAGATGAACAAGTACAAATGGACAGAGGGAGTAATTTAAAAGAGTTATTTTAGATATTTTTGCTATCTGTTGAGATAATTAATCAAAATAAAAATCAATATTACCAAATTCTTTAAGTTAATTATGCTATAATAGAGAAATCAATGTCATAATGCATGAGTATGTATTTAATTCTTTCCAAGAAAGTCAAAATTCAACTAATTTTGTGTATTTTTTTTCCACCTAATTGATTACTGTGATAGATGTTCCCTTTCTTATTCATAGAGAATAGGTCGTAGATTAAGATGTTATTAGGTGAAGAAAGTTAATGTATGTTTGGATATAAAAATTGTGAAATTTGAAAAAGGAAAATAGCATTTAGAGGAAAGATGGAAAAGTTATGTATTTTGAAACTGAAGTTGTTTTTAAAAAAATTTTAAGTGATTTCAAGTGCAAATAGGTTTTTGGAGTTTTTTAAACTTCGTAAAATTTTGAAATTTAATTTCTGGTTGAATTATGAGAAATTGTAATAATTCTATGTCCAAACAGGTTTTCGAAATAATATTCCAGAAAAAAGTGAAAAAATACCCCTAACCAAATAGCCACTTAGGCTTTCCGATCATATTAATTTTGATAACAGTCGTCTTTATAAACATATTCATGAATACGATAAAACGATACGCTCAGCTAATTTAACTCATCATTACCTCATAAGAGCATTGAGAATTATTTTTACTTTTTTTGCGAACAACTTTCGATACATATTAGATGGAACTTCTCCTTGAGTTGAGAGTCTATCCGAAACAACCTCTATACCTCCACCTTCTAAGATGGGGATAAAGTTTTCGTATGCACTATCTTATGTAGACCCTACTTGTGAAATTAAATTTTTAGATTATTGTTGTGTTACATGGCACTTCTAGAAGGTATGGGAAAATAGCCTTTTTGTAATTTTGCAGTTATGCTATTTATAGATAAGACCACCAAAGGTTGTGATGGAGTGATTAGCACTCCTCCATCCCTAACCAGAAGTCTCGAGTTTGAGCTTGAGTATGGAATCGTTTTTGGTAAGGAGCTTTTTACTCTCATAGTAGGACTTCCGACGCAAATCCTAATTCGCCGGACTCTAATATGAGTATCAGACACTAGATGAAAAACAAAAAAAATTATAGATAAGAAAAATTAAAATGATCACTAGTTTGATCTTTCATTTGAATTTGCCCATTGTTTGATCATTATTATGTCTTTTTTGAGAAATTCCCGCCTTGTTGAAGCTATGATTAGTAGTCATAATTATGGAAACAAACTGCGGATGATTAGTGTCACATTTTCCTCATATAAAATGATGAAACCATAAAGAATCAATTCACATGCCTTGCCTAAAAGGATAAAAAAGGATTTCGTGAATTGGGTAGCTTTTTTCTACTTTTCTTCTGTTTGATCATAGATTTTGAAGTTTAAAAATGGATAAAGAGTTCGAAATATACCCAAACTTTGGAGAAATTTGTTGTTACACGCCCAAACTTTGCGGGGGTCCTATGACCCCTCTGTACTATTTATTAGTGTATTTTTGCGACGTTTATTTGCACAGCTGGCACCAAATGTGAATACACACGCGCTGAGTGCGTAACTAAAAAAGTGGTCCAGCTAAGCAAATAAACGTCACAAAAATACACTAATAAATAGTACAGGTGGGTCATAGGACCCCCGCAAAGTTTGGGCGTGTAACAGCAAATTTCCCCAAAGTTTAGGTATATTTCGGACCATTTTCCCTTTAAAAATTGGAATTGGAGTTTTTGAAATTGTGTGTTAGACATGCATTTTACTTTAAAAAAATTTGAAGTATTATGAGTGAAGTCCCAAAAATTTGTCTGAGCTAGTTTTCTAGAACTTGGAAAATTTGAATAAATTTTCAAAATCTGATCAAATAAATATTCGAAGATAAAATCTCAAAATTTATAGTTGAACGCTAGCTTAGTCTTTACCTTACTCTGTTTTTATTTAAAATGATTGAGAAATGAGCCAACCCCTTCAAGTTATAAAATGGGCCTCCATCTATATAAAATACCAAAGTATGTCATGTATATAAAATGATACCAAAATAGGTTAAACTCACATATTTTGTGAGTTTTAGCCCTTCTTTTTAACGGAACGGTTGGTAAGGGCGTCAACTTTACAAAAAGTATAAAGCTCACAAAAAAAGTGAGTTATTCATTTTTATTTTACAAAGCTCACATATTTTGTAAGCTATTAGTATTTATAAAAAGTTCACATATTTTGTGAGTTATTTATATTTATTTTATAAACCTCTCCATCTTCCACCGCGGTTCCCCTCCCCCCCTCCATTTTTCTTAACCCTTGGAAAAAAAAAAAAAGCAATCCTAAAAACCCCCACTTCGATTCCCCACATTTGGTCAACTAAGACAAATTTTAGTCGATTTTCAATTAGTGGTCCCAAGACAAATTGTTACAGTTCAAGTTGAGGTAATTTTCTGACTATATTGTTTGTTAAAATTGTTGGTTGAAATCGTTAGTTTAGTGAATGATGTTGTAATTGTTGTTTGGTTGTTGCAAATTTGTTTCGTTAGTTTCTCCAAAACGGCCAACTGTTTGATCTTAATAGCAAAAAATACCGTCAATTTCTGAGTTGCATTGATGCTTATAAAAGTTTAGTTACATTATCCACTGACTCAGAAAATTGTGCTAGAATCCATGAGATAGACAATTAATCCAAGTAAACAATTTTGCATTTGATGAGTTAATTCTTTAAATAAAATAAATTAGAGTTTATCCCCTAAAACATTCTTTTGATAAATTTATCCTAAAAACATATTCAGTTAAAGTTTGAAAAGACGAAGACCTTAAAATTGAAAAACAACATGTATGATAATTGTCAAAAATGGAAAGAAACGTAGCATTCCAATTATGTAGCTAAATTCCCTTAAGTCATGATGGATGAGGAATTAATGTAGTGTTTTCCGAACAAGGGAATCATCTCTGAATTACAATTATGAATAAGCTGAAAGAATGAAGTTGTTATTTTTTAGAATAATAATGGAAGATTGTGAAAGCAAATAATGAATCGAAGAATGAGAGAGAATCCCCCTTATAGAGCAATAGATTAGTAGGTATAATGCAATCCCTAAAGCAGCGAATACATTTGTATATCTAGAATTCAAATTAGCAGTAGAAGCTTTATAGGATGAATCAATAAAAAAGCAATACAAAGTATGAAAATATGAATTTAAAAGAATTGAATTGGGGTGATGAAACGATACCTTAATATATATATATATATATATATATATATATGCTCTTTTTCTTCAGAAGTGGTGTGGGGAGAAAGAAGATTGATTTGATGGAGTTATTGGTTATCGGTTAATGATAGTAACATTGGAGCAGCTACATTTTGAAATGTTCAAAATTATTTTCCACGCTAGGTTTCTCAATTGTAAATAGTTTGTTTTTTTTGGAATTTTTGTTTAAGTAGTTTGCTGATGATAATATAATCCATATAAAATGAGGTGTAGTGGCTCGAAGTCCTTGCTTTTGCAAGGGGAAGCTCTTGGTGAAGCTACATTACACATGATCATAGTGGATTTTTCTTAGGCTTTTGTGTTTTGTTAATATTTACAATGAGATTTTTTTTTGAGTTCTTTGGCATACAATGAAATGCAAACAAAGTTCATATTTGACCATCTACAACCTGCACATAATAACTTTCATATATAAAGTTTTAACCCTACTTCATCAATCATTATGAAAAAGTTTCTATAACTCTCAATGTAAGGGTAAGATTTGTGTACACTCAACCGTTCCCAAATGGCTTACAGTAGGCATGTTGTTTTGTATTTTTTTCAATCATTAACATATATGTAGCTCTTTCCACTTCTTTATTTGTAATACCAAATTTTAAATCTTTTTTTAAAATTATAAATACTCGTGAATACAGCAAATTCATACTTTCTTGAAAAATGCAAGAAGAAGAATTCTTGTTATACATTTGTTCCAACCCTCAACCCTCTTTTCTAGATTCATGGATATTGAATCAATCGAACTCACTTCTAACACCTGTTCCCCCTGTTTGGCTCTTCCTCTAAGGGGTTGTTGTGTAACAAGCGCATAATGTCCACTGGAACGCGCATGAATTTTATCATCAACTTGATGAATTAATTTCAAGATATAAGGTCCGTATCAATAATTCTGATTTTACGTATGGACAATTCCTCAATATCTTGTTCATTCGCAACAAAATATTTTCTTTGTGCCTCGGTAAAAAAAAACATGTTTTTGGGGGGGAGAGATACTATTTCACCAATCGAGTCTATCTCGGTTTCATAGATAAATTTATATAGAATCTTTGAAAAAGACTTTCTTTCATAAGAAAGAAAATACTTACTATCTTTGGGATCTGATCCTACACCGCTGCTCAAGACTTTAGTGGATCGATTCTATTACATAAGTTAATACCTAATTCTTATCTCACATCATGAGATAAGTACGCAGTTATTATTGTATCGGCCCAAAACCTTGCTAATTGATCTTTACGGTGCTTCCTCTCTCTCTATCAATTAAAGCCTTATAGCCATAGAAAAAGTTGCTAGGCATTTTTCTTTTTTCCTATTTTTACTTCTATGAAGTTTCTTTCTTTGCTACAGCTGATAAAAATCGTTGTTTTAGACGATGCATATGTAGAAAGCCTATTTGGTTCTAGTAGTTACTTTACTAGATTTTTCTTTTTTTTCTTTCTATAGTGGAGATAGTCACACGTAATGACAGATCACGGGTCCGATTTATCAGATTCTGATATTATTGACCGATTTGGGCGTATATGCAGAAATCTTTTTCATTATTTTAGCGGATCATCCCTTTATTCATTCGACCCAACTTTAATTTGTTCCGTTCTAAGAATTCTAACACGGTTTTATACCCATCTAGGAACAATGAAAGTATGTTTACAGAGAATATCAAGAAATTCAATTGTAGGTACATTTTCAGACATATAAAAAGGAAACAAATAGAAAATTTTAGTATTGTTAAGTAGTTTGGATTATCAAACTGCATATAGATATCCGTCTGTGTCGGAGAGTGAGCACAACGATTCCTACACTCCTTCTTAACATAAACTTGAAGAATATTAAGCTTTATTTGACTAGCATAATCATAAGGAACCCTCAGAAATTCAGTCAACGACTCATCGTCACTGATATTCCATTCCCCATAATTTACCAAACCTTGTAATGAGAAGGAGTTTGGATACTGTCCGATTATAAATAAATCATAATCATTACTTTTTATTTTCATTATTCTAAAAATTGAATCTACAAATTCTCTGTAACCAATTGAAATTGGATACTTGGCGTTGGACTTGGGGGAGTTACTATAATATATTGTATTATCCTCGTGAATAATATCACCGTCCCAAAAAAGTAGAACTTTAACACGTTCAGTATCCATTTTTAAGATTTGATCAAGTTTTGAAAAGAAGAATTGAATTTGAACAAGTTTGGAGAAGAATTGAATGGAGGAAAGACTTACCATATAATGAATGTATACATCTTTTTAAATAGGAGATTTTCAAGACCTGGTGGAAAAAAAATATTTACACATAACTCATATATTTTTAGCACCATATTCATATTTCACATCACTAATAAAGACTGTACACATAATTCATATATTTTTGACACCATATTCATATTTCACATCACTGATAAAACCTATGAGAACAGGCTGAAGCATGTCTAAAATGGATAACTCACTTAATTGATGAGTTATTTATTTTATATTTGAATAACTAATAAAACAAAAATAGATAACTCACATATTATGTGAACTTTATAAAATAAATATAAATAGCTCACAAAATATGTGAGCTTTATAAAATAAACACTAATACCTCACAAAATATGTGAGCTTTATAAAATAGAAATGAATAACTAACATCTTTTGTGAGTTTTATACTTCTTGTAAAGTTAACGCCGTTGCCAACCATTCCGTTAAAAGAAGGGTTAAAACTCACAAAATATGTGAATTTAGCCTATTTTGATATCATTTTATATAGGGATAATTTCAAATATGTACAAAAAAGTAAATAATTTACAATAAAAATAGCCAAGTTTTTGTTTACAACAAAAATAGCCATTAGGCCATTTTCTTTTCTTTTTTCAGCAGTTTTTTTTAAAAAAAGAAAAAAAACTATTTTCTTTGTGGTTTTTTTTCTGCATTTTTCTTTATTTAAAAAAAACTTTTTTCATTTTTTTTTTCAAACTTTTTTCGTACAACTTTTTTTCATGTATCAATGTTGTATAAATGGTGTATAAACATGTATATATGATGTACAAATAGTTATGTAGTGTATATGTAATGTAACGATATTGTATAAATAGTTATGTAGTATATATTTAATGTATCGATATTGTATGAATAATGTATAAAAGTGTATCGATATTGTATAAATGGTGTATAAACATGTATATATGATGTACAAATAGTTATGTAGTGTATATGTAATATATCAATATTGTATAAATGTGTATAAACGTATATCGATATTGTATAAATAGTTACTAATGTATCGACATTGTATAAATGGTGTACAAGCGTGTATTAATATTGTATAAATAGTATATAGACGTGTATCGATATTGTATATATAGGTATGTAATGTATTGACATTGTATGAATGGTGTATAATCGTGTATCGATATTATATAAACAATTATGTAGTGTATCAATATCGATATTTATTTGACTATCATGCATTCCCACTTTAATAAATAAAAATATAAACAAAAAATAATAAAATAATATAAATATTCATTTTTCCACAAAAGAAGTGAAACAATTAGAAAATAAAAATATTTTAGAAAAAGAGTAACAAAAAAAAAATTTAAAATGATTTTTTTTAAAAAAAAATAGTCGTCGCCAGTTATTGTTGAGAATTATGCAAAACCCAAGTCCTTTTAACTTGTGTTTAAGAGGAAAGTTGAAATTGTTGAAATTGCCGTCGCCATCCTCTTTCTATCAATTTTGTGTAAAAGAAAAGGCTGAAGTTTAAAAGGGATTTGGGAAAATTAACGTGGGTTATTACTTGAAATATACAAAATGCCTTAAAATGGGCTATTTTGGGTAATTAACTTAAAATTGGGCCATTTAAGTTATAAATAATTTTGATGAGTTGACATTTTGAATAATTATCCCTTTTATATACCTAGCATACTTTGATATTTTATATAGATGGAGGGCCCATTTTAATCGCGGGTTCTCCCCTTGTTCATGGCATCATAACCAATGCTACAATTATTTTGGTGTACATTGATTGTATATTTGTACCTTGGTTCTCGAGCTCAAAAAGATCTATCGGGCCAAGTGGGATTTCAATGTTTGGTCCAAATCTCCAAAAAAAATAATAATAATAATTTTTTTTCTTTTGAATGTTATTATTGGGTTGGAAAGTACGATCGACGGCAAAAATGTGAAAAAGTGATATAAATTGTAATGGTATTACAAGATACTGTAATTTCAATATTAATTTTTGCTTGAGTTTGTGCAAAATGTATGGCTTTCTTTCTTCTAATTTGTCATTATTAGTTTTCATGAAAAACTTAAAAATTATAATTTAAGACAATTTTATGCCAAACTTTTTTGACTCTTGAAGCTTGTCTAACCAAGAACAACAACTAACATGAAATTATGGAGTATAATATATTGAATGGGTCAAAACACTAAAAGGGATGGTCAAGGACACTTTGAGTGCAAATCTTGGCTAGCATTTATATGTCTCCTCAAAACAATTATAATTAAGAATAAGAACACTAAACTAATTAGCCCTTATTTTTAGGGAAAATTACAGTCTGATACCTTTGAGTCATCTAGTTTACAAAATATGCACGTAGTGTTATAGATAGTGTACACACATACACTATACATATATATACATATCTATACATAAAATATACAACCGAGTGTATAAATAATATATGGTTCGTCCATGTTGATTGACTAGATGGCCGAAGGATACATTTATGTAAATTCTCTTATTTCTATATATATAATTTATGTGGAGATTTCCTTTCATTCTTTACCCTAAAGGTGTCTTTATTTTTATTCAAAAAGGGGGCAAGAGGGGACAAAGATGTGAGATTGGTAGGGCTCATTTTCACTAACCAATATAAACAAATCAAATTGTACATTTCTTGATGCTTTTGTATGATTTAAAAAAATAAAAGCAAAGTAAGATCCTATTCTTTTCATTATTTTGTTGTACCCTGCCTGCAACTAGACTATGCATTGTTGAAAAAAAGTTGATACCCATTGGCACTACTAACTTTTTGGGTCCCTTTTATTCGGTGCGGAGTATCTTTGTTTAAGGGGGTCAATTGTTATTAGTAGCGAAATCAGAATTTCCATTAAATACTATCAAAATATAAAAGAGTAAATCCATAAAGAAGTCTATATAGATTATAGTATATACATAAAAAAAAATAAAAAAATATTTACCTAAGCTATACAATTTTATTTTATTTTTTGACACAAGGGTGTCAATTAACATCCCTCGAATACATGTGGCTCCTCTACTGATTGATACCCTTTTGTTGGAAAACTGCACTGTATAGATAGATTAATTTTCTGATATTCATATATGATATAAACATTAATTTCCTTGAATTCTTTTCATATTTTTAGTTGCTTTAGTGAAAATTCTAATTCCGTCCGGATTTCTCACATTGGCAATTTCAAGGAATGGAGTTTTAAAGATGGGGGCCTGGAGGGAGATGAAGCAATCAATATAAAATAGTGTAGCCCACTTAGCATTCCCAGATATATATGGCAAACATGAT